>VHKM01000317.1:387500-872500 GCA_007210695.1 Neogobius melanostomus
TACTCCAGAACAGTAGGCGACATTTTTCTGTTTTACAACTTACTGTATATAAAGGGATTTGTACCTGTAGTATCTGTACTTCTACTCAAAGTATTGAAAGCAAGTACTTTGACCAACAAGGCTGAGTTACTTTAGTCTCATTAACCTCCACATTTTCTCCACTTTGGCTTTGCCCAAATCGAAAAGCCTCTTCAAAACAACGACAACAACGAGAAGGAAAAAAAAGCATCAAAAAGTGACCCAAATAAAGCCACAATAGGGCAAAGAAAAGAAACAAAACAAAACAAAAAAAGCGATGAAAGTACAACAAAACAATGGACAAAAAAGCCACTGAAGAGCAACAAATGAAACAGCAAAACACGAGTAAAAATGAGGTGAAAAAGAACATGAAAAAAGTGACGACAACACGGAAAAAGATCAGTTTTGTAGGTCTTAGCTTTCAAATGAGGCAATGGCCTATATGCTATAAGCTCCAGTCAAGAAGCGTGTATTTGAATAAAGTTGACCCGGAGTAAATATTGACATTTCATATCTCCATGGCGTCCCAAGAGGCGCCGCAGGAAACAAAACAAGTGACAAACGAGGAGGTATTCGGACAAGACTCGCACAAATCTTCTATCCCTACTATTGTTCTGAACTTTTGACTAATGCACGTTCACTGGAGATTGTATTCCTCTGCTGCGCTCTTCGGAAGATGGAGCGGAGGGAGCTGCGCAGGAGGAAGAGTAAGGAGGAGGAGGAGGAGGAGGAGGAGCTTATGGAGAAAAAAAATAAAATAGAAGCGTAATCGTTCTCACCTCGTGGGCTTGTGCTTGTCTTTGGCGTTGCCGTGGCGACGCTCGTTGTTGATGATGACTTTCGGAGTTCGCACTTTCGGTCCCGGAGGTTTGTTCTTTCCCCCCAACATTTCACAGATTCACGGACAAATGGGCCGCGAATGAAGTGAGATAATATCCGGTTCTATTAGAAAAAAAAACAACAACAAAAAAGCTGTGGTAAGAAATGAAAAAAGAAACAAAAAAATCGCTTCAAAAAGGTTGGTAAAAAAAGTGTCTATTTATAAACTGAGTGTGTTATTTAACCTCTTACCCCCCACCTGAACCAAGCACATTCACTCCAGTCTGGCTTTACCCAAATCTAAAAACTTCTGCAAAAAAGCATCAAAATAGTGACGAAAATGAGGATGAAAATACAACAAAAAGCAAAAAAAATAAAAATAAAAAATAAATAAAACACGATTAAAAAGTGAAAAAGCGTTAAAAAAAGCCACAAAAAAGTGACAAAAGAGCAACAAGAACGTGCCACAAAAGCCACCACAACACAATAAAAAAGCAACTAAAACACGACAAAAATGCGGCAACGTTTTGTAGGTCTTAGCTTTCAAATGAGGCGTTACTCTGGCCCTATAGGCTATAAACTCCAGTCAAGAAGCTTTAGATTTGGGTAAAACTGACCTGGAGAAACTGTGTTTGGTTAAAACAGGGTTAAGTGTTTCAATGAAATGGGACAGAATTTGCATTAAAAAAAAGTAAAGTAAAAAGTAAATGTAAAAACAAAAAGATGAAAATACCTCTAAAAAATAATAATAATTGAATGAAATAAATTGTGAAAATTATAATTTACATTAGATTTAGATTAGAATATACATTTGAAAAATATAAGGTGACAGAAAAAAGAAAAATGATATCATGTTAGAATTCTCACTCCTTTAAGTAGAATCAGTAACTTTCTGAAACCGTCTTGCTTTTCTTAGTTAAAGTAAAAAGAGGAAAAAAAGTATCCAAATTGTGCACAAAGTGGTTTTAAAGTCAAAGTAATCCGGTGAGTCGCCTCTTGGCTGTGAAAGTCCAGCGTGGATTCTTCCTGGACGACTGAAGGTCCCAGAGGATTTCAACATTTGAAGCGACACAAATCAAAACGGCGTCTAAACGTGGAGCAGAGCCCGCCCCTGGAGCCGAGAGCGACCAATGGGGGCGCAGAGGAGGGGTCGCTCTCACCACAGAGCAGATGAATGAAAGTACAAGTAGTCAAAGAGGCTGGAGGAGTTGTAGCTTTACCCAAATGTAAAAGGTTAGGGGTGGAGGGGAGGGAGGGAAAGAAGGGAGAAAAATGTATAAACATTAATTATAATAATGATAATAATAATAATAATCCACATACAATTAACTGTTACAAACAAACGGAAGATCAGGTTGAGCAAGAGGATGACTGGAGCTTGAAGGATGTTCCCTCCCAGCAACAGTTCAACCAGAATCGTGCTGCTTTTAATGCACAGATTAGGAGACTCAAATGAACTATCTGCAAGAGGTGCTTTTTATCCCTCTTTCCCTTTTTTCCTCTTTTGTTCCTCTTTCCCTTCTTCCTCTCCTCCCAACTATGCAATCTGCAGTCACACGGAAAGTGAGGGAAAAAAAGAAAAAAAGAATAAAAATAAATTATAATAAAAATAAATAAAATAAAATAAAAAAGATACATTTACAATGAAGATGGTGATGGTGAACGGGGCGGAGCAAATAGCATTAAAGGAAGGAGAAGGAAAGGGAAAATTTATTGTGGAGCAGTGCTGGTTGACAGCAATGGCACTGAAAAGATTTTATTGTTTTATTTTATTTTCTCTCTATTTTTTATTATTAATAATACATATATATTTACTAGGCCCTCATTCCTCACATTAATGCACCACATGTACATTCATACATCTAGACAGACTTCTGCCCTGATTGCCTTTTGTTCTTGATTTTCCTTTTGTCGTTGTTACTTTTGTCCCAACCACATGCTCATTCACACACTCAAACACACCACTGCCCAGCTTACTTTTCTTAACCCTCACCTCCCACACCCTCCATCCAAATCTATGTCTTACTACCTTATGTATTGTGAAGATGATGTAATCGCTGTACATTTGTATTTCTGTGTCACTTGAAAAAAAAAACTCATCTCAACAGATCTTTTTTCGTCACATTTTGCCATATTTTCATCGCTTTTTGTCACTTCCTCTGTTGCTCTTTACAGCTTTTTGTTGCATTTTTGTCTCTTCCCTGTTGCTCTTCTGTGGCTTTTTTGTCGCTTAGTTTTGTCACTTTTTCATTATGTTTTTGTCGCTCTTTTGTGGCATTTCATCCTCGCTTTCGTCTCATTTTGTCGCTATTTGACACTTTTTCAAGAAGCTTTTAGATTTGGGTAAAGCCGAACTGGGGAAAAAAGTGCTCGGGTCAGGTGGGGGTTAAGAGGTTAAGCAGCGTGCCTGTACTTCAATCATTCATAAAGGAAACTAAAGTAATTCTTCATGTGTGAAACTAAGAAACTGCAGCGTGCCATCTCTGCTTAAACACTGCCATCTGGTGGCCGATAGAGGCATTAAGGGGACAGTACACCGCTGTCATGAGACTTTAGTATCATCCAAGGCAACATTGTTATTAGTTGTTTTTTTGTTTTGTTTATAATTATAGCCGATAATCAATGGGTATAAAATATCATGTAAGTAATGTCTCTTAACAACAGATCAATGCTCTATGACAGATACAATGCAATATCTTTATTTTGTTTATTTTACTCTACTATCTCTAAGGTTAATGTAACACCTACGCTGTTAGGCAAAGGACTGTAGGGTATGGACCAGTTCTAGATTCGAAAGGAGTGGTGTGTAATCCAAAATGAGAGCCAAAGTCAATAAGTTTAAATGGAAAAGCCGGCAATTTACTTTACATAGACAATAAAAAGGACAGACAAACATCAAACATTAATACTGGCACTTCTGTTAGTTACCTGTTAAACCTTTGTATTGTTTAAACTTTGAGATGAGTTCAATAAAAAAGGTATGTTTCACTTATTTCCTCATTTCAACAAGTTTTGTTTTATGACCGGTCATTTAGTTACTTTGAGTGTTTTTAATTTAAACCTATTCTTAAATTACTTTAATTTAAGTTTAATCTTGGTTTCAGGTTTATATTATTCACTCTTTTCAATTTTCAAACACGTTTTGTCACTTTAAAAATGACACCATAGGTACCCTTTAAATACATAAATAAAACAATTATCAAAAGGATCCAGTAAACATTTGGCTTGCAAAGCAATAACAAAAAGAAAATGGCTTCTAATTGTCCAAAAACTTAGCAAAACTTAAATTGTGGATATGTTCTGAGTTCAATGTAGGCGCCCTTTAACGTGCGCTCAAATCCGTTGGAAAAACTCCACAAACGCTCCTCGAACCTTGGTCTGGGAGTCAGTGAGGTTCTTTGGTGGAATGCGGACCACGCGCGCCTCGCGAGACGCTGCCGTTGATCCTGAGAATGTTCCGTTGGGTGGCTCGCCTTGGTCTCGACTCGATCCTGGGTCCAAGAACTCGATCCAAGCCCAAGAACTGAGGTGTTCTCGGGGTGGGGATAAAACCTGGCCGTTATCTGGTCCCTGCCGTCTCGGGCAAAAGCGTAACTGCCTCGTTTAACCGCAGCGACAAACGCGTTCTTTGCTCTCTGCCGTCTCAAGCAAAAGCATCGGCCTCGTTTAACCGCAGCGACAAACACGAGACTACTCTCAAAGGTTTCACGTCTCGTAGACACACTCCTCCCTCAACCCGGCAAGGCAAACGGTGTGTAAGATCACTTTTCGGTGTAGTTTGGGTCAGTTTTGTTCGTAACGGCTGCACTGCTCTGTTCGCCCGTGCGCTCTTTTCAGACTCCTGCCGCTGACTGAGCCTCGGCCAGGTGGGGGAGGGGCATACGCTGAGAGCGTCTTGAATCAGTTATATTGATAACGGTTTACAATGTAACTTTTTATAATAACATTGTAAATCCCACTAATTATATATTTAATGTCACGTCGTTTTTAACTGTTTTAAGCGAATATTTAATTAGGTTATTTATGAATATTTATAAGGTTATTTATTGTCAGGTTTTGTCCAGTTACACCAGTGTTTATTTGTAACGGGGGTTACATCCTCCCTCCTTTTCCTATGTACGTCCTCGTACATGTTTCATACAGTTTCAACTTTAAACACTCTAGGGCCATTCAAGGATTCAGTAAATGCTATGGCTAGGCCCTGGAAGAGTGACTGGACCACAGAAACTAGTGGGTTGCCTAGTTCAGGATAAGTCAGTCTCTGAGCTGGTTCCCTACGTCTGGTTGAGCGTCTTAGGAAGTCAGAGTTACTGTCACAATGGTCAGTGACATCTGGGCACTGGTCTGTGTCAGCTGTGGTCTTGTTAGGAAAGTCAGGAATGTCTTTAGATTGGCTGTCCATTTCAGGGAAGTCATTGGTTGACACTGGTTCTTCAGGTAAGTTTTCTTTTTCAGGGTAAGTATCGACTGTCTCTGTCTCTTTGTCATTTTCTTCAGGATTCTTTCAGGTAAGATCTCATTCAGTGGATTTGTCTCATCAGGTAAGTTTGACTCATCAGGTAAGTTTGTCTCATCCGGTGTCTTTTGACATATTCTGTATTCAGAGAAAGCGTTGGGCATTTCTGAAGAACTTTGTTTGACATCATTTGCATGTTTGTCCGTATCAGGTGAGTATGAACTTTTGGTTTCCACTATTAGGTCTTGGTAGTCATAAAAGTAGCCAGAATCGGATTCTTCACAGTCTGATTCTTGTTCATGACTTTCTGTTTGTTGACGTGTTTTGGGTCGCTTGAGTTTGTCTTTTATTGGTTGTCCTGTTTCATTTGTGTTGGTGGAAAGGAAACCACATGGCAGTAATAAATCACGATGGAGGGTTCTTTGAGGACCTTCTTTTGCCTCAGGCTTTACAACATAAACAGGAGGTTGTTCGACTGTTTCACTACAACATGGACTTCGGATTCCCACTTGTCGGCTAGCTTATGTTTGCCTCTTATGCGAACATTTCTAACAAGAACTCTATCTCCTTCTTTTAAGGTAGAGTCAACAATGTGTTTGTCAAATCTTGCTTTGTTGCGACCTGCTGATTTCTTTGCCATTTCAGTTGCGATTTTGTAGCTGGATTCTAGGTGTGACTTAAGGTTGCGAACATACTCAGAGTGGGAACCTGACTGATGATGGACTGGCAGACCGAAGGCGAGGTCGACGGGGAGCCTTGGCTGTCGGCCAAACATAAGCTCATATGGGGTAAACCCTGTCACCTCGTTTTTAGTACAGTTATAAGCGTGTACTAAGGGTCGGACATAATCACGCCAGTGGGTCTTTTTGTGGTTCTCCAAAGTACCAAGCATGTTGAGAAGCGTTCTGTTGAAGCGTTCAACAGGGTTTCCCCTCGGGTGGTAAGGTGTAGTTCGAACCTTTTGAATGCCAGCTAGTAAACAGAGCTCTTTTATCGTGCGGGACTCGAAGTCCGGGCCCTGATCACTATGTAGTCTCTCAGGGAAACCGTAGTGTGAGATAAAGTTTTCCCAGAGGAATTTGGCAACTGTGCGCGCCTTTTGGTTTGGAGTGGGCAAAGCAAGCGCGTATTTAGTGAAATGGTCTGTTATCACTAATACATCTTTAGTATTGCTTGAATCTGGCTCTAATGTTAGAAAGTCGATGCACACTAGTTCAAGCGGTCGTGTGACAACGATATTCACAAGCGGCGCGGCTTTCTCTGGATGGACTTTACGGCGGGTGCAACGGTTGCAGGTTTTGACTTTAAGTTCTATGTCTGAGGCCATTTTGGGCCAATAGAATCGCTTTCTCACAAGATCCAGTGTTCTTTCGACACCCATGTGCCCCATGTCGTCGTGTAAGCTTTTTAGGACAAGGGGTCTTAACTCTTGGGGTAGCACGAGTTGGTATTGTGTTTGTGCTCCCTCTTGTCTTGTACGATAGAGGACTCCATCTTTGAGAATGAACTTGTTCCACTCCCTTAGCAACAGCCAAGTTCGGGAGTTCACTCTTTGCAGTTGGTGGGGGCTTTTCTCCCAATTCCATTTGGTTGATTATTTCTCGAATGCTTGTGTCATTGTTTGTATTTCTTTCAGGTCTGATGTTGTGTAATGGGACATTACAGGTAAGCCACCAAGCTCCTCCTCCTCTTCAAAACTTTGGGGGATAGCTTGGGGATGATGAGCGAGAGACAGAACCAGAGAGCTATTGACTGTAGACTCAACTGGATTGTTCTCTGAAAGCTGATGGACAAAGTGTTTTTCGCAGATGGCTCGGATTGTGCTCTGGTCAACAAGGTCAAGGTCTGGATGGTCAGGTAGGTGTCTTTGTGTGAACTGTTGTATCCTTTCCAACTCCTTTTTGGACAGCATGTCGTCAGGCTCTGCACTGTGTGGACGTCTGGACAGACCATCTGCATCCTGATTTTGTTTTCCTGCCCTGTATTGCAGCTGGAAATCGAACGTGGACAGCGCCGCCAACCATCTGTAACTCGCGGCATCAAGTTTTGCAGTGGTAAGTATGTATGTTAACGGGTTGCTGTCCGTGATGACTAGAAATGAGCGGCCGTAAAGGTAATCTTGAAATTTTTCTGTGACTGCCCATTTAAGAGCAAGGAACTCTAACTTATGTGCAGGGTACTTTGTTTCACACTTTGACAACCCGCGACTTGCGTAGGAGATGACACGGTTTTGACCTTGTTGATTTTGGTACAGAGCGGCCCCTAATCCACGAGTGCTTGCATCTGTATGCAAGGTGTAAGAAAGTTTAGGGTCCGCGAACCCGAGCACTGGTGCTGTGGTCAGTTTCTGAATGATTGTGTCAAATGCTGTTTGACAATCCTCTGTCCATCGAGCTCCGAAGGGGTCTTTCGGGTTGTGGTACTGGGTTTTATCAACTTTGTTTGTTTTTTTCCAGTGAGGTGGGTATCCACCAGTGAGTTGGTTGAGAGGACGCATGATCTTTGAATAGTCCTTTATGAATCTACGGTAATAACCGGAAAATCCAAGAAAGGTCCTGAGTTCTTTCAAGTTGTTTGGTTTCGGCCAGGTTTTGAGTGACGAGATCTTATCGGGGTCTGTTTCAATGCCTTTTTCCGAAATGATGTGGCCAAGGTATTTTACAGAGCTCTGAAAAAAACTGCATTTTTCTGGTGAAAGTTTAAGGCCAAACTCCTTCAAACGACTGAGGACTCGCAAGAGGCGTTCTTCGTGCTCCTCCAGAGTTGAAGAGAACACAATGAGGTCATCAAGGAACACAAGGGCCTGTTTTAGATTGAGCTCCCCCATGCAGCGCTCCATGAGTCTCTGGAATGTGCTAGGGGCGTTTGTGATTCCTTGAGGCATTCTATTAAACTCGAAGAAACCTAGAGGGCAGACAAATGCAGTCTTTTGTTTATCAGCCTCCTCCATCTCAATCTGATAAAACCCTGACTTAAGGTCTAAGACTGAGAACCATTTCGATCCATTCAAAGCTGAAAAAGACTCTTCGAGGTTGGGTAAAGCGTAAGAATCTTTCACAGTCTGGAGGTTTAACTTTCTGTAGTCAATACATAATCTGACATCTCCATTCTTTTTTCGTACGACTACAATTGGGGATGAAAAAGGAGATTCAGAGTCACGGATGACTTCGGCATCAAGGAGTTGCTGCAGGTGATTACGTACTGCCTCTAGATCTTGTGGATGTATTGGCCTTGCCCTGTGTTTGAAAGGAGTAGGGTCGCTGAGTGTGATGTGATGCTTGATCTTACTGGTGCGACCAAAGTCGAGCTCGTTTTGGGCAAATACCTCAGGCATAGAATTCAACTTTGAACGTATTCTTTCTTTCCACTCACTGGGGATTGAAGAATCACCAAAATCGAATTGGAGATCTGAGTTTTCAAACTTTGGTTTAAGCGTTGGGTCATTGGCTGATCGAACACTTTGAATGGCGTGAATTTGTGCAATGACTGTCTTTGGAGTGAGTGTGATGGTGTGATTGGATTCGTTTTTCAAGATGACAGGTACACTGCGTGGGAGTTTGGATGGGAGGGTCGCTAACCCATCTTTAACAAGAAGGCCACCAGTTAAGTAGGTTGTTGTTGGTGCTTCGACTGTCACCCATTTTCCAGTTTCCGGTACTCTGCATGCCACTGATCCTTCCAGAACTTTTGTTTCTCCAGCTCCAATAGTTTCACAATCCATACTGTTTAGTCTGACTTCGCCCAAGTTTGAATCAGCTGTGCGTTTTTTCCTCGCTGCAAGGGTTTGAGAACGACTTTGTACCCATATGGAAGTGTGTGTTTCTCTTTGGGCTCTACAACTAGTCCATACTGCTCATACAGAATGTCCAAAGTATTTGTACCTATCAGCAGTGAAGGTGAGTTAGAACTCAGATTGGGAACAATCAAAGCGAGAGTTGGCACTTCAATGTCAGCACCCAAAGAACTCTTGGGAAAAGTTATGGCTATCTCGATAAAGCCAAGGTAAGGGACATTTTGGCCATTTGCACCTTCTACCTCTAACAGGTCATTCAAGCTGTGGACAGGTAAGTGAGACAGGTTCTCTTCGTAGAAAGACTGGGAGACTGTTGTTACCTGTGAGCCCGTATCTAATAAGCAACTGCACAGATGGTCATTGATAGCTATTGAGCTGTACACTTTGCTCCAACTAAGCCTTTTGGAAGAGAGAGAGGCTTTTCAGTTTGAGCATGAAAGTTCAAAGCACGTTTCTTTTTCTTGGGACACCTTGTGTTTGTTTAGCTCCACTTTGTCCCACAAATGGAGCTGGGTCTAGTTTAAAGAAGAATATTCTGGATCATTCACTTTGTCCCATGTCATTTGCTTTTCTCTTAGCTGCTTCTTTTTAAGAGCAACAAGATGAGAGTTTGGCTCATTCTCGCATTGGGGTTTGATATGCCCATCCTCTCCGCACTTAAAGCAATACCAGGGCTTTGGTCGGTTGCTTGAGTGGATGTCAGGTCTTTGATCAGAGGACTGTGACTTTTGAGCTCTGGAGTTATCAAAAGGGACTTTATGTTTTGCAGAGCTGAAGACTCGTGGTTTGGCGTTGGGTGTTTCAGCATCTTTTTTAGTTTTGAGAGACGCAAGATGCGATTGCAGATCAGCAATTTGCTTTTTGAGATTTTGAATTTCAGAATCGACTGCTTTTGGTCTGGGGCGTTCTGGACTTTGAGACTGGGCACCCTGATAGTGTGAGTAGACCTTTGGCTTTGTTGTATTTAGATGCTGTTTCATGCGTGACATTTTCGATGTGCGTCTTTTCTCTGCAGTACGGAGCATGAGCAGGAGATCAGCAAAAGTAGGTGGAGTTTGTTTCTTTGCTCAAGCTGAAGCTCCGCAATCAAGTCATTGTCCCAACAGCCTCTTATGAACTGTTTCAAGAGCTGTTTATCAAGTTCACCAGCAGAGATACCTCCCCTTATGAATGTTGTGTTAAGCATGACTTGGAGTCTCTGAAGGTAAGATGAAGGTTCTTCACCATGATTTTGCATGGTGTTCAAGTATTTGGCGAAAAGGTCATCACCATCTTCGACTGTACCAAAAGCAGAATCAAGGATTTGCAAGTATGTGACTGGAGGCGAATCGGCAGGTAAGTGTTTTACAAGATCAACTGCAGGTGAAGAGAGACTTTCCAAAAGCCTTCTGGACTTACTTGAGTCTGGTTGCTTGGCATCTTTAAGAAGAAGCTCAACACTTGAGCGCCAGCTTTCAAAGTCAACTTCATTGTTTGGACGGGGACAACGCCCAGAAAAGAGTCTCAACCTGAAGGGAGTGTTCATTTGTGAATGAATATCTTCAGTTCGGAGAATGTGCTCCACTATTACTTTTTGAAGCTCTGGTGGATTAACATCAGAGGTACTTAGAGTAGGAGTCTTTGTACTGATTGGGGTTTGTGAGCGATTCCCCACAGAGACTGGGATCGGTTGGTGGAAGTCACCAGATTGAAGGGCTCTGTGCACTGGATTGTCTGAGTCAGGGACTTGAACAGAGTCACCATGGTCACTTGGACTGTCATGTTCGTCCGTGTCAACAGCCCTAGTAATAGAGCTAAGCTCCTCTCTCAGTACGTCTGTGAAATCTTTACCTGTCTGTTTTGCAATGTCTCTCAGTTCAGCTAAGTAAGTCTGTGTAGCAGTCTTGCTAACTACAGGAGAGTAGACGGTGCTTAAAGTCTCGACAAGGTAAAGTATGTCAGGTTCATCTTTAGGTAAGAATTTGTAAGGTAGCAAGGGTGAAAGTGCCTGTACTGATGCACCTGAAGTGTACTCAACAATGTTCTGCTTGCCTACCTGTGGGCTTGTAGGGGCTATGGGCACAATCTGAAAAGACCCGTACTGTTTAAGAAAGTCAAAGAGCTCCTCATCAACTACAGTGCCAGTTATGCCAGTAATAATGAGTGAGTTTGGTATCTTAACATTACTCTGTCGCACGGCTTCCATATTGGCTGTTTTGAAAACAATACCTAGGCTCACAAGAGTGTACGGACCACTCCTGGCTGGCTCGCCAAGAATATGTAACACCTACGCTGTTAGGCAAAGGACTGTAGGGTATGGACCAGTTCTAGATTCGAAAGGAGTGGTGTGTAATCCAAAATGAGAGCCAAAGTCAATAAGTTTAAATGGAAAAGCCGGCAATTTACTTTACATAGACAATAAAAAGGACAGACAAACATCAAACATTAATACTGGCACTTCTGTTAGTTACCTGTTAAACCTTTGTATTGTTTAAACTTTGAGATGAGTTCAATAAAAAAAGGTATGTTTCACTTATTTCCTCATTTCAACAAGTTTTGTTTTATGACCGGTCATTTAGTTACTTTGAGTGTTTTTAATTTAAACCTATTCTTAAATTACTTTAATTTAAGTTTAATCTTGGTTTCAGGTTTATATTATTCACTCTTTTCAATTTTCAAACACGTTTTGTCACTTTAAAAATGACACCATAGGTACCCTTTAAATACATAAATAAAACAATTATCAAAAGGATCCAGTAAACAATTTGGCTTGCAAAGCAATAACAAAAAGAAAATGGCTTCTAATTGTCCAAAAACTTAGCAAAACTTAAATTGTGGATATGTTCTGAGTTCAATGTAGGCGCCCTTTAACGTGCGCTCAAATCCGTTGGAAAAACTCCACAAACGCTCCTCGAACCTTGGTCTGGGAGTCAGTGAGGTTCTTTGGTGGAATGCGGACCACGCGCGCCTCGCGAGACGCTGCCGTTGATCCTGAGAATGTTCCGTTGGGTGGCTCGCCTTGGTCTCGACTCGATCCTGGGTCCAAGAACTCGATCCAAGCCCAAGAACTGAGGTGTTCTCGGGGTGGGGATAAAACCTGGCCGTTATCTGGTCCCTGCCGTCTCGGGCAAAAGCGTAACTGCCTCGTTTAACCGCAGCGACAAACGCGTTTCTTTGCTCTCTGCCGTCTCAAGCAAAGCATCGGCCTCGTTTAACCGCAGCGACAAACACGAGACTACTCTCAAAGGTTTCACGTCTCGTAGACACACTCCTCCCTCAACCCGGCAAGGCAAACGGTGTGTAAGATCACTTTTCGGTGTAGTTTGGGTCAGTTTTGTTCGTAACGGCTGCACTGCTCTGTTCGCCCGTGCGCTCTTTTCAGACTCCTGCCGCTGACTGAGCCTCGGCCAGGTGGGGGAGGGGCATACGCTGAGAGCGTCTTGAATCAGTTATATTGATAACGGTTTACAATGTAACTTTTTATAATAACATTGTAAATCCCACTAATTATATATTTAATGTCACGTCGTTTTTTAACTGTTTTAAGCGAATATTTAATTAGGTTATTTATGAATATTTATAAGGTTATTTATTGTCAGGTTTTGTCCAGTTACACCAGTGTTTATTTGTAACGGGGGTTACATTAACCTCAAACTTTTACCCAAATCTAAAAGCTTCTCGACTTGAGTGTAACGCCTCATTTGAAAGCTAAGACCGACAAAACTGATCAGAACTTTTTAAAGGGTTTTTGTCGTGTGTTTTCATTGCTGTGTTTCGTTGCTTTTTTCTCATGTTTTCTGCCACTTTTTTATTGTGTTATTGTTGCTTTTCCGGAAAGTTTAGGTCACTCTTTTGATGCTCTTTTATCACTTTTTGGCCGCTCTTCTGTGGCTTTCCATCACTTTTTAGTCATGTTCTTTGTCACTCATTTGTTGTGTTATTGTTGCATTTCGGGCAGATTTTTGTCGCTCTTTTGTCACTATTTTGTCACATTTTCAAGAAGCTTTTAGATTTGGGTAAAGCCAAACTGGAGAAAATATGCTCGGTTGAGGTGGGGGTTAAGAGGTTAAGTCAAATTAAAGAAAATATAAAAATATCAAAGTTGTTAGTAGCTACAAAGAAATACAAGAAATACATACACAAGTATTTTTTGTATAAGTAATAATAAAATGAAGAAAAAAACAAAACCTGGATACATTAATATTAGTTATCTCAAATTATAGCACAACTAAAAATAAGTTCTTGAAGTTGTTTCAAAATCTCCGTCAGAGTGGCCCCCTTCTCTGTGCCCCCCCTGGTGGTGCACTTGCCCCGGCCTCCCTTCGCTGCAGCTCCGCATCTGTTGGCCCTTGTTCCTCCTCCTCCTCCTTCCTCCAGGGAAGACACCAACCACCGAACCAACCCAGTCTGCTCTACCCGGGAACCGCGCACCTTCCTCGGCCACAGCAGCAGCACAGGCACGCCCCTCTTCCCCTGCTCCAGCCCCGGCAGGAACAACATGCGGGATGGCGAGCGTGGAGGCAGCCGCCGAACACGAACGGATCCTGCGGGAGATCGAGAGCACGGACACGAACTGCATCGGTCCCACGCTGCGGTGAGAGGTTCCTCATTTTTTTACGCCGGGAATGGGGCTCTATGCGCGGCGTGAGGGCAGCTGCGGGAGTCGGTTAGCATTTGTGGGAGTGTGGCGAATCTGCTGCAGACTGGAGCAGACCGGCAGATTCACGACCCTCGTATTTACGCCGTGCACGATATGATAAAATATCGCAATATTCGATAACTAGGGCAGGATTGAGGATTAAGTCAAGACAAGACATAATAAAACACAAAATCAGAAGCAAAACAAGACTAAAATTGAACTAAGTTTTGAAAATTATCACTAACATTGAACTTTTTGTAGCCTACTTCTGTAAGTTCCATCCATTTTTTTCTTTCTGTGCTGAATTTGTACAAATGTATCAATCTCAAAAGTAATAATTAACATTAAATAATTTTGCGATATATTGTGGCTTCGATATGGACATTACATCACCTAATATTTTGATACAGTATTTTTGCAGCGCTTTTGATAACGGTCTTGAATATTACGATTATTATATTAGGATTCTGTTGCGATATTTTACGAAACCATTTCAACATTATAAATTAAAATCTTAATGAAAATTGTAAGCAACATGTTGTTCTTCATTGTTCATCAAATTGTAAATTTGATGAACAATTAAAATTTCAATATAAGATTTTTTTTTTTAATTACCAAAGCAAGTTGGAAATTGAACAAAATTGGGAAAATAAAACCTCTCTGATTTTTTGCGACACATCAATGTTATGCAGATAATATTCTAACTTGTTTGACAATGAAATAGGCTATTTACTATCATTGGCAAAATTGGCTTAAATAAATACAAATAAGAAAACATAAAAAAAATCTGAAATAACTAAATAAAGAGACTGCCAGACAGGATTTGTTTCCATGTTTAGCTGGCAAGTAAAACATGTAAATAAATAAATGTTGCCTATAGAATGTAACTAATTAAATAAGCTATTTTATATTACGTATGATAAACCAAATAGGTGATACATTTTAATAAACAAAACAAACAGTCGCGTCTTCAAAACGAGAGTCGCGAATCTGCGGTCCTGAATCTGCAGCTGCTCCGCTCCGCAGAATTTAAACGGTTAGCTTCCAGTTAGCAACTCCCAACTCCTCAAACTTCAACAATCTTTTCCGTGTTTTCGGAAGACTAACAGGCTTTCCCTGACAAACCAACACATTCTACATTACCTTCCCATTCATGTCGACTCATTAGATTTATGGTCAAATGTACGCATTTCATTTTTGTCCCGGAAATGCTAACTTGTCCATAGGAATTTGCCAAAGTTGTGCTAACGAGCTAATGTTGCTAAGTGTTTGGTATTCCGCACGGCTCACGTTGGGCTCTGCTTGGGTTCCTTTGACAGGTGAATAACGCCGCTTTGGCCCTGGTTTCATCACGTTTTAGCACGAATTTAGCCCATAGTTTGTCTTTTTAGTTTACCTATATAGTTGAGTCACTAAACAAGGCGCACATTGACTATTTTGTGGCTATTTCCCCCATGTAACAGAGGACACTTTGTCACCTCTCTGATTGTAAAGATGCATTAAAGATTTTTATTTCACCTCTTAACCCCACCTGAACTGAACACGTTTCCTCCTGTTTGGCTTTACCCAAATCTAAAAGCTTCTCGACTGGAGAGCAACAGTGTAATGCCTCATTTGAAAGCTAAGGCCTACAAAACAGATCCTAACTTTTTTGTTGTGTTGTCGCTGCATGTTTGTCACATTTTGTCTCGTTTTCGTTGCTTTTTCATTTATTAATTTTTTTAGCGTTTTTGTCGCGTCATTGTGCTCACTTTTTGTCACTCTTTAGTCACTTTTTTGTTGTATTGTTGCTTTTCTGACACGTTTTTGTCGCCTTTTCATTGCTTCTTTGATGATTTTCTGGTCACTTATTTGTGGCCATTTTCTGTTGCTCTTTTGTGGTATTTTGTCACTTTCATCGTTTTGTTGTTGTTGTTGTCACTCTTTTGTTGCATGTCGATGCTTTTTTTTCAAGAAGAAAATACGCTCTGTTTAGGTGGGGGTTAAAACATGTATTAAATATGTATTACAGTATTTACCACTACTGCTATTGCTTGTCATGAGGTGTTACAAACAGAGAAAAAGGAAAATAAGTAGTAGTAAAATGATTCATAAATAATCGGAACTGACATTGCTCACTTCTGACAGTTTAATTTGTTTTTCCACTGATGCAACATGAAACGCCTTGGCTTTTTGTATTATTTTGCCGCAAAATAATCCATAAAGAAGCCAAACATGAGCTATGGCCGACCATTTATTTTGTTCCTGGTTGACATTATTTCCATTTGCTCAAAACCTTGTTGACTTAAATAGAAGGTTCATAGTGGAAACTGGGTCAAAAAGTCTTTGTTTTTTGTACACTGGAGAATGTATGTATTTAACCTCTTAACCCCACCTGGAGTGAGCACACTTTACCCAGTTTGGCTTTACCCAAATCTAAGAGCTTCTTGGGAAAAAAGTGACAAAAGAGCGACAAGTGGTGGAAGAAGTACTCGATATTCTTACTTAAGTAAAAGTGCAGATACAGGACCAAAAATGTACTTAAGTAAAAATATCTGATAAAATGTTTACTTAAGTAAACATACAAAAGTATGCATTGTAAAATATACTTTATAAGTTAAAAGTATTTAAGAGTTTAATGTGCAGGATTTTTCAAAATCATTTGAATCAAACCAGGTCTAAAAGAGTAAACCACTAAACCAGGTCAAAACATGAAGTAAACCAGGTCTAAACCTGGACTAAACCAGGTCAGGTCTAAACCAGATCTAAACCAGGTCTAAAGGAGTAAAACACTAAACCGGATCTAAACTGTCTGGGACTAAACCAGTTCATCATAAAGAGGTCACTTTGAAAATAAAATACTTTTACTTTGAACCCAATTTAAAAATGTAGTGGAGTAGACAGTAAAAAGTATTCATCATAAAATGTACTTAAGTAAAGTAAAAGTACCTATAATTTGTACTTTTACTTGTACTTTTTACTTTGTTACTTTCCACCACTGCAAAAAGTGTCATAAAAAGAGACGAAAACACACCGACAAAGCGATAAAAAAGTTACATCAGTTTTCTTTAAAATGAGGCGTTTCACTGTTGCTCTCCAGTCAAGAAGCTTTAGGATTTGGGTAAAGCCGAACTGGAGGAAATGTGCTCGGTTCATGTGGGGGTTAAAGTTTTAAAATATGCTACTTCTGCTACTGCTTGTCATGAGAGGTATTATAAATAGAGAAAAAGGAAATAAGTAATACTAAAATGATCCCGGGTCAGCTGTTTGTTTTGCTCCTGATTGCATTATTATTGCAAAAGTTTGTGTTTACATGTTGTTAACATAAATGGAACTGACTTGACAGTTTAATTTGTTTTTCCACTGATGCAATATGAAACGCATTGGCTTCTTTTTATAGTATTCTGCAGCAATACGCCTTAAACATGGCCATAGCTCTTTTCCTTTGTTCCTGTTGACGTTATTTCTGCTTGCTCAAAACCTTGTTGACTTAAATGGAGGGCGCAGAGTGGGTCAGAAAGTCCACACAGGAGCATTAAAGGGATACTTCGGGATGTTTGACATTGGGCCTCATTTCCTAGTTATCCAGAGTGTTGTTGATGTCTGGAGATATTTTTTTCTTAAATTCATGCAGTTCTTATATTTGAAGAGACTAGTTGCGCTAGGCTAGAGCAAGGCTAAAGCAGTTCTATGGTAAACGCTAGCCCGCATTAAAAAACAGTCTGACCCACTCCACAGTGCACCTGAGGTAAATCGCTTATAACGCCAGACTAACCATATAAATGTCTGTGTCGATAGGTTAATTTTAACCATTTTGCGTTTAAAATAACTTATATTTGAACAGCATCAGCTTCGTGGCTGTAAGCTAACGCAGCGGCGGAGTGATCTGCGAGAAAATAGTCCCTCAAAATGCGGTAATTCATGTGATACAAGGTCAGTTTTATTAAAAAAATTATTCTATTAACACAGACATTTATATGGTTAGTCTGGTGTTATAAGTGATTTACCTCAGGTGCACTGTGGAGTGGGTCAGACTGTTTTTAATGCAGGCTAACTGATACCATAGAAATGCTTTAGCCTTGCCCTAGCCTAGCACCACTAGACTCTTCAAATATAAGAACTGCATGTATTTAAGAAAAAAATATCTCCAGACATCAACAACGCTCTGGATAACTAGGAAATGAGGCCCTATGTCAAAAATCCCGAAGTTTCCCTTTAATGTAGTTAAAAAAAAAAAAAAATCCTTGTAAGCTGTACTTTTCGTAGGTTGTAGGTAATTCTCGATCAGACAAAGAAGGAGCTGGTCTTTTTGTGTCTTATCAAAAGCATTCTTTGGCGTCAACAATGGAATGTATAGTGTGTCAGCTTTGTAGTAGATCAACACATATTCCAATTCAGTATTAGGGCTGAATGATGAACACATAAACACTAGTATTAAGTGTAGAAAAGTATCATAGAAAGCCTAGATGGAGCTCAGTAGCAGCTGTATTTGGGTGTGTGAAGCATCTCAAAGTTTCCGGGCCGCTCTCAAAAACACGCCTGAGTCTAAGTTTGGATCATCAGTGGCTAAATTTATCCCTGTGGCCAGATCTCACAAGTGCTTCTTATACGAACACACACGATAGACACGTCACGAGCCGCCCGGAGCCGAGAGCCAGAGCTGTCAAAACCGACGAGCGCCGACGCCGTTCGGACATCAGCCAAAACATTACGACCATCTCCCGGATTGGTCCCAGTTTGGAAATGGTTCAAGTCGTGGTTTAGGCATGACTCCCCTCATCATAGCTGTTTGTGGAAGAGATATTATAGAAGTGACTGTGTTTATTTTCACAATATGTTTTAATATAAGGCTGGACGATATTGCCAAAAATTAACCTCTTACCCTCCGCCTTAACCGAACATGTTGTCTCCAGTTCGACTTTATCCAAATCTGAAAGCTTCTGGACTGGAGAAAGAACAGTGTAGCGCCTCATTTGAAAGAAAACTGATTGCAACTTTCTTTCTACCATATAAATGTCTGTGTTAATAGAATAATGTTTGAAATATAACTAACCTTGTACCTCATGAATTACCGCATTTTGAGGGACTATTTTCTCGCAGATCACTCCGCCGCTGCGTTAGCTTACAGCCACGAAGCTGATGCTGCTCAAATATAAGTTATTTTAAATGATTCTATTAACACAGACATTTATATGGTTAGTCTGGTGTTATAAGTGATTTACCTCAGGTGCACTGTGGAGTGGGTCAGACTGTTTTTAATGCAGGCTAACTGATACCATAGAAATGCTTTAGCCTTGCCCTAGCCTAGCGCCACTAGACTCTTCAAATATAAGAACTGCATGAATTTACGAAAAAAATATCTCCAGACATCAACAACACTCTGGATAACTAGGAAATGAGGCCCACTGTCAAAAATCCTGAAATATCCCTTTAAAGCTGAGGTACCTGATTTTTTTCCTGTTCAGTGACATTTCTTGTTTTGGCCCAAACTTGTTTCTAGCTCTCACATTCCCTCCTGTGTATTCAAACTGCTCAAAGAATGTAATTACATGCACATTTCACACCCGTATACAGCATTGAGTGGTGACAAAGCTAATCAGGGGCGGCCACCCTTAAGATAAGTCCACACATTTAGATCAGACTTCTATCATCCATTGTTCAACAAAACTTTAGTTGAAGACAATACAGCAAGGTCTGTGTTTACAACTTACTCTGAGGTGGCAAAAATAAATGTATTCTACAACACCAAAAAAATCAATCAGGTACCCCAGCTTTAATTAAAGATGCACCAGATTTAGCTTGAGCTAGTCTCCATCTGCAGTCCCTGCGCAGGTGACTTACAAAATGTACAATATAAAATATATTTAACCACTCAAATACAAATATTCATTCATTCATTCAACCATTCACCCGTTACAGCCATCAGTCCACATAGAATCATCCTAAAATTACTGCAATGTGTTGTGTTTTTGATTCTCTTTAGTTGCTGCTTTGTTGTCGTCTTTGTTGCTCTTTGTCATTTTTTTGTTGCATTTTCCTCCTCGTTTTCGTCGCTTTTTTTCAAGAAGCTTTTAGATTTGGGTAAAGCCAGGCTGGAGAAAATGTGCTCGGTTCAGGTGGGGGTTAAGAAGTTAATATATCAATATTTGTGGGGACTTTTTCGATGATGATGATGAAGCGATATTTATGCAAAATAGCCAAAATATGAAAAAAATATGGTGTCAAAAATCTTTTGTTTTCCCTCCATTTTCTCCCTATTTTCCCCCATATTTTGCCATTTCCCCAATTTGTTTTGACAATAGTTTCTTTCTTTTTTTCTCAATTTGTCCCAATGTTTTTTTAATCACCCCCTCCCTTCCTTCCCCCTCATTTCTTGACATTGGAGATAAACTCAATATTGTAATTTGCATATCTTCCAAACAGCAACTTCATGTTAGATGATGTATTGCCCACCCCGACAAAAGTAATCTACTCTCAGTCTAGTTTTAGTCAAAATTTAGTCGGCTACAGTTTAGATTCATATTGCATTCGGCTGCACGATTCAACAATTTAACAAGCGATTTTTGTGAAAACGATAACGATTTGTTCCAATTTGTTTTCAGCAAATTGTGCCAAAACAAGACTTCAAAAAACACTAAATCGATGGAACTAAATATGGACATTTCTCACTAAAACTGAACGTTGGCACATAAGTCGGGCTGGGCACCGTTAACCAGTATGGCGTCGTCATAATGAAGTTTAGGCTCTACAGTTGCTGCCGTGCGTGTCTGTGTGTTGATAACGTCTGTTTGGTGATGAAGGGAGTGACCGTCTGTACTGAGCTCCTCCCTGCTGACTCATCCTGTCGCTGTAGGCTCACGTCTGAACTGGGTCAAGCCTCTTTATGCGTCTGACACGAGGGTCATACAGGGATAAATCAACAAAGTCCATCGTCTTTGATTCACCTCAAACTGGGCTCTGATTATAGTTGATAAATGTTAAAGGAATAGTTCAGGATTTTGACATAGGGCCTTTTTTTTCTTAAATTCATGCAGTTCTTATATTTGAAGAGTCTAGTGGCGCTAGGCTAGGGCAAGGCTAAGCATTTCTATGGTATCAGTTAGCCTGCATTAAAAACAGTCTGACCCACTCCACAGTGCACCTGAGGTAAATCACTTATAACACCAGACTAACCATATAAATGTCTGTGTTAATAGAATAATGTTTGAAATATAACTGACCTTGTATCACATGAATTACCACATTTTGAGGGACTATTTTCTCGCAGATCACTCCGCCGCTGCGTTAGCTTACAGCCACGAAGCTGATGCTGCTCAATATAAGTTATTTTAAATGATTCTATTAACACAGACATTTATATGGTTAGTCTGGTGTTATAAGTGATTTACCTCAGGTGCACTGTGGAGTGGGTCAGACTGTTTTTAATGCAGGCTAACTGATACCATAGAATGCTTTAGCCTTGCCCTAGCCTAGCGCCACTAACTCTTCAAATATAAGAACTGCATGAATTAAAACAAATATATCTCCAGACATCAACAACACTCTGGATAACTAGGAAATGAGGCCCAATGTCAAAAATCCTGAAATATCCCTTTAAGCTCGTGCATGACGACACTTCGGACAGTGCAGGATTTAGAGGCAGTTGTGGTGAACAGGTCTGGGCTCATTCTACACATTAGGACGTGGCTGGAACATGTAGGGGGAGGAAAATACTTAATATTAACATTTTTAAACTCTGTATAGTCCCTTTTAAGTTGAATAACAGAAGTGAATGCACATTTTTATTATATTCTAATTATATGACGAGCACCTGTATAGTATGTATAACAAATTAGATCGTGTCGCAGCTCTGGCTGGGCACCGTCAAACAATACCAGACTGGTATCGAAGCAGGAACCGAAAAGAATATAGAATCTTTACATTCAAGTTTTGATGCTGTTGGTAAAAATGTAAAAGAAAAAAAAAGTGAATCACAAGTAAAAAAAAAAAAAAAAGCCGGGAAATTTGGGAAAGAAATTTGAAAAAAAAAATTAATAAAAAAAAAAATGGGGAAAAAAATTAAAATTTGGGGAAAATAAAAAAATGTAAAAAGAAAAACATTTTAGAAAATAAAGTGGGAAAATGTGTTAAAATGGGGGAAAATAAAGGAAAGTTCTTGGTTGTTTCACCTCAAACAAATGATACAAATGCAAAAGAAAGTATCGTTAAAGTATCGGTATCGAAAACTATTTATTGGTACCCAGCCCTGCTCGTCTTCTATGGTGATGGTCCCGACGCCAAACCAGCTGAGAACCGCTGGCCCAAAGCAAAGTTTGGTTCAGTGATAATAGGATAAGGATTTGTTTTCTCATTGTAACGACTCTCTTTAAAGCCAGTTTCTTTATCCGTCTGTTATTAATATCTCTTAAAGGGTTATTTCTCCAGCCCCTCGTGGTCCTATCCTGCGCTCTCCTTTGTTTGTGTTGATCTGAAGCCTCGCTCTCGTCCTATTGTTCGACTGGTTTCCTTCCGGAACAGGACGCGGCGGGAGAGACAGGTGAGGGGCCACAGGAAGAGGCCAAAGACAGACACAAAGGAGACGCTGAAGCCGGGGATCGCAAACATGTGACAACAACGAGAGAATAATAACGAACAGCGATAAATGTGTCGTTTAATGTGTCGAAATCAAGTTTGTGTTCACTTTCAGTCATGATTTAGCTCATTTCAGCCTGAGTTTAGTCTGGGTTTAGTGTTTTTTTACTCTTGTTTTGACACAGTTTGATGAAAAAACTAATTTAATGTAGATTTTAATGGAAAGTTTTGCACTAAAATGATTTCCAGTCTCACTATTTTTCGTGCAGCCGTTATTCTGAACCTGTTTAACGATGCACTGTGAGCAGGATGTTGATGTGAAAACATGTTCATTATAAATCTTTCTACAGGCAGCAGCGAGTCGAGACTAGGGCTGAGCACCGTTAAATAATACCAGTCTGGTGTCAGGAAAATAAAAGGTTTAGTTACTACTAGAGCTGGGCAATTCCCCCCTCCCCCCAAAAAAAAGAAAATCTGTGATTTATTTATTTTTAAATAAAAAAACTCAATTTACGATTCAATTCGATTCCCCCCATTTAAAACAAAATAACTGCAAACTATAAATATATTTAAAAAAAATATATTTATTGTATTTAATTAAAGTGAACCAACATAAACAAAATTGCAAAGGCAAACCCTTTCTCTAACTAAAAAGTGCAGTGTGAAACAAAGATTGTTAAACATCCAAGTTATTTATACTATATTTGGATTAATTTATTTTATTTTATTTACTTCTACTTTAGTTTAGTTTATTTATTTGTTTGAGCAGTTAACCTGCTTAAAGGGAGTGGGCCGAAGCCAAAGGCTTATAAGCGCCCACCCCAAAATAAAACAATAACATATACATTTAAAAGGTAGCAAATCATAAACAAATCATAAACAAGGAACATAGGGCAAAGTAACAACAATATAATGAGGAACATTAAGCTAATACAATAACAAAACTCCTGAGGTAACTGAGGCACATTTGTACAGCAGGACCTTATTCCTCTAAGCAGAGAGCTAAAAAATAAATAAAATAAAAAGCTAACAAAAAATTAAAAAAAAATTAAAAACTTTTTTTTGTTGAAAATATGAATAGATTTGACGAACCAACTCGATTTTTAAATCAAATCGATTTTTTTCCCAGCCCTAGTTACTACATGGGAAAAAAATCAAAGTATTGAAAGCAAGTTCTGAAAAAAATAAATAAAATCAACATATTCAAGTTTTGATGCTGCTGGTCATCATATTCTAAAAGAAATAAAAAGTGAAACATAAAAAAAGGGGGGGGGGGGGGGGATTGGAAAATAAATGAAAACCAATTGAGGGGAAAATTTCAAATTTTTGGAAGATTGAAAGAGAAAGAAGTGGAAAAATTTAGGCCAAATTTGACATTTTGGAAAATAAAGAAAAATCGTAGAAAAATTGGGTTAAAAAAAGTAGGAAAATTTGGGGGCAACGGATTTCCCAATAATTCTCCTTAAAAAAAAAGAAAAGTAGAATGATTAGGGAAAAAACAGACTACAAAGAGCAGAACAAAAAACATTTTACAGTATTTTTCCACATTTTTCCCCTAGATTTTTTCCATTTTCTTTTTCCATCCAGCTATTTCCCCTAATTTTTGCCCCACATTTTCCCATATTTCTTCCAAACAGCTCTAAGAAAAGTTTATTTCCAGATCACTTTTCGCAGATAAAAATCACCGAGTGCTGTACAAACAACAGAAGAAACAACCTGAGCTGGATAACAGTACAAAATAGTAAAGTCCTCCACCGCCTGACTGTAGCGTTTCCGATTGCATCCGTTCCTCTCTTGAATCTTCCTTAACGTCGTCTGCTCTGGTGTTTCCGCAGCTCGGTGTACGACGGTCAGGAGCATGGCTTCTTCATGGAGAAACTGGACGCTCGGATCCGGAACCACGACCGCGAGATCGAGAAGATGTGCAACCACCACTTCCAGGGCTTCGTGGACTCCATCACGGAGCTGCTCAAAGTGCGCGGCGAGGCGCTCAAGCTCAAGGTACGAGACCGAGCCGTGAACGCCCACACCATCACGTTCGGTTCTCACGCTTTTGTGCTTCCAGAGCCAGGTGACTGAGACCAACAGGCATCTGCAGGAGGACGGCAAAGAGGTCAGACGGTTCACATTCATCAGCTTTTATTGTCGCCATTTTGATGCTTTTATCCAAGAAGCTGCTAGATTTGGTTAAAGTGGAGTAAATGTGCTCAGGGGGGGTGAAGAGCATCCTTTGGCTCGTTCAGACAGTAATCCACGCCTTAGTGATCACTTGTTTGGATTTCTGCCATTCTTTAAAGAAAAAAACATCTATTTAAAGCTAAGCGTCTCGTGTTAGGCTTCGGGCTCAGATTGTGTTGGTTTCCTGCAGTTGCTGACGTCGATGGAGGAGCTGCAGGCAGTGCCGGATCCAGCAGAGAAACATCGCGTCCACCATCGACAAACTCACGCACTGCCTCCCAGGTCAAAGGACAAAGCTCTGTCTGTGGAGGATGTTTAAAACCTTTGAGAATATTTGTAGCTTTGACAGAAGATTTTAGACGCCGTCCTTCATTTTGACGGATTTTAAGTAAAACCGTAATGAAAGCACAAACGCAGCGTTCTGTGTGTGCTCTGTAAACCTAGCTCTAAATGGAAGTGTTATGTTCTATAACAGTGGTTCCCAAAGTGGGGGTCGCGAGGCCTTGGGTGGGGGTCCCCAGATGATTTTAAGATGAAACAAAAGAAAAATGCTACTGTTTTAGTACATTTTTGTGTGTAAACCAGCCTATAATGAGTGAAATCCATTCAGTTATTCAAAATAAACTGTTTAGATACATGTTAAAGGGATATTTCAGGATTTTTGACATTGGGCCTCATTTCCTAGTTATCCAGAGTGTTGTTGATGTCTGGAGAGATTTGTTCTTAAATTCATGCAGTTCTTATATTTGAAGAGTCTAGTTGCGCTAGGCTAGTGCAAGGCTAAAGCATTTCTATGGTATCAGTTAGCCTGCATTAAAAACAGTCTGACCCACTCCACAGTGCACCTGAGGTAAATCACTTATAACACCAGACTAACCATATAAATGTCTGTGTTAATAGAATCATTTTTTAAATATAACTGACCTTGTATCACATGAATTACTGCATTTTGAGGGACTATTTTCTCGCAGATCACTCCGCCGCTGCGTTAGCTTACAGCCACGAAGCTGATGCTGCTCAAATATAAGTTATTTTAAATGATTCTATTAACACAGACATTTATATGGTTAGTCTGGTGTTATAAGTGATTTACCTCAGGCAGTGGCGCCAGGGGTGGCCACGGCCACCCCTGGCCACCCCCTGGCCACCCCATTGGCCACCCCACTGGCCAGTGTTAATTGTAGTACTGTAGTATCAGTTATGAATGTTATTGGATCATTAGTAACATTAAATATAAAAAAAAAAAAAACAAAGTATAGCAGTAGACGTTTCTTAAGTCTTTCTGATACTTTTCTACAGGCCAGTTTACTACAACAGTAAATACAATTATGGCTGATAGTTTTGGTTTGCCACCCCAAGATTTTAAGTGGCCCCATCTGGCCACCCCTATGAACAATTTCTGGAGGCGCCACTGACCTCAGGTGCACTGTGGAGTGGGTCAGACTGTTGTTTAATGCGGGCTAGCGTTACCATAGACATGCTTTAGCCTTGCCCTAGCCTAGCGCCACTAGACTCTTCAAATATAAGAACTGCATGAATTTAAGAATAAAATATCTCCAGACATCAACAACACTCTGGATAACTAGGAAATGAGGCCCAATGTCAAAATCCCGAAGTATCCCTTTAACTTGATTATAAAATGTTTTTCTTCCCTAAATTAGCGTAAGAGGCAATAACTTTATACAATGGGGGTCCCGAGTTGTTAATGTGTCAATTATGGGTTCCCAGCCAAAAAAGTTTGGGAACCCCGTTCTATAAAACAACTACAGACTTACATGAAAGATGCAGTTTAGCAAATAAATATAAGTCTCAAAATGTTTACTTGCTACATATCTGATTTATGCTGATAAATGAGATTTCCGTATCTTATTGAATCTATGATCAGAGTCTGTGGTCTGTGGTGTGGAGCAGTGTTAATTTCGTCGACTAAAATATTTAGTCTTAATTTTAGTCAAAGTGATATTTTTGACTAAAATTGGACTAAAACTAAATTAAATGTTTTCATGAGACTAAAACTATGACTAAAATGTCCAGATATTTTAGTCGACTAAAACAAGACTAAATAAAAATGAAAGGAGAGACTAAAATCATCCAAACTTCTATTGACCGTCTGAAAGAGCCTCATATCATGTAAATCCTCTGCCAAAGGAGCAGCTCTGAGCTTTGTTCATGTGGAGCAGCTCCATGAAGCAAAGGAGCTGATTAAATATGATTATAATGAATATTATAAATGCAAAGTCAAATTTAGTCGACTAAATTGACTTGCAATTTAGTCGACAGATATTTTTGACTAAATCTCGACTAAAATTTAATTACATTTTCGTCAAAAGACTAAGACTAAAACTAAATAAAAATATGTTGTCAAAATTAACACTGCTGTGGAGGGAAGTGAGGGTGGGTGACGGGGGAAAGCCGGGGGAGGAGGTGAGGGGAGGTTCACTACTGACAAAAAAAAAGACAACAAATGCGTATTAGAAGTCTAATTAATGATGGATACAAATAATCCACAATGAAAACACTGACTTTGAGAAACCATTTCTGATCAATGTAGCGTTTTCTAACCAGAAAGATGTTTTTGAGATAGTTACTTACAAAGCCTAACTCCTGTCCCTGGCCAGATTGACATGTGTAGACCTAAGTTGAGTGAGACTGAAAATTCAAACGCTACACAAGGTTATAACACCTGCTCTTTCAAATCCTCTTTGTCTTTCAGTCCTGGAGATGTACAGCCGACTACAGGAGCAAATGAGGGACAAAAGGTATGATTCCTGTTTCTACATGTTTACTTTTGTTTAAGGTTATTTGGCCCCTTTATTATTACTGATTTATTGGTGCAGCTCAGGGTGAAGGGAAGGAGTTTGTTGGTCGTGGATCATTTCGGCCACTAGAGGGAGACACAGCACTGGAAGAGAAAACGGGTTTAGATCAGAAAAGTGGATTAGGAGAGGAGAAAGTCACAGTTACTCACTACAAACAAAGTCGTTATGCAGAGTTTCCTCGTGCATGAATCATTGAACAATCGTGTCAAAGTTAAGGCCTTGAATGTCATTAAAAAGCATTAAATTGGATTAAAAGTGTCACTGATTCAAACTTTTCTTCTAAAATGACACTGCTCGTCTGTGTTGCCCCGCAGCGTCTCGCCTTAAACAGCCTCGTGTTTCTCCGCAGGTACTACCCGGCGCTGCGGACGCTGGAGCAGCTGGAGCGGACCTGCCTGCCCGCGCGGGACAGTACCGCTTCTGCGCCATCATGACGCAGAACATCCCCAAACTGCGCGACCAGATCCGCGACACCGCCATGGCCCAGCTGCGCGACTTCCTGGAGAGCATCCGCAAGCACTCGGACAAGATCGGAGAGACCGCCATGAGACAGGTACAGCAGGGGCGCCGTGAGACAGGTACAGCAGGGGGCGCCGTGAGACAGGTACAGCAGGGGGCGCCGTGAGACAGGTACAGCAGGGGGCGCTGTGAGACAGGTACAGCAGGGGACGACATGAGACAGGTACAGCAGGGGACGCTGTGAGACAGGTACAGCAGGGGACGCTGTGATACAGGCAGCAGGAGCCGTGAGACAGGTACAGCAGGGGGCGCTGTGAGACAGGTACAGCAGGGGACGCCGTGAGACAGGTACAGCAGGGGACGCTGTGAGACAGGTACAGCAGGGGGCGCTGTGGGACAAGAGAGTGGGAGTGACAGGAACCGTGCCCACATTTAGGCCTTAAGAGTCATTGAAATGCACTTACTTGGATTAAAAGTGGCACCAGTTTGTCTAAAACACATCCAGCGGCTGTTTTGACTTTACCCCACCTGAACCGAGCACTTTTCTACAGTTTGGCTTTGCCCAAATCTAAAAGCTAACAGCCTATAGGCCAGTGTAACACCTCATTTGAAAGCTAAGAACTACAAAACTGATCTGAACTGATCTTTTTCGCCTTGTTGTTGTGACCTTTTTTGAGTTTTTTCTTTTGTTGTGTTTTCATCCTTGTTTTTGTTACTATTTTGACGCTTTGTTCAAGAAGCTTTTAGATTTGGGTAAAGCCAAACTGGAGCGACAAAGCGATGTAAAGTCATATATATTTTACTGATGGATTATTTATTGCCAATATTGCCCAGGCCTCGTATTTAGGAATTGAAATGGCTTTAAAAGCATTACATTTGACTTGTTGCTGCCTCTAAAGCTGCTCGACTGAGACATGCTGAATGAAGAGCATTCTTCTGTCCTGTAGAGGGCGCTAAAGGATCAGTGATGGACTTCACACACAGTGCTCCCAAACCTCTTTACTTTTACTTGAGTAGAAGTAATAGTTACTTGTTCACAGAGAGTAAATCCTTAAGCAGCAAAAACTTCATGTGACGCTTAAAACAGATGCAGTTTGTGTTTCATGAACTTTATTCTTCAGAAAAAAATAGAATTAGAGTTGGTTTAGATCAGGAAATGGTTGATTTTCAAGATTAGCATGCGCTGCTCTGCAAAAGTAATAAGTGAAATTTTCTTGTATAAGTACTTTTGTCCTTGACAGGGTTTCCAGGTCTGGGCCGCCAAACCCGCCCAAAAATATCTGAAAAACTGCTGAAATGTTCAGCATTGTTTTCTACTAACTAGGGATGTCCCGATCCGATCACGTGGTTACAGACTCGATCGGGATCGGACATTACCTCCACATTTGTTGCTGTGTTTTCTCTGTACTGCCAGACAGTTTTGTACAGTGCAGTGCACAAAAAAGTTATTGCCCAATACAACAAACACATTTAATAACGAATTGGATTTTAGATCACCCCCTCTGTGTAAAATTATATTACACTGTAAAGACTTTGAGAAAACACAGACTAAGTAGAGTTTCTATATCCAAAACCATGAATGTGAACAAGTTGAATATTATAGTTTTTTCTTAATTTTTAAAACAATATATCAGGTATCGGATCTGGACTCGGTATCGGGCAATTCTCAAAATCAATGACTCGGAGGCAAATAAACCTGATCGGGACATCCCTACTAATAACAGAGGTCATGTGCTCCTGCGAGGATGAGAAACCACCCCTTTCTCCCTCTTATTGAAAAGCAGCTCTCAGGTCCCATGGATTTGATATTTTGTCTTTCGAAATAGTGATATTGATTCAAAATAAGATTTCAATTTTACACTGAAAACAACAAGGCAAATAAACGCAGACAGTTTTTTTCACCGGCAGAATGGCAGTTAAATCTGCGTCATCACGTTGTCCATTATCATCTGGGGTTTTCACATGATTCAAATTAATCGTGAATCAGACTTTTTTACAGTTACTCAAGTAATAAAATAAATTAAAAAAATACTCAAGGAGCATTTTCCCCAGGTACTGTTTTTGACTGTTACTTGAGTAATTATTTTAGTCACAACTTATTTCAAATTAACATTAAATTAGTGGCGGTGGTGCAGATGGTAGAGCGGGTCGTCTCATGATGGGAAGGTCGGGGGTTCCAATCCCAGCTCCTGAAGGTGCACTCTGTCGTTGGGTCCTTGGGCAAGACACTTCACCCTCCTCCCCTCCAGTGTCTGTGTGCACTGGTGAACATGTGAGAGTGTGAATGGGTGAGTGTTTCCTGCTGTAAAGCACTTTGGGCCTAATGAAGGTGGGAAAGAGTCATATAAGTTGAGACATTTACTGTAGCGACTCCACCTCATATCGACCCGTCTGTGACCATCGCTGCTCTCTCCTTCTCAGAGTGCACTGTGGAAACTTTTGCTCCATCCGAAACCAGTAAATTAGTAAGAGGTCTTACGCCAAACCGTATGTGCGTCAGCGTCCGCCATGATAAGAAGCGTCCGAATTGGGCTGTCAGTTAGGAAGGAGTTAGGGAAAGTGGCCTGTATGCTAACTATCATAGCCACTTTAGCATAGGGGCCTCTGATGCTAACTATCATAGCCACTTTAGCATAGGGACCTCTGATGCTAACTATCATAGCCACTTTAGCATAGGACCTCTGATGCTAACTACCATAGCCACTTTAGCATAGGGACCTCTGATGCTAACTATCATAGCCACTTTAGCATAGGGACCTCTGATGCTAACTCACTGGCGATTAGGAGCTATGTGCCATCCCATAAGCCACTGCGCCAATCTCCCCACCCCCTCGCCCCCACCCTCGAGTGATTCATGCGCAAACACTGTTGGTTGACAGGTGCAGATTTAATAATAAAATAATTAAAAAATAAGATTCTGCACAAGCCAAACTTTATAAAGTGACAAAATACATGTTGTCGTCCCACAGCTCAGTCACATGGTTTTAAAGAGCCTCCTCAGTAAATGGCCTAAATGAAGCAGTTTGTGCTTTTGCTTCATTTAGTAGAAACTTAAGCCGCATGGCTAATTTGCATACTGTAGCTTTATGAAACAGCTGTTGAGATAAAATAAAGGGAAATGTGAAGGATCATTTGGATGTTTTTTTTTTTGCCTTAAAGTGCATATGACAGATTTTAATGCTCTTGAAAATATGACTTATTTAGATGGATTACATCAGTTGCATAGTTATCATTTTTTTCAGTGAAGCAGCAATTTTAATGAAGAAATGTTGGGCAGAAAGTTATTTTAATTTTAATTTTTAAGCTGCTGACAGGAAGTGACATAAAAGAGGAAACATTCCATAGCAGTTTGACTCATTCATTTCCCATTGACTTAACATGGTTGCACGGCAACCGTTTAAATTGTTTACCTTCTTCGATGTCACTTCCTGTCGGTGTCCAATAAGGAAGTGAAAACATAAACATCACAAAAATGGTCAAACTAAAGAAACTGGAATAATCTTTAGCAAATCATAAATATAATCGTGTTAACTGTGTTTTAGCAATTGGACATTGGACATTTGTACGCAGGACAAAATGGCGTGACCACATTGTAGTCACTAAAGGGAATAGTTTTGAGGACACAGAGCCGGTCATTGTTTTGTTCTGTAAATATCTTTTCCTCGTTGTTTAAACACAGTAATCCTTCGTATCTGTTAGAATTGTGAAAAACGGTTTGGCTCATCAGGGCTCCTCATTCCTGATTCTTCCTGGTTCGACTCCTCCCGCTCTGTGGTCCTTCGAGCCGGCCCCTGCCTGACCCTGAGCCGGGGGGGTCCGCGCTCTAACCGCTAATTACAGCGCGGATTAGCGTCGCCGCGGCCGCTCCCGGATCGAGGTTTGGACACGCTTCACCGGCGCTGCTCCTCTTCCCTCCATCCATCCTCCCCTTCTCTCTCTGGTCCGAATTATCCCTCGTTCCAGCCGTGCGGATTTGAAAACAAACAGTCGGAGCGATCGCACAATGGGGCTATTGTCCTTTGCCACATGCTGCACAGGGAGACGACGACGGGCGCAAAAACGAATCAGAGAGAGAGGAGAATAGTATTTACAATAATTGGTGGCATCTTTCCTTCCGACCTAAACTTCTTGGAGTTTAGGGTCGAATTTACTTTGCTTTTAAGGCGAGACGCTGCAGGTGAACGTATTCATCTTTCACGCAGGGGTCGAAGTGGAGATTTTTAGCCTGATATTTGGCCGATCTAACGTCGATAAAAGCCGATATCTCCAGGACCGAAAGTTACAGAGACTTTTCATTGGAAAGAGCGAAGTCAGAGTTTTAAAACGAGTCCTCCACAACTTCCTCGGCCTCAGGGGAACTGACAGGGCTTTTCCACCAAGGTGCTGGTTCAGAGCTGGTGCTGGTGCCGGGTTGGTTCTGTACTCACTTGGTTTTCCACCAAATTGAGAGCTGGCATTCTGCCTATTGCCATAGCAACACTTTGGGAAGTCAACTGTCACATAAAACATGGATAGTAACATCTTACTACAGACATTTCTGGTTATAAATACCACAAAAATAAGTTTATGTTCCTGTCACAGCAGCCGTTCACATTTTGATTTCTTCTTTCTAACTGCTCCCTCTTGTTTTAGCTGGAGCTCAAGAGCATAAAGAAAAACAACAGTTAGTTTCCTCCACAGAGACTGTTTTAGCTTCTCCAGGAAGTTATAAGCACTAACTAACTAATATTGGTTGTTTTCGTTAGAGAAAGCCACGCCCCCAGCCGCTGACATCACTGGTGCTCGTTTCTTGTCCAGCTTTTAACTGGTTCCGAAACAGCACCAGTTTTTGGAACAAGAGCCAGCATTTTTTCAGTGGAAAACGAAAGAACCGATTCTGAAACTGGAACCAGCACCGGCACCAGCTTGGTGGAAAAGGGCTATGAGAAACATAGAGATGAAAATCAGTTAGCAATAAGTTTGTTACACTCAAGTTTCACTAAACCTCAGTGAATATGCACATGTCATTTTGAAGCTCACAACAGAGAATTCAATTCCTGAGTTAGTTTTAATCTCCGCAATTGTAAAATTGCAAATGCAGAGACTAGCAAACAGTATGCTAAAGCAAGAGGCCGGGTCAGAAACTATGAGGGTGAATGGAAGAAAAACTGGCCACCGTTTCCCCTATTTAAATACAGTTACATGTCATGTCAATGTCAGCTTTATTTATATAGCACATTTAAAACAGATACAACTGCCCAAACATTATAAAGAACAATTGAAGAGTAAAACAGTCACAAAATATACAACATGAAACAATAATAATAAAATGCATGAGTAGTTACACAATCCCCCGTTTGGCCCATAGAGGAGGAGAGGCTAAACGATGATCTAACATGTTTGTACTGATCAGATCACTTCATGTGAGTCATTTATATTGATCAAACCTAAAGCCTGTCATTTACCAAAGGATATTTAGTGTAGAAACGTCCAGTGATCCTTGTTTAATGTTTTTACGTGAGTTTATTACTTTATGTTTGATAAATGGAAAGTTTGCAAGAAAAATGAAGACTGTATTTGTAAGAAAGGGTCTTCGAAAGATCCTCAAACCCCCAGTATCGGAAACAGAAAGTTACAGGTTAGAAGCTTCATACACAGGATTATAAACCAGTCTTTTGGGAAAATCGGCCAAAACTATCGGCATCGGCCTTAGAAAAACCTGTATCGCTCGACCCTAGTTGAAACGTTCTCCGCTGCAGAGAGCTGAATGTTTCTCTGCTGACCCTGTAGTTAAAGCTCTACAAACGTCTTCCAAATGTGGACACAGCCAGACTCGATGTCTTTCCGTGTTCTTTGCTCTGCTGTCGGTGACATCGTCGTCTCTAATGGGATCCAGACTGCGGCGGCGACGCCAGGGAGATCGATGAGCCGGGTCGAGTGTCTGGACTCGCACGTGCGCGCTCCTGGACCCACGTGCACGCTCGTGACCCGTCGAGGGGTTAAACTCCCGACAGGTGGGGTCAGGGTCGGGTCGGCTGAAGCGCAGGTGGAGTTCAGGAAAGTTCAAAGCGGCTTCACAGTATCCGCTCAGAAAAGGAAGTGAAAGAAACGCTTTTATAGTTTGTTTTATGAGCATGAGTTCCACAGACTGATTAGCTGCTTTTAAACCGTGAGATTAGTTTTTCTTTAGACTAGGATCTAGGGATTTTAACTTTTCTGTGCTTTAATTTGGAATATTTGACTGGATTTAACTAATTATAAGTTTTACACTCACAAACATACTAAAAACAGTTTTTATTTATTACCCCCATCCAAGGCCTCGTGACCTCCAGAGGGTTCCCGACCCCACTTTGGAACCACTGCTTTAATGCAGCCATATTTTTTGTGATATTTGACTAAAACGCTTTGGCTCCATTAGACATTTGGCTCCAAAACAAAACGGTGGCACAGCGGTTAGAGCTCGTGCTTCACAGCTAGAAGGTCTCGGGTTCGATTCCCACCTGGACGGGGCCTTTGTGTGGAGTTTGCATGTTGTCCCGTGCATCCGTAGGTTTCCCCTACCACTAAAACATGTACAATAGGTTCCCCTCTGGGGCCAGGACTCCCCTGAAAAAGAGATTCTTAAAGAGATATTTCAGGACCTTTGACATTGGGCCTCATTTCCTAGTTATCCAGAGTGTTGTTGATGTCTGGAGATATTTTTTCTTAAATTCATGCAGTTCTTATATTTGAAGAGTCTAGTGGCGCTAGGCTAGGGCAAGGCTAAAGCATTTCTATGGTATCAGTTAGCCTGCATTAAAAACAGTCTGACCCACTCCACAGTGCACCTGAGGTAAATCACTTATAACACCAGACTAACCATATAAATGTCTGTGTTAATAGAATAATGTTTGAAATATAACTGACCTTGTATCACATGAATTACCGCATTTTGAGGGACTATTTTCTCGCAGATCACTCCGCCGCTGCGTTAGCTTACAGCCACGAAGCTGATGCTGCTCAAATATAAGTTATTTTAAATGATTCTATTAACACAGACATTTATATGGTTAGTCTGGTGTTATAAGTGATTTACCTCAGGTGCACTGTGGAGTGGGTCACACTGTTTTTAATGCAGGCTAACTGATACCATAGAAATGCTTTAGCCTTGCCCTAGCCTAGCGCCACTAGACTCTTCAAATATAAGAACTGCATGAATTTAAGAAAAAAAATATCTCCAGACATCAACAACACTCTGGATAACTAGGAAATGAGGCCAATGTCAAAAATCCTGAAATATCCCTTTAATCTCAGTGGGATTATCCTGGTTCAATAAAGGTCAATAAATGAATAAATAAAAACAAAGCAACAATCAGCAGATTTGGTCAAAGTAAATGGGTAATAACCAGGTGGTTTCTTTATGTCAGGTCATGTAATGGTGGACCTCGGTCTGGATCTGAGCCTCACATCCGAATTTAGGAAATTGTAACATATTCTATATTAGCACAGCTTTAAAATGTAATATGTTTGTATTACATATTATTGTTTCAAAGATGTAACTTGGTTCTCAGTGACTTTTGGCAGAGTAGTAACAAAGCCACGCAGCAAAGTGCAGTCACAGATTTCCTTTTCTTTCGCTTTCCCCCATTCTCTTGTGTTTGTTTTGAGGACATTAGCTGCAGATCTTAGGGCGTTTTCACACAGGCTGTAGTTAGGTCGACCTAAAGCAGGGCTAGGCAACATCAGGCCCGGGGGCCAAATCCGGCCCTCCAGCACAGAACCTCTGGCCCCCAAGATGATTTTGAGAAATATTATTATGCAAATAAGGGATCAAATACCTGTTAAAGTAATAGTGTCAGTATTTAAAAAAATTCCTGGCAGAACACCCCATCATACATCATATACAGTGAGGAAATAAGTATTTGAACACCCTGCTATTTTGCAAGTTCTCCCACTTAGAAATCATGGAGGGGTCTGAAATTGTCATCGTAGGTGCATGTCCACTGTGAGAGACATAATCTAAAAAAAAAAAATCCAGAAATCACAATGTATGATTTTTTAACTATTTATTTGTATGATACAGCTGCAATAAGTATTTGAACACCTGAGAAAATCAATGTTAATATTTGGTACAGTAGCCTTTGTTTGCAATTACAGAGGTCAAACGTTTCCTGTAGTTTTTCACCAGGTTTGCACACACTGCAGGAGGGATTTTGGCCCACTCCTCCACACAGATCTTCTCTAGATCAGTCAGGTTTCTGGGCTGTCGCTGAGAAACACGGAGTTTGAGCTCCCTCCAAAGATTCTCTATTGGGTTTAGGTCTGGAGACTGGCTAGGCCACGCCAGAACCTTGATATGCTTCTTACAGAGCCACTCCTTGGTTATCCTGGCTGTGTGCTTCGGGTCATTGTCATGTTGGAAGACCCAGCCTCGACCCATCTTCAATGCTCTAACTGAGGGAAGGAGGTTGTTCCCCAAAATCTCGCAATACATGGCCCCGGTCATCCTCTCCTTAATACAGTGCAGTCGCCCTGTCCCATGTGCAGAAAAACACCCCCAAAGCATGATGCTACCACCCCCATGCTTCACAGTAGGGATGGTGTTCTTGGGATGGTACTCATCATTCTTCTTCCTCCAAACACGTTTAGTGGAATTATGACCAAAACGTTCCATTTTGGTCTCATCTGACCACATGACTTTCTCCCATGACTCCTCTGGATCATCCAAATGGTCATTGGCAAACTTAAGACGGGCCTTGACATGTGCTGGTTTAAGCAGGGGAACCTTCCGTGCCATGCATGATTTCAAACCATGACGTCTTAGTGTATTACCAACAGTAACCTTGGAAACGGTGGTCCCAGCTCTTTTCAGGTCATTGACCAGCTCCCCCCGTGTAGTTCTGGCTGATTTCTCACCTTTCTTAGGATCATTGAGACCCCACGAGGTGAGATCTTGCATGGAGCCCCAGTCCGAGGGAGATTGACAGTCATGTTTAGCTTCTTCCATTTCTAATGATTGCTCCAACAGTGGACCTTTTTTCACCAAGCTGCTTGGCAATTTCCCCGTAGCCCTTTCCAACCTTGTGGAGGTGTACAATTTGTCTCTAGTGTCTTTGGACAGCTCTTTGGTCTGGCCATGTTAGTAGTTGGATTCTTACTGATTGTATGGGGTGGACAGGTGTCTTTCTGCAGCTAAAGACCTCAAACAGGTGCATCTAAATGTAGGATAATAAATGGAGTGGAGGTGGACATTTTAAAGGCAGACTAACAGGTCTTTGAGGGTCAGAATTCTAGCTGATAGACAGGTGTTCAAATACTTATTTGCAGCTGTATCATACAAAGAAATAGTTAAAAAATCATACATTGTGATTTCTGGATTTTTTTTTTTAGATTATGTCTCACAGTGGACATGCACCTACGATGACAATTTCAGACCCCTCCATGATTTCTAAGTGGGAGAACTTGCAAAATAGCAGGGTGTTCAAATACTTATTTTCCTCACTATATATAATGTAAAACAGTGGTTCTCAACCGGTGGGTCGGGACCAGAAAGTTGATCGTGAGCCTGTAAGGAACATTTCTTGAATATTTTCCATCTGAAAATGCATGGAAACACACCGAAGTCTGATAAAATCAATGTTATTGGGTTGTTTCAATCTCTTAAAGGCAAATCTTCTGCTTGTTCAATAAAAACTTGTGGAAAATACAATGTTTTATGATTAAAATCGGCCCTCCACGATGCAAACTTGCCTACCCCTGACCTAAAGTGTCAGTGTGACTTTAAGCCGGTCTGACAGCCGTTGTTACGTACTGGTGGTGCGGCGTCCGGTGCGGGTGCGTGTGAACATGGACTGAAGGACTTACTGTAAGTCTGTAGTGACTGAAGTAAATGCTGTTGGAACAAGGGCGGTCTCAGCTCGACCCACAAGGCTCCAACCTGTGTGAAACGGCCTAATTCACCAGTGTCCAATTTTGGCATTTTCCGTTCATGCATCAGTAACGATTTTAATGCACTTGTAACTTGAGTTAGTTAAATGATAATGACAAAATATATGACCGTATTTTGTGTGAGTAATATTTTATTTTCCTTATGTAAAACAGTTGCATTGTTTTTAAACCTAATACAAATAAAAATGAGCATAGCATGGGTTCTTCTACTTTAGTTTAGTTTATTTATTTATTTGAACAGTTAACCTGCTCAAAGGGAGTGGGCCGAAGCCAAAGGCTTATAAGCGCCCACCCCAAAAATAAAAACAATAGCATTACATTTAAAAGGTAGCAAATCATAAACAAGGAACATAGGGCAAAGTAACAACTAATAATGAGGAACAATAAAAAACAACAGCAAAATAAAGAAACAACAAAAGAATGTGCTATAACTCATATCTAAGAAAGCTACATTAGCACAGACCAACTTACAAACTTACAAAACAACATTTGAACTGTTTATATAATTAATTGAAACAAAACACAACTACAGCAACGATCTTGATTCATGTACGATGTCTAGTACAAAGCAAGTAAAAAAATGTGATCATTAATATATTTCTTTCAGGTTGTTACCTGTGCCAAACATTACCGAGAGTTACTTTTATGTTATAAAGGTACATTAATACATATTATACTCCGAGATCTTTCTACTTCCCAGTTGTCATTACCATCCTCAATATAATTTTAATTTGGGTTTAATTATTATTATTATTATTATTATTATTATTATTATTATTATATTTAATAAACTACTTTCACTAAATGAACCTGATCTTGTCCGCACTTATAAACCAGTGTTGAAGTGCGCGTGGTTTTCTGAAGAGCTCATCTCCTCCAGACAGGAAAGGCTTTGATAATCGCACTCTCTCAAAAAGCGTTTTCGATCTGTTTTTGTTTTGTTGTTGCTTTAGAACTCCCAAAACACCAATGAGGAAATCAAACCAGATTCCAGGTCGGGCATCGTCATTATTTGTCCATTATCGGCGGCATTTCCCTTTTCGGAGCTTTGTGACTCACGGAGGGCTTTTTGAAGGTTTGGGCACCGGATCAAAGGTGCCATTGTGAACCAGCTCTTCTCAAACCGCTCCACTTCCTCCGCGGCCGGTTTTCTCATCAACAAGAGGCGTTATCGATTCCAAAACAGGCCTCGCGTTGGAAAAGGTGAGCGTGGATGTGAGCGTTCTGCGCGAAGGAAGCCTCTACGGCGGCCCGGGACGTGATCGGGCGGGCGTGGACGGCGCTCGCTTTGATGTCGGGCGTCACGGAGGTTCTCAGAGACTTCGGGAGCCACAGGGATAAATGTTTTAAGCATTAAGAGGAGAACAAAGCAGAGGCGGGGACTTGAAAGTGTCTGTCTGTCTGTGCCGCCGCGTCGGGGTCGAGGTTCGGTGAAGGCCCGGGACGCTGCAGCCATGACTTTATCTTTTGAGCGGTTTTGAACAATAGGTGAATCCTCCATCAGCCCGACTCCACATCTGGACATGAACCCCACTGCTCCTGATGGGTCGCCCCAGACATATCGAAGGATGGGTCAAATGCAGAGGACAAAATTCCTACAGGGACAATAAAGTTCACCTTAACCTCAAAGGGATAGTTCAGGATTTTGACATTGGGCCTCATTTCCTAGTTATCCAGAGTGTTGTTGATGTCTGGAGATATTTTTTTCTTAAATTCATGCAGTTCTTATATTTGAAGAGTCTAGTGGCGCTAGGCTAGGGCAAGGCTAAAGCATTTCTATGGTATCAGTTAGCCTGCATTAAAAACAGTCTGACCCACTCCACAGTGCACCTGAGGTAAATCACTTATAACACCAGACTAACAATATAAATGTCTGTGTTAATAGAATCATTTTAACCATTTTGCATTTAAAATAACTTATATTTGAGCAGCATCAGCTTCGTGGCTGTAAGCTAACACAGCGGCGGAGTGATCTGCGAGAAAATAGTCCCTCAAAATGCGGTAATTCATGTGATACAAGGTCAGTTATATTTCAAACATTATTCTATTAACACAGACATTTATATGGTTAGTCTGGTGTTATAAGTGATTTACCTCAGGTGCACTGTGGAGTGGGTCAAACAATTCTGTTGGCCCACCAGAGAGTGACCTACTTTTGCGCTGTATGGTTAATACTAACTCTCTCCCATTCATTCTCAATGGTAAATATAGATGCAGTACACTTTTGGCCACCAGCGTCAAATTGGGGGCGCTGTTTCACGCCTTTCGCAAAGTTAAGGAAACACTGTTGTCTTGGTGTTTATCACAGAGCGTTGTAGCATCAGCTCTCACAGTTTTCCAACTTTTATGGCAAAGTTTGTTGACATCAACATAGGTCATGTTAAAAATGGACTTATAAAATATCTATGCTGAACTGACACTTTCAAAATGATCTAATGTGGCATTTTCTTTGAGTTAACAAACGAATGAGGTAGAGTCACTGTAGGTACTGTAGATACAGGTGTTGTTGTTGTTGTTTACATTTTGCACTATATTGCTACAATTGTTGATTTTGTTCAACTAAAACTAGGCTTTTGCCATAGTTAACATTTGTTTTAATGTAGCATGTTATTTGCATAGATAGAATCAAATGCAAATGTATTTCCGAAAAATAAAATAAAGTAACTATTATTATTTGCAGTTAAATGTGTTTCACGCTTGATGCGTTTGGCCCGCGACCCACAGGCACTTTTTCATTTTGGCCCTCGGAGACAAAAAGTTTGGGCCCCCCTGCATTACCCCATATTACTTCAATACAGTATGTCAATAAGGGCTGAGTATAAAAGAAACAGTGAAGCCTCATCGTGTGTTTGACGTTGTACCAGAATACAGTTGTGTCACTTGTTGTAACTGTGAGTTATTTTACGACACCTGTAAATCCATCAGTCATTGTCCCGCAGACCGTCCTCCTCCTCAGCGTCTTCCTGTTTCAGCCCCGCTTCGGTATTTTTAGGAAAACCGACGCCTTTTATTGGTCGTCACCGGCGCTGGTTTTGTTTGTGACGGGGCGCGGCGGCGGTGACTCACAGGGCTGTGGCCGCGTCCTGGAGGAGCTGTACTTTTTTAAAGATTTCCCCCCGAAAGAGCCTTCAAAGATGAGCGAACACAAAGAGTGGAATGCGACGGGCTATTACGGCTTCCTTAAGCTCTTAACCCCCGCCTGAACTGAGCACATTTTCTATAAAAGCTTCTTGGAAAAATTGTGACGAAAACGAGGAACAAAACAAAGCAACAAATTACACTATAAACAAGCACCAACAACATGACTGAAAAGTGATGGAAAAGCCATAAAAAGAGCGACAAAAAAGCAACAAAAAGCGTCAAAAAGGAGAAGAAAACTCTCCAAAAATGTGGCAAACGCGGCGACAAAAGAGTTACGATCAGTTTTGTAGGTCTTAGCTTTCAAATGAGGCGTTACTTTGGCCTATAGGCTGGAAACTCTCCAGTCAAGAAGCTTTTAGAGGGTGAAGGCGGGGGTTAAGAGGTTAAACACTGTCCGAGTCCCGAGAGAAAGAGATGTACAGTTGGTCCCGCTGTGGTGCCGCTCCCCTCTCCCTCTAATAAAGCGCCCCCTGCTGTCATAGTTTAACACTGACACATCTTACAGTTTGGCAGCATCAACATATCGATCGACCTCTACTGATAAACTCGTCATCTCTGTTTTCAGGCCCAGCTGCAGCGCTCCATCGACAGCTCTGTGCCCGCTCACCCGAGGCTCCCTGTCGGCCGGCGGGGCAGGAAGGGGCCGAGCGCTACCGCGGAGACCGTGGGCGCGGTGACACAAAACGGCGGCAGCCCGTTCTCAGAGCAGGACTCGGGGATTTTAGACGGGGACGAAGAGGACGAGGTGAGAACGCTGTAGAATAATCCTCCAGTGTGCACCATAATGTGTCGAGCCACGTTTGGACGGAGAAATGTGACACAGGAATCTCACTTCACTCCCGGGCTTCCTGTGAACCCCAGACGTGTTCGCTCACAGGAAGAACCTTGGGGCCCGAACAAAGGCCTGACGCCGCGTCGCCACGGTTACGACCCCTGCGGCGCCGATGGGCATTTTCGGCCCGACACGCCAACGTCTTCCTCCGCCGCCGCCGCCCGCGAGAGACAAATATAGGGCTGCAGGCGATACTGACAAAAAGGAATCTGCCAATATTTTTAGATTAGGTATTTTAGCAAACCATAAAAATATGTAAAAGCCTCTACATTTACATCACTCTGTCGCTCAAAAAGTTTCCCTTATTTATCAAATTTTCCCCAAAAGTTTCTTTTCAATATTTTCTCACCAGTGTTGTTTTCGTCAACAAATAATGATCCATTTCGTTGACGCACCTTTTTGACCTTTTTGACGATAACGTAATTAAGACTAAAATGTTTCCCAATTTCCCCCATTTATTTGTAGATTTTCCTATTTTTTTCTAAAATGTTTTCTTTTTCTTTTTTCAATTTTGTCAAATTTTTTTCCTGAAATTTTCCATTTTCCCCCCAATTTTCCCCTTATTATTTCTTCTATTTTTTTCTCATATTTTCCAATTTTCCCCTAATTTTTCCAGTTTTCCCCAATTTTCCCCTGTTATTTTTTTTCTCAAGTTGTCCAAATTTTTGCCCAATTTTCCCTCTATTTCTTCTTAGATTAGAAATATGGAATAATCTAGATCAAAACATCAAACTTTGCAATAACCTGGTACATTTAAAAAAAGTTTACAAAGAGTTTATATTGTTGTTGTTTCTTTACTGTGCTGATGTTTTTTTTATTGTTCTTTTATTGTTCTTTTTATTGTTTGTTGTTACTTTGCCCTATGTTCCTTTGTTTATGATTTGCTACCCTGTAAATGTTAAAGCAGTACTAAGTAACTCTTGCCCCTAGAGGCCATAAGCGCAACTGCAGGTGTCGTAGCAAGTTACGATTTTCTAACTTATTAAATGTCTTGGAGAGTAAATACTACGCTGACAGAAAATGTGAAGGGAGAGACGGGTGTTGTACATCCAGTTATACAATGGGAATATTTTTTTCACTCAAACTTGGCTGTAAATACTGTTTAAGTGGCGCTAGCCCGCAGTTAGCTTTGCCCGTTAGCCTGTTAGCTTCTTCTTCGTGAGTATTGGTGACTCCGACCCGGTGGCAGTCAAGTTGCAAGTATGGTTTTCTGGCCAGAGACACCAGGGGAGATGAAAGACCCTCCAATCATCTCATTAACACTTGTATTACCCCCAGAGGGACTACGGAAAGGATTTATTTAGGTAAACACGTTACTTAGTACTGCTTTAAATGTAATGTTATTGTTTTTATTTTTGGCGTGGGCGCTTATAAGCCTTTGGCTTCGGCCCACTCCCTTTGAGCAGGTTAACTGCTCAAACAAATAAATAAACTAAACTAAACTAGATTTTCCTATTTTTTCCCATTTTTTCTCAATTTCTTTTAATTTTTCCCCCCTTTTTTCCCAAATCTTCTCTCAATTTCCCCCCTATTTGTTTCTCAAAATTTCCCGAATACCCCCCATTTCCCCCCGTTTCTCGACATTAAAGATGTACATTTGCATATCTTCCAAACAGCTATTTCGATATTCCCTTGTTCGATACATTGCCCACCTGTCTCTGCTGGAATCTCTAATGTGCAGCTGGGGTGTGAAGAGTAAAGATGAAGCTAAATGTTTTCTCCTCGTGTCGTTTCGCAGGTGCCTGGAGCTCAGGAGCTGGTCGACTTCTCCCCGGTTTATCGCTGTTTCCACATCTACACTGTTCTGGTGAGAAAGTTTCATATCCTCCTCCGACAACGACGAGAAGAAGCTGCCGTATCATTGTTTAATATGTCGCATCAAGGTTGAGCCTCTCGTTTTTGTTTACAAGGCGACGCTGCAGGTGAGAAGGGAAGGGGCGCTACATGTCGATACCAAACATGTCCGTATATGTGAATGGAAAAGCGTGGGACACTAAGATGTTGAGGAGTAAACTTGAGCGTGTGTTTTCACCTGCAGCGTCTCGCCTTACATCGCACACATTGTTTTACTCAGTTTAGTTGGACAGAGATCTTTCCCGTCCCTCACATGTGGAAGCAGTCTCCTCTTCAGGTTTGTGTCATTCCTCCCGAGTCGCTCTTTGTGACAGTTTCTGCTCCAGACTGAGGGGTCAGCGTCTCCCCTCTCTCTCTCCCAGCCTCGTGCTCTCGCTCTGGGCTCGAGGGCCTGTGACCGGGACGCGAACTCTGGGCAGGAAGGAGAAGGTGAACCGCGGAGGTACAGAGGAGAGGGGTGAGGGAGGGCACAGAGGAGGGACTTTAAATCTGTGCAGGAACGACAAATGGCCTGGAGTGACACAAAGAAGAGAGCGCTAGTGAGTGTCTTTACCAGCTGCACTCATCCCGATTCAAGACGTTCTGGAGTCCAGCTTCGTCGTTTTGCAGCTTGTTGCAGGTTTTACAGTAGATGACTTACAAAAAAAGTTCATGTACTTGAGCAAGGTTCATTTTGTAAGACCTGATTTTGCTGAAAACGAGGGTTTAGGTCTGAGCTGAGTCTCTGTCAGAAGATCAGAAGGAGGCACCTTTGAGAGCAGATCAGTTTGTGACGGCACGAGCAACATTCTGAGCATCTTGTGGCGTGGCTTATAGAACATATTACCATCCATCCATCCATCCATTTTCTTCCACTTGTCCGTTGCCGGGTCGTGGGGGCAGCTGTTGGAGCTGCACCAGCCCCTATGGCTCCTCCTGCAGGTGGTGGGTCCACAGAAGGACGGCCTCATGGTTCTAACCGGGCCTGTTGGTCTCTCATAAGCTGCTTCTGAACCGCTCTTTGTCTGACCCGTCACCCAGGACCTGTTTGCCATGGGAGACCCTGACAACAGAGCTCCAGGATCATTCAGGCTCAAACCCTCCACCACGTTAAGTTAGCAGTTCCAGGAGGGGAGAAGATATTACAAATACTAATAATAATGCATTGGTTTGTAAAGCGCTTTTCTGGACCCTCAAACCACCATACTTGGTAGTGGTAAGCTACTATAGCCGTTTTCCCACTGGCAGACACTACACAGCCCAGTGCCTGGTCAACCCAGTTGAGCTTTTCGACTGATGAGACCAGGGCCAAACCGGTCTGACCAGGGATGAGTTTAGGACCGACCTGTGGCTGTGGTCAAAGCGCTGAACTGAGACTAACGTGACTTAAACAGAAGCGAGAGAGTGGACAGCCCTCTCTAACATGCAGGTCATACGGATTTAATATTCCACAACATCACACCGCTGTTCTAAAAGGGGATTTAGCATTTAGCCGCTGTTAGTGCAACTTTAGCTGCTGTTAGCATCATAATTCGTCTTTTAGCTGCTTCTTTCCTGAAGTATTTGCCTTGGCACCTCTGAATGATTCCATAAACCCTGAAGGCAGCATGTGTTCTCATCGTGGCTTAGAAAACTTTTAATGACGTTCTACACAGCGGCTCATCTGTGGAGGCGCCGCCAACAACAACTGCGGTTGTGTCGCGTAGTGGAAACACAAGCTTGTACTGGGTAGAGTCGATACGTGACAATGCGAGCACATACTGTACATCGAGCCGTGTGCAGTGGGAAAAAGCCATATTGTGGCCACAGCTGCCCTGGGTAGACCACCACCAACCACTCACTCACTCACTACATTCACTCAGGCTTCTTGGTGTTTCCCAAACGGTCTCACATCCAAGTACCGACCAGGCCCTTCCTGCTGAGCGTCGAGATCTGACGGGATCAGGAAGAGCAAAGGCGGGATGCGTTTCCTTTGCATATCAGAGTTGTACCGTGCTGATCGATTGCTTGAGATAGATAGATGGATGGATGATGGATAGATGGAAAGAAATATGGTGAACACTGCAGGAAGTGTGAACTTGTAGCTACTTATTTGGAATAATAAATGATGGTATTGATATAGAAAAATATCTCATTACATAATCGGTATAAAATTGTAAATGAAGGAAAGAAAATGCCTCCACCCCTAATACTAATAGTGTTAAAAAGTCTTCCACAGTGTGCAGGGACCCTCAGTTCCATTTCCTCAGTGAGTAGAGGCAGATGTTGTTCATGGCGCTGTGGGATAAACTCATGAGTTTAGTGATGAACTGTCTGTGGCCGTAACATTACATTGTTCAGTGAAGTGAAGCTGTTTCCAGACGGGTTAGGACCCTGTAATGACCTGTTTATAACCAGCGCGTTTAAGTCTAGACGCGTTTCCCTGCGTCGCACCTGTGTCGCACATGTTTCTGTGACACTTTTTTGGGCGAAACCCGGATTTACCGTTGGTTCGTTTCCCCCGCGCTCTGATAAACAGACTGTGATTAGAAAATGGCTCTTGTTCGCTTCACTCATTTGGAAAGTAAACCTGGACACAGTCTAAGCTTCGCAATCAAGATCAACACTCGGCTTTCTTCTTTTCCGAAATGCCTTCCACGGTTTCAGGTCGAACAGTGCGGCTTTGTGAGTCAGAGCTGGACAAATATGAAAACGCTCAAATGGAAGTAAATTTGATATTTTACCGGTAGTTGTATTATCTCTTAACATCTTAGTTTTAATGTCAGAGTAAAAATAGGCCAAACTCTCCCTTTACGATGTTTATTTTGTGACGATTTCAGGGAATAAGTACAGCGCTCCCTGGTCTTTCCCACGCTTCTCATTCACAAATACTGACATGTTTAGTATCCACGTGTAGCAGGAAAGGCTGTAATCCAAATATGGTCATTTCCTTTGTGGGAGACAGATTGGAACAGTTTTGAAATTTGGAAAAAGTTGAGAAAATTTACTAGTTTATTCAAAAACTAAACAAGATCAAAATCCCCTTTGATAAAATACAACCATGAATGCGAACCTGTCTAGCCATTATTTTGATTTTGTCACTGAAAATATCGGCAATTTAGGACATATTTACAGTGGGACATGAAACCAGAATTAACTAGGTCAGTTAGAATCTTTAAAATTATTTATATTTGCTAAATGCCAGAAGAATGAGAGGTAGATGTTTTAGAAGTTTTCATACACCAAGATTACACACCTTTAAACAGTTTGGGAAAAGCCCAGATGACGACGTCAATTTCAAGACACTTGAAGGTTCAGGTTCATTAGTTAAAACAATGATAAAACAAAAGACCTGGTGAAGATGCTGAACCTGGTCAGAGTTTGTCATTATCCAGAGTGAAACAAGTTCTGTACTGACATGGGCTGAGAGGGAACTCTGCCAGGAAGAAGCTCTGACTCCTAAAGAAACATCAAAAAGCCAGTCTGGAGTTTGCAAATAAAAAAAGGATAAAGACTTTAACCTGTTAACCCCCGCCTTAACCGAGCACATTTTCTCCAGTTCGACTTTAACCAAATCTCAAAGCTGCTTGAAAAAAAAAAAAAACCCACGTCAACATAGCGACAAAAACTAGGCGTAAATAAGGATGAAAACACAGCAAAACGGGCAGATGAGGCGTTACACTGGCCAATAGACCCTTTAATTGTTTTGTAAACATTCCGGGCTTAGCTGGAGGCGGGAAGTTAGATTCCTATCTATTTCCATTGTAGCTGTTGTCATAGTAACGATAAACAAATGTCTAACTGTTTATGGAAATATCAGATAAACCTTATTTTATCGTCTCAAATGTCATTCCTCTTGTTCTTTCACCTTAAGCCACAACAGGACCACATTTTTCAGTTGTAGTTTTACACTTAAAATCGCTAGTTTTAGTTTAATCTTATTTCTCTTGTTTGTTGTCATGGCGTTGTGAAAACAGTTGGAAACCTCCCTCTCTCCTGGTACAACTTAATTTTTCACCTTTTTCTGCGATCTGCATTTGTGGTTTATGTGTTCCACATTGTTTTTCTGGATACTTTTGTACGTCTTTGCCGTGTTTTTGTGGAGGTTTGGTGGATTTGTTTACTTTGAGAGTCCAAAATGGTCCTGAAGAAAGCAGCTTTTTAAAGGTAAACAAAATGGTAGCTTTTCAGCTAAACCCATTTGAGACCTACAAATGTCTTCTTCTGAGACACTGAAGAGGCACCAAGAGTCCCGACAGCTGTAGCACAGTCGAGGCGTCACAAGAAACAAGTAAGGGACAAACGAGGAGATGGTGAAAGACTGTTGTGGAGCGGAGGGAGCTGCAGGAGGAAGAGGAAGGAGGTGGAGCTGACCAGTGCAGGACACCACACTCTGAAACAGGGACAAACCCAGGAGGCGGTGCACCGTTTCAGAGGATCAGAGGGCAGCCAGCCAGGTTTCTTCCGAGTGCTACAGTTTCCCCGACCTCCAAGGTCATGCGGGTCAGGTTGACACAGTGGCAGCGCGGCTCAGTCGCAGCAGCTCAGGACTAACACCTGAACACTATTTCGTTGTACACTTGTACAATGACAATAAAGCACTTACTTACTTACTTACTTACTTACTTACTCTTGATCACTTCCTGCCTCCAGCTGATGTCACTGATGATGTCAGCAGTTAAAGGGTCTATAGGCTGTGACCTTATGGATTTGGGTAATGCTGAACTGGAGAAAATGTGCTTGGTTAAGGCGGGGGTTAAGAGGTTAATGTTTGGAGACATATCCTGTGGTCTGTTTGACCATAATGACCATGGTCACATTTGGAGGAAAATACGGGGGGGCAGCATCATGCTGTGGGGTTGTTTTGCTGCGGGAGGGGCTGGTGCACTTCACTAAATCGATGACATCATGAAGAAAGAACTCTACGTGGAAATACTGGAGCAACATCTCTAGAGCCAGGAAGTTAAAGCTTGGACAGATGGGTCTTCCTAATGGACAATGACCCAAAGCAAACTGGTTACAAAGTGTGTTAAGGAAAACAAAGCCAATGTTTGAAGTGGTCGTCACAAAGTCCTGATCTCAGTCCAGTTTTAAATGTATGGGCAGAGCTGAAAAGGCACAAATGTGTCTCAGTTACACCAGTTCTGTTTGGAGGAAAGGACCAAAACTCCTCCAACTATTGTGAGAAGCTTCCACTACAAAAAAATCCAAAACGTTTGACCCAAAATATACAGTTTAAAGGCAATGCTACCAAATATTAATGAAATGTATGTAAACGTTTGTCTTTATAAAAAGTCATATAAAACCATGTAGGACATTCTGTCTCTCATTCTTCTGGCATTTAGCAAATAGAAATATTGTTTAAAATTCTAATAAAATAAAAAAAGTAAAAGTTAATTCTGGTTCATGTCAGACAGTGAGAAAAAAAATGCAAATGTGTCTTTTTATAAAGTGTATGTAAACATCTGGTTCCCCCTTTATGTATAAACAGCCTTATTTTTATATGAAAGCATAAAACGACAGAAAACTTGCAGTGCATTTTTGTCTCATATTTAAGTCAGGAAGGTCCCAAACCGCGCTGTTGTCTTGTGTGAACCTGTTTTTCGTTCTCGTGTCCCGCGGTGGGACGTTGAGCGCTCGGTTCACGGCCGCGTCTCGGCTCGACTCGATGAATGGTCATTGTTCGACTGAGGGTCAAACTGGGAATAAACGGTCACTCCTGAACTGCTTTAAACCTCTGAGCCCGTGTTCTCTCCGAGTCCAAACCGAAGTGTGTGTCTGTGAACGGACATTGTTCTGTGCAGGACCGCGCAGGGCGGGGCGCGGGTCGTGCTCTGTGACCGCGATGACGGTTCCAGAACAATAATGTGTGGAAGATCTGCATATGTACAATATCGGGTTCATATCCAATGTCAAGAAATGTGGGGAAAATGGGGAATCATTTGGGGGAAAATTGGGAGAAATTGTGGCAAAATATGGAATTTTGGGGGCAAAAAATGGGGGGATAAATTGGGAAAATGAGAAAAAATTTGGGCAAATATGAAACAAAAAATGGGGGGGGAAAAAATTGGGCAAAATGGGGGAAAACAAATCTATTTGAGCTGAAAAGTCACTTCTTTAACGCTGTCCCTGGACCAACGGCATTAAAACTCAGATCGAAAGAGTTTTATTTATTTTTTGGTACCTGCTTTCCATACTTTCATTGTTCCGACACCATACTGGTATCGTTTAACGCAGGGGTGTCCAAACTTTTTTCATGAGGGGCCGCATATTAAAGCGTTCATGGGGTGAAGGGCCATAGATCAGTGGTTAGTGCCACGAAACCTTCGACTAGCAGAGGTTTACATTGTGTCCCATACCTTTTATTTATGCCTTAAACCTTTATGCCAGGACTGTCTCACAATAAAATGTTAGTTGTTAGGTTAGAATTGTGTAGAATTATTACATTTCAAATAAAAGGAACATCTCTAATGATGTGTACCGATTCAGCAAGAAGGCCGAGGGCCACCAAAAAATTGGTCTGAGGGCCGCACTTTGGACACCCCTGGTTTAACGGTACCCAGCCTTAACAGTGTGATGCCCCATTTGAAAGCTAAGACCTAGAAAACTGATCTAAACTTTTCGTCGCATTGTTGCCACGACGATGTCACGTTTATGACGCTTTTTGTCGTTCTTTTGTTGCCTTTGTTGTCACGTTTCTTGCATTTTTTGCGTTGTCGCCACACTGTTTTTTTGGTGCCTTTTTGATGCTTTTATTGTTGCATTTTCATTCTCATTGATGCCTATTTTGACGCTTTGTTCAAGAAGCTTTTAGATTTGGGTAAAGCCAAACGTGCTCAGGTTTAATCAAGATGGCTACTGTCGCACCATTGTAGGGATGGGACGGTAATGAAATTTGGGGTCACAATTATCTTGGCCAAAATAATTGCGATTAATGATATTATCACGATATTTGCCTGTGGTTTAAAAAATCACTGAAACTGCAGAAATGATGGGGATTGGGCAATTAATAAATATTCCTCTTCATTGTCTGCTGTAAATGTCATATTGAGTGAGACATAAAGAATGGATTTGGATGAGGAACGAACCTACTGAAATACTGCTCACTTTAGTCACATCTCCGTGGAGACGTACCTAGCACGAGAATCCAAAAATGTGGCGATCGATTAATTGCTTATCGCGATTAACGATATTATTGTTTATCGTCCCATCCCCACACCATTGAACAAACGACTCGCTATGTAGCATGCGCTTTAAATCAATGCCCTTTGGTCAATATTTCTGGAATTACTACGCCTTTCCACTAGGAGTGTGACAATATATCAATTTTCCGATATATCGCGATATTTTGCGGGACGATACGTTATCGATACGTTTGATGACGTCATGCATATTAATGAGTAACGTCATGCATATTAATGAGGCAGCAGTGCTCACGTGTTTTCACAGTCAATAGAGGCCAGTAATGATCAAGAACTCAGTCAGACCAGCAGGGGGCAGCACTACAGTTTTAAGCACTTGGACCAATGATAATGATAGTTTTTATAATGATAAAGAAGATTAATTTAAAGAGGGGGTATTATGCTTTTTTCAATCACATAGCACCAGTCTATAGCATACTACAATGATGACGTAACCTTCTGTTGGTCTGTATATGCAGTAAATTAAAATAACTGCCTTGAATAAAATTGCTCTCTCAAAATGGCTGTACTGAACGTCTTGAAATAGGCCTCTGTCTCTTTAAGAAGCTTTCCGACACGCCCCCTTCAGCACACTGCTGTGGCATCTAAACAACACTACTGTGCGGGGAGGGGGCTCTGCTGAGCTGAGGAGCAGTGGTTGGTGGCTTGGCTGGTGACGAAAGGTCCAGAGGCGTCTCCAGGAGGTGGGGGCGTTCCTAGGAGGACTGAGGCATAGCTACACCTAAAATGGCTGCCGTCTAAGTTTTTACTGATTACTCAAAAATATGTGAATGAGCCAAGGCAACACTCCAGGCATGTGTTTAATGAGGGAATGACATAATAACATGATATAAAGCTTGAAAAAGTCGATTTTACATACAGTAATACCCCCTCTTTAAATAGGACTGTGGTTTCTTGTTTATTTAAATGTAAATGAAGTCACTGACAGATCTATGACCCATTTCCAGTGAGTAAGTCAGGGATCATTTATAAAAGTGGTACAAAGCACATGAAAAGAAATGTAAAAGATGAATAATATGTAGTATGTTAAAATAAAGGTTAAAAGTAGCATGTTTTTTCTTATCGTGATGTATCGTAGGTTATTTTTGTGCAATATATCGATTATCGCAGTATCGGCGTATCGTGAGATAATCGTTATCCTAAGCCGTGTATCGTATTGAATCGTGAGCTACCCAGAGGTTCCCACCCCTACGTCCCACATTAAACTAATACTGGCACAAAGTTCAAAGTCTTCTCTCTCAGCTAAAAGTGAACACTGTCAATAGACCGACAACAGTTTGCAGGGAAACCAAACTAGTCTTATCGAGTCCAGTTCAGGGAATAGTTATTAAGAATCTTGTTCACTAGTTTTGACAAGTTTAAGCTCTTCTTTTTTCACGTTAAGAGTTGCTGAATGTCGTGTTTTAGTTGTTGTGACCGTCGAGACAGAAAGGGGAGCGCCCGAGTGAACAAAGGTGCTGTCAGTGTGAGGCCACTTTAAAAGGTTTGGAGATAGGCTGATGTTTGGTTTCGGAACATTCCCGCGGCTGCTTTATCAGCTCAGGTCTGGTCTGTAACTTTAGATATGACCTCACACAGAAGCTCAGGAGAGGAGATATCTGCCGCTGACAAACTAAAGAGCTGTTTTCCCCCCGACCAGAGACTCTTTGTCTGGTGCGAGGGTGAGGTCATCAGAAATATGAAGCTAATGTCTTTAGGTTTAATGTCAGAGTAAAAGAATGAGACCAAACTCGCCCTTTAGGCTGTTTATTTAATGACATGGAAGTGACTCTAACATGGCTGGTCTTTCCCACGCTTATTCATTCACAAATACTGACACGTTTGGTATCCACGTGTAGCAGGAAAGATGAGGCTGTAATCCAAATATAATATGTGCAGACAAAGGGACTAAACTTTAATAACATCTGCACTTTAGTCGCTCCGTAAGACTCCACACTTTACAGGCGAACAGCGAGACTACATTTTTGAAGTTTCTTGACGAGTTTTTTTTTAATGATCAAATATCTGTCTGAGCTTTGAACTAGAGATGCACCGATCCAGCGTTGTTTGCTTCCGATACCGATAATGTGGGTGTTTGAGTATCTGTGGATATCCGATATTAACCGATACCATGAGACTTTCTTAAAAGTGTATAACTCTGAGTGAAAAGTCCCCTTTACTCCAGTGTCAGATCAATAAAGTCTTATCTTCTCTTTCAAACAAGAGGTTACAGATCAGGATTAATTATATCTAATGGAAAAAACATTACACAAAGATCCCTGGACTTTTCTACAGATTATCCTTGGAGATATGACAGGCTTTAGGTTACATGACCTCACAGCATAAAGTGCTCATTACAATATGCATAAAATACAAACTGCTCCAGTAGAGGTGATGTAATCATAATGTCTGTCCCAGTCTTGATAAGTTGCTGCTAACAACAGCATGCTGCCGCAGAGATCAAAAATACGTTAGGCTAGAACATACAGCATGTTCATATTCACTTAGATTAGTCGGTGAAACTTGTGACAAAACTGATATCAGTTCAGGATCGGATATTTGTAGCCGATACTAATATCATTTTTTCAAGTATCGGCTCCGATATCCAATACCAGTATTGCTGGGTTGCAGGTTCTAGAATGTGATGATGTCACAGGACCCAGTGGGGGAGGAGCCAGTTTTTCCTATTAACTGCATTACACTTTCACAAGTCGTATCTAAAAATAAAATGTATGAATTACAACAATGATCATTAATATCAGTCACTGGCTCCATGATCTCCCTGTACAAGACCATACATGTCCTCAAAACAAAATAATTTTACCTCTATATAACATTATAGGCCTTTAGAACACTGTGAGGTCACCTGAAACCCAGCAATTGGATAGGTGCATCCCTTCTTTGAACCCAAAAAAAGAAGCTGACATTTGAATGGTGTTTTTACTTAGAACGAGGGCTGGGTACAGTTAAACGATACCAGTCTGGTATCGGAAAAAAGGTTTAGGTACTACTGGTATCAAAAAAGAAAGAAATTTAATTTAATTTTTTTGTCCCATTTTTGCCCAATTTATTTATTTTTACCTTTTTTTTTTTTTTTTTTTACAATTTTGTTTTCCTATTTTTTGCCCATTTTTCATCACGAATATTTCCCTGTTTTTGCCCAATTTCCCCAAATTTATTTACCAAAATTTCCTTACTTTTCGCCACAATTTCTCACATTTTTCCCCAATTTTTTTTTTTTCAAATTATTCAACACATTTCTTGATATTGAGAATGAACCTGGTATTGTAAATTTGCAGATCTTTCACACATTATTGTTCTGTTTTCCGGTTTCTGGTGTAGGTATCGAAAAGGGTATTCTTCAGGTATCGTATCGAAAAACCACCCAGTTAAAGTACTGGTATCGATGTAACGGTACCCAGCCCTTCTTATAACTGAACATATTGACCATTTTGGCCAATTTATGCATAAAGTGCCTTATTTTTAGATGAAAACAATGATGACAGGAAACTTGCAATGCATTTTTTCTCTCATGTTTATGTTTCAAAGTGATTTCTCTGTTTATTTTCCCCCCCATTCACCTGCAGCGTCTGGCCTTAAAGGAGCTCATGTGTGGTCACTGTGACACCTGTTTTCATGGCATGATTATTGACCTAAGTCCCTGTGCACTTCCCTCACTGTGTTCCCCTGTGACCTGTGCCCTGTGTGTCGCCGCAGGGTTTGCACGATGAGTTTGAGAACTACTACAGGAAGCAGCGGCGGAAACAGGCGCGGCTCGTGCTGCAGCCGCACTCTAACATGGTACGGCCCTAACACACGGCGCTCACCCCGACGAACGCTCACTCTTTACTACATTTATAACCTCACAGCGTCTCCGTGAAGACGCCGCGTTTAAGGCACTGTTTGGTCTGTTTCCTCCACAGCACGAGACGCTGGAGGGCTACAGACGGTACTTCAATCACATCGTCGGGTAAGTGTTCGATAATCGGTACGTTGCACATCAGACTTTTCTTTTACACTGACACTTTGGCTGCCTGGGTCGTAAAATGTCGGCCATTCACAAGAATCATCGGACAGTAAAAGAAAAAGAATGAATATTGTGTCATATGAGCAATAGGAGTGGAGACGACACGAGGACTTACCCCACTCAACTGCACAATGATTCAGACGGGACATAAACCTTATACTGTCCTTGTCCAGCTCTGTCCGTGGTATCGGCTGCACCGCGTGGGTTTGGGTTTGGATAATGTGGCTTCAGGTGCAAAATAAAACCGATTAATTCTCTTACTGCTGAAATATAGGGATGTAGTGTTTGGACTGTAAAATGGATTTAAAAAGAGTTACATTCACAAACCCTGTTGTAACTTCTCTCCATTAAGTCTGTTGTTAGTTCAGAGCTGTTGATTTGAATTTGAATGATAAAAACAGGGAATATAGTTCATAATTGAATAAGTCGATTTCTTTCTTGCAAAACAACAGGCCGTAGATTTAAAAAAAGAATCTGCACTGAGGGAATCTTTAACTCTCTGGTTTGTATCATCGTTGCGTTTCAATTGTTTTCATACCAGCGGCTCCAGTTCTTTCCACTGATTTTCCAAATATCAGGCCTCACACGTGTCCGTTTTGGAGAAGTGTCTGGTGAACTGTCTGCTGAGGCTGGACAGACGGTAACGGGCACCGGGAGCCAGTCGGACGGCGTTAAACGAGCTGTCAGTAAAACGTCCGACTGTTCCCGCTGCGCCCGCGCCAAAGAACACACGGCGCTGAGACGGGAAGATGGGAAACAGGCAGGAAAGTTCTGACGGAGCAGAGGTGGAAGAGGGAGGAATAGACCGTCACAGAGAAAGGAATTACTTGACAATAAGGATGGGGAACCTCTGTTTACGATTACAAGAACCTCATGATACGATATTTGGTATCTTACATTGACCTGAGATAAAGCACAATTTTTTTTTACCATGGTTTTATCAACGACTACATGCCCCTCAAACATACACTCCTTTCGTCGTGCACGTTTGACAAATCGACAGCCAAGACAGTCCTACAACATCCAGAGACTTGAGCTACTCAGGACGGATCTCATCCAGGCCTGGAGCCCAAGGAGCCGACCGATAGTCCTCCTCCATGGCTTCTTCGGCTTCCTCTCAGACCCGAGTTTTTGCCTCGGCGACCGCCCGGGCCGCGGCACGCTTGGTCTGCCGGTACCTCTCAGCTGCCTCCGGAGTCCTACAAGCCAACGAGGCCAGGTAGGACGACTCCTTCAGCTTGGCGGCATGCCTTACTTCCGGGCGCCATCACCGGGTTCGGGGATTAGAGACCTTCAGAGACCTTACGGCCACAGCTGCGAGCGGCTGCATCGACAATGGAGGAGGAGAACACGGTTCACTCGGACTCCATGGCTGTGTCCGAATGTCCGCACTATTCCCTATATAGTGACTATATAGTGGATACGCCATTTTGTAGGGTGCCCGAATGTCCAGAGAGAAAAAGTAGTGCACTCAAAACTTGCCACAGTGCATTCTGAAAAGTAGTGAGCAGCGGTGATCACTACACGAGTCAGTATAGACCACAATGCATTGCGAGAGTCGGAGAAGAACGGCCGACAGCGTCAGGTCTTTGAACTAAACAACACTGAATGAAATCACCTGTTTCACTCGTGTGCTGTGTATTTATCATGAATACACAACTTGAATATAAACGGTTACGGTGAAAAAATGCTAACGTTAGCTGCTAACCTTTAGCTCGAGCTGTTAAATGACCGATAGCTTTGTCTCTCGGACAAAAAGGCTTCATTTATGTAAAATCCATGTGAAATAAAACGTATCCGACTTGTATTTATCCATAAATATTCCACTGTCTCATGAGTTTGGTCTTTATCGCAGAAATACATTATTCCGGAGTTTAGCAAACTTTTAGCAGACGTAGTCACTTTCTGCACGTCTTTGAGCTAACACTGGAGTGATTTTTATTTATTTTTTCTGTGATGATAGTTTTAAGTAAAATAAAACGCCTGTAAAAGTGCTGTTTCATAAAATAAATGTTTGTAACAGTAAATGAATTCTGATAAAAAAACAAAACTAATCAGCACGTCGCAGCGCGCATGACGTCACGCAGCGAGGAGAAAGTAGTGGCTTCTGTTCGAATCGCCAACAGAATCAGTGACTATAGAGTCTAATATATAGTGCGGGACTATGTAGTGAGCGAGTGGATAGGGAATAGTGTGGACATTCAGATACAGCCCATGTCTCCAACCTCCCTCAGGATCTGGGAGAAGCTCATTCGTAAGTGGGTTGAGATCCAGCTCCTCTCTTCACCCGAGTGTCCGAGACTCGAGGTCAGAGGTCAGATGACACAACTACAAAGTCGATCATCTCCTTCAGGCATCGACGGCAAACATTTCAAATTGATATCTATAGATTTATTTTTCCTATTCACCAGGTTCTTAGTTCCAAGATGGGAAACGAAACGATTTAAAAAGAGCTTTATTCCTAGTGCAGTATCAGTGCTGAACAGGCACTAAATGTTCTATACTGGGTATGATTTAACCTTAGGGCACTCTCTTTTCTTTCTCTCATAATAATAATAATTAAAATAATGACTATTTTAGATGATTTTACATTTTCTTGTTTTATGTGCTTTTTGTCTGCTTATGTATTGTATTGCCTACTCTCAACTGCAAACCAATTCTACCTACGGGTATAAATAAAGTTACCTACCTACCTACCTGCAGCCTCTGTCCTTAAGCCCTTTCCTGAGCGTCAGGACTCAGGCTAACCACTCTGCCGCTCTCCTCCTCTAGGTTCTTTGTGGTGGAGGACCATGTGCTCCACACGACGCACGGCCTGGTGAACCGCGCCTACGTGGAGGAGCTGTGGGAGCTGGCGCTGTCCAAGATCACCGCCGCACTGAGGACACACTCGGTAAAAACATTCACTACATCCTTAAATCTCCTCCTTCACTGTTTCCACAAGGCGTTAAAAAACATTTGACATGATTGACATGACGTGCATATTTTTGTGTCCGAGCGTGATATTTCTTTTTAAATAATTTGATCTTTTCATTACATGTATCACTTTATTCTACAAAACATATTAGTTTAAACACATTTTCTTCACATTCAATAATAATATTGTTTTATGTTTTCATACCTCAAACGCCTAAAATGTCAGGTGGTGCAACCGTCCGAGCAAATGATTAGACTAATAAAGCTTCTGAAAATTGTATTTTCAGGGTAACAATTAACAAATAAAACATCATGGCATAATTGTTTGTTAAATATCTTTCAAATAAGCCTCATTTGTGAATATTAATAGTTTTAAAGCTTTTGAGACTAAAAACTTTTGTCCGACAATTTGTAATCTTAAAATATCAGGGTGGCACAACCGTAAGAACAGAGCTGGTATTTTGAAATAAAGAATAGTATTAGCAAACAGGATATGACATCAGCCAGAAGAACAAGTCGTCTTTATGTCTGAGTGAAAAGGTTTGAAAATCTCTTTCAAGAATTTAGAAAAAAAACACGCGTTTTCCGACTCATAGTTAAACTGTCACACTTTTGGTGTCAGGTGGTACGACCGATGTAAATATTGGAAAATATTATTTTATTATAAAAGTCTTAATTTGTTTTAAAAGTAAATGTTTACCCATGCTAACACATGCTAAAGCTAATGTAAGAGTCCACATAAAAGCTGATTTAATTTGAAATTAGTTGCTAATGTCAGGTGGTGCAACTGCAAAACATGTCAAATTACCATCTAAAAACTATAGGGCTGCACTGATCCAATACTGGTATAAGTTATCAGAGTCAATACTAGAAAAAAAAATCAGATATTGGTTTAAAATATCCGATACTGAACCGATACCTGTTTTGGGCCGACACCGAGCACTCAGTCCATGGTCCTCCTGTTTATTTCTGATTACAGCATCAGTCAGTTACAAATTACAGATGAAATGTTCAGACAAAGACTGTCTAAGATACACTTGGCAAAGATTTGACTTTGTACACATTTTTGGAAACTATTTAAATTTTAGAAAAAAACTTGGTTACACAGAGAAGCTACAAATACATTAAAAAAATACATTTAAATACTTTTAAATGTTATTTAACAAACATAACTTGTTTAAACACAAAATTATCGACTCAAAAATATGCATGCCATCAGTTTTGAAAAAACGTTTTGAAAATATGTTTTTAGACCCTTATACGTCATTGACCCAGGTGCCAAAAATTAAAAAACACCAAAATATATTTAGTCTAAACCTCATTCAGCTCAACATTTTTGTCTATTTTTCTCCAAAATGGCTCCCAAACTTTTTATTGTTAATGTGATGAAATATTTGAGCAGATTTGTGCTTTGAAAGGGGATAACAATGGCTGTTTTTGTGGGTTTCCAGTCTTACTGCGATGACCCGGACCTCGTGCTGGACTTGAAGAACCTCATCGTGATCTTCGCCGACACGCTGCAGGTGAGAGATCGTTGAGCGAACATCTCGAGCCAGTCCGAAGTCTGTTTAACAGAATATTAAACGTGTTTTCCTCAGGGCTACGGCTTCCCGGTGTCGCAGCTGTTCGACATGCTGCTGGAGATGAGGGAGCAGTACTCGGAGATCCTGCTCAAACGCTGGAACATCACTTTCAGGTTTTTAAATTATGTGCAGACAAAGTGACTCGACTTTAGGGCCGTTTTCTCCAAGCCTCGATAACGGTGATTCTCCAGAAAACTTGAAACTGACCGCAGAGAAGCTTTTGCACCTCTGAGCGACCCCTTGTTTTGCCAGCTCCTCCGTCCGCCGCTCCGCCCCTGACCCCCTCGGCCGAAGGTTCACGGCCCGACCGAGCGCGCCTCTTTGTGGGAAGCCGTTTTGTTTTTTTACGAGCGCGCGGAGAGAGGGCACGGAGGAGGAAGCCGCGTCCTTCGAAAACGCTCCCATTGTTTCGGAGCGGGGCCGAGGTCTTTACAGGCGGCCGGGCGAACGACACCAGAGGGACTCGAACTGGGAACAAACAGCCACTTCCTAAAGCCACTCACGGCAGCGGCGGAGTCAGGGAGAGGGCAGCGCTGGCACTGGGCAGAGCTCCGGCCCACCGTCTCTGAGAACACGGTTATTATTATGGGGGATAGGGACAGAAATTAACTTTAGTTTGAAACTTCTGCTGTGGATTACTGACATGAATATGAGACAAGTTTTCTGAAGATGTTTTATGCATAAAAATGTCCTAAATAATGGACCCAGGTTTAAATGTATGGTTTTATTTCTTTGATACAGTTGTGCTCAAAGGTTTACATACCCTGGCAAAATTTCCCCATAGGCCTTGTTGACAACAAAAGGGGCCGCTTTACCATCAGAAAAAATAAAGAACCTGATCCACAACGACCACAAAAGACTCAGAGCTGTCATTGATGTTAAAGGGGAAATACACAGGATTAGAACTTTGGATCAGGGTCATTTTGGTACTTTCATTTTTCATTATGATTTAAAAATAGTAAACTTAAATGGCTTCACACAAGCACTAACTCTGAGTGAAAAAAGAAACTGTTGTGTTATCTTTCATATTCATTGAAAAAATTGTTTAAAGAAATCTAAAATTCTGCCTGGGTGTGTAAACTCGGATGGGAGCAGTGTTGTTTTAGTTTTAGTCTTTTGGATGCTTTTAGTTTTTGGAAGACCCAGGACACGCTGGTGGGACTATGTCTCTGAGCTGGCCTGGTGTCGCCTCGGGGTCCCCCCAGAACAGCTGGAGGAGGGGTGCGTGGATCGGGAAGTCTGGGCATCTCTGCTGAGACTGCTGCCCCCGCGACCCGGCCCCGGATAAAGCGGAAGAAAATGGATGGATGATGCTTTTAGTTTTAGTCAGACGAAAACTCAAAGGGTTTTAGTCAAGCTGTTAGTCGGTTTCATTATAAAAGTAATGGTTAATTATTGGAAATATAGATAATAATCTCTTGGCTATTACACCACAAAAGGCAGAAGTGTCTTTGTGAACAGGACTTTTCTCTCCTCGTCCTCTGATCGTCGCTTCATCAACAGCTTTCTGCTTCATAACTGTCCTGAGAAAAGATAAAGTCAAAAGATAAAGTCCCTGTGACATCACTGTCAGACGTGCAAGGGGGAGCCTGGCAGCCTGTGAGTTCACGTGAGCTGACGGCGTCGCTCTGTGTCATGTTTAGTGAGTGTGTTCTTCTGCTCCGCTCACGAGTTCTGTTTGTGAACGAACCACATGAACTCATAAACGTCTCGTCACGTTTTAGTCACAAAGAGCTATTTTTAGCTCGTCATCATTACATTATCGTCAACGAAATGATGTCATCACTTTATATTAAACCTGCATGACGCTGTGGTAATGCACTTTACAGTCTTAACTTGAGTGGCATTTGGTTTATAACTTTTGGACACGTCCCTTTATTTTCTTACTGTATTGAAATACCTATCGTATCGGCCTTTAAAGTGCATCTGACACATTAGACACAATTTTTGCTAAAACACAGTTAACACGATTATATTTAAGATTTTGCTCAAGATTATTCCCAGTTTTCTTTAGTTTGACCATTTTTGTGATGTTTATGTTTTCACTTCCTTATTGGACACCGACAGGAAGTGACATCGAAGAAGGTAAACAATTTTAAACTGTTGCCGTGCAACCATGTTAAGTCAATGGGAAATGAATGAGTCAAACTGCTACGGAATGTTTCCTTCTTTTATGTCACTTCCTGTCAGCAGCTTAAACATTCAAATAAAAATAACTTTTCTGCCCAACATTTCTTCATTAAAATTGCTGCTTCACTGAAAAAAAGATAACTATGCAACTGATGTAATCCATCTAAATAAGTCATATTTTCAAGAGCATTAAAATCTGTCATGCACTTTAAGTATCGTGATACGTATCGCAACTAAATGGTAATTGGTCTCAACTTACACAGCACTTTAGGCTTAAAGCGCTTTACAGTGAGGAACCAGTCACCCGTTCACTCTCTCATTCATACACCAGTGTACTCAGACACTGGAGACATGGTGGGTGAAGTGTCTTGCCCAAGAACACAACGACAGTGGCACCTGCAGGAGCCTTGATTCGAACCCCCGACCTTCCGAAATGCTGAAATCGTGAAACAACCTGCTGTACCAGCCCTAGTGCATGTAGTGAGTGAGTGAGTGAGTGGTCCAAGCGGCCGTTGGCGTAGATTAGCAGCCTCGCTTCCGTCAGTCTGCCCCAGGAGAAGCTTTGTATAATACTAATGCATTATTATTATTATTATGAATGTGAGTCACACCATGTACTGATCCTACAGCGTCTGACTTACTCATTTTACGCTTCTTTGAGGAGAGGTAAAGCTGACTCTGACGATGTTTTATGATGGTATAAAGCTACTGATGCTCTTGCTTTGACGTGGATGTTAAAGTTCAGGTCTGAGTTCATTATCGCCTTGTTTGAAAACCATCTCTGAACAGTGATGTTTGCCCCACAGACAGGCGCTGGACCAGGACAACTTCAGCCCCATCCCGGTGTCCACGGAGGAGGAGTTCAGACACTACACCGCGCTGTTCCCACTGCACGACCCGGAGCTGGACAAGGTACTGGAGTTCAGCTCGTGGAAAACCAAAGAAAGCTCTGGCTTATGCGCCGTGTCGTTGCAGATGCCGTTCCCAAAGAAACTGCCCTTCTCCGAGTTCGTGCCTAAAGTTTACTGTCAGCTCAAAGAGTTCATCTACGCCTGCCTCAAGTACTCGGAGGATCTGCATCTCAGGTACTGAACTCCCGCCGGGTTAATGGCATCTTTTAGTGTCAGAGTAAAAAATGAACCAGACTCTCCCTTTACGATGTTTATTTGATGATGTTGTGTCGCGAGTTTTCCAGGAAGTGACTCCAACATGTCTGCTCTGCTCCCTTGTCTTTCCCACGCTTATTCATTCACAAATACTGTACATGTTTGGTATCTACGTGTAGCAAATATAGTATATACAGGTAGTGCTTTTCTGCTTTCAGTACTCATAGAAATTGCTGTTTGGAAGATATGCAAATTTACAATATTGAGTTTATCTCCAATGTCAAGAAATTTGAGAAAAACTGGGAAGAAATGGGTAAAAGGGAAAATGTGCAGATAATTTGGGAACAATTGGGTAAAACATGGGAAGAAAATAACGAAGAAATTGGTAGAAATTTTTTTTAAATGGGGGATAAAAATAAGGAAAAATGGGGCAAAATTGGGTAAAAATTAGAAGGATTTTTTTTTTTTTTTTTTTTACATATTTACATATTTCTGATGGTTTGCAAAAATATCGCTTCATCAACAGTAAAAAAAAACAACAATAATATCGAGACGTTAAGTTTTACATTCATATCGTCCTGCCCTAACCCAGTCACACCCATATTCATACACCAGTGACTGTGTGCACCTACGGGATTCGAACCGCCGACCTCTGGTGCAGACGACTCTTTAACAACATCTCCACTTAAAGGGATATTTCAGGATTTTGCCATAGGGCCTCATTTCCTAGTTATCCAGAGTGTTGTTGATTTCTTGAGATATATATATATTTTCAAATTCATTCAGTTCTTATATTTGAAGAGTTTAGTGGCGCTAGGCTAGTGCTAGGCTAGTGCATGTCTATGGTAACTAGTAGCCTGCATTAAAAAGAGTCTGACCCAAGCACAGTGCACCTGAGGCAAATCACTTATAACACCAGACTACCCATATAAATGTCTGTGTTGACTGAGTAATGTTTTAAATATAACATTTTGCATTTAAAATAACTTATATTTGAGCAGCATCAGCTTCCTGGTGTAAGCTACGCAGCGGCGGAGTGATCTGCTCGGTTACCGGATCTACAGTAGTTTGTTTACCTGCGGCCGCATTACTACACGTGGAATTCACAAAGGAGCTTTCTACAAATCAGATATGGCAACGTTTGGAGGACGACCACATGATTTTGAAGAGGATTTTAATGCAGGCTACTAGTTACCATAGACATGCACTAGCCTAGCACTAGCCTAGCGCCACCAAACTCTTCAATTATAAGGACTGCATGAACAAAAAATAAAAAAATTCTCCAGAAATCAACAATATCGAGTATCGAGGCTTCGGTAACAAGTCTTTTTTCAACTCCACCTTCATTAACCTCCTCCGTCACATTTTTAAAACATTCTTCCGCCTCTCGCTCCGTGTGTCCCGTCGTCGGAGCAGGCGTTACCTCACGGCACCCCGTCTCTAAACCAGTGTAATTGTGGGTTGAAAGTGGAAGAGGAAGCCGGTCTTTAGCTCGTCTCTGGCTCCGGTTTGTTTGTTCAGAGCAGGTTTAGCTGAGTCTCGGGCCGAGGCCAAAACGAAGGAAATACCAGAGTAACTGCTGCAAAGTGGAGAGCGAGCACCTGCCGGGCTGCGTGACCGACGCGCTGCTCCCCAGACTCATCAGGGACAAGGAGAAGCTTTTCCTTAAGCTTCGAACCACAACAAAGCTGCAGGTGAATAGGGAAAAACAATTAACTATAGAGATATCAATTTAAAACTTTCACTATAGATTACAGACATAAATAGGTGGAAAAAATGTATTGCAAGTTTTCTGTCATTCTATTTTTCATATAAAATAAGGCGTTTTATGAGTAAAAATTGATAAAATTGCTAATATTTTCAGCGACAAAATCAAAATAATTGATTGAGCCAGCCTCTTAAATGTGGCTCTATGGCTAATTTGCATACTGTAGCTTTATGAAACAGCTGTTGAGATAAAATAAAGGGAAATGTGAAGGATCATTTGGATTTTTCTTTTTTTCTCCTGAAAGGGATACTTCAGGATTTTTGACATAGGGCCTCATTTCCTAGTTCTATTAACACAGACATTTATATGGTTAGTCTGGTGTTATAAGTGATTTACCTCAGGTGCACTGTGGAGTGTTTCAGACTGTTTTTAATGCAGGCTAACTGATACCATAGAAATGCTTTAGCCTTGCCCTAGCCTAGCGCCACTAGACTCTTCAAATATAAGAACTGCATGAATTTAAGAAAAAAATATCTCCAGACATCAACAACACTCTGGATAACTAGGAAATGAGGCCCAATGTCAAAAATCCTAAATTATCTCTTTAAATGTCTTTATTTGGACACTATGTTGTTGCTTACGCAATACAGTAGGTGGCGGCATGTGCTCTTGTTTGGCCTGCAGTCCCCCAATAACCTTAAAGAAGAAGAACAGCAGCTGTTGGTGGGTAGTCACTAACTGCATAGAGATCTAACAGTTGACCCCATGAAAGGTTAAGGATCAGGAGCTAGGGTTAGGAGATAGAGGCTATAATTTGATGGTTTCAGACGCAGCCAGTGACATTTGACTCTTCATCTGCACAGCGCCACCTACTGTTCTGGAGTGTGCATTATTGGGTTTAAAATGGACAAAAATATGTGTCCTTTCACGCATGTTATATTTATCTTTCAAATGAGTAAAATTGAGAAGTTGAGTGGGGAAAATTACAATAGAAATTCAATACAAAGAAATTCAACACAAACAACCAGGAGATGTTTTCCAAAGCCTAAAAGGACCTTTGCCGAAGTGTGTAAAGCGATCGTCCGCATGTCGAGGCAGTGAAGGATAATGGATGAGTCTGAGATGGTCAGCTTCTCCCCTGACAGGAGCTGGATCTGAACGAGGTGACGCTGGCTCCCGACTCCACGTCTCAAACCACAAATAAATCTCTGCCTTTGAGCTGAAACATCCGCGGCCTTAAACGTCTGCGGACAGTCGAAAAACTCCACTAAAGAGAAGCAGGATCGGCTTCTGAAAGTCGTCCAGGAGCAGCTTTCAGAAGAGAGATTCTGAGAAGGATCGTTTGCAGGTGGTTTTGAGCGATGGGTTTGTCCGAAAATAAGTCGAGAACAGAGAGAAAACTTGGCAACGATTCTATATTTGTGAGCTTTTGATTTCTGTCGGACCAGGAATTGGATAATGAAGAATCCCTCTGACAAAAACCTTCCAGCTCTTGTAAAGTTTGGAGTCTGTAAGAGCGACTAAAATGTGTTTGTTTTCCGTCTGCGCGTTGTTTAGCTCCACTGAAGTCGACGACATGATCCGAAAGTCCACCAACCTCCTCCTGACGCGAACCCTGAGCCACTGCCTGCACTACGGCATCAAGAAGAAGAACGTGGGGCTGGCCGAGGTTTGCCACATTTCTCTTTTTAAGTTTGTCTCAGATTGAGCTGTAGCTTTACCCTTATGTACTGCAATGATGAATAACATGTAGAGCTGGGTACCGTTATTTTTCCCCCATACCGGTACTTTAATGATACTTGGTTTAAATATGTACAAGCAACTTCATATTAAATGTTATGTATGTATGTGAATATGTACATGATCCGAATATATTGTATATTTGTGCAATTGTCTAGACTGTACATACTCATGGACATTTGCATGAATTTGTCTTGCATTAATAACTCAAAATAAATTCAATCAACCAATCAATTTGTCATATAGATCCAGAAAACAGATTAATGATAATTTATTCCTTTTCCTTCCATTTAATTTATTTTGCATTTGTATACATTTTTTGAAGTGAAACAACCAAGAAACTTCCTTAAACGACAAAAGGGCAGAAAAAATACTTTACAAGCTTACCCCAATTTTAACATTTTTTTTCCCCATTTTTCCCATTTTTTTTTAATTGATCAAAATAATAATAATAATAATTTCCCCAAAATGTCAATTTTTCCCCCACATTTTATCAAAATGTTTTTACTTTTTATTTTCAAATTTTTCCCCAATTTTTTTCCAAATGTTTTCCCATTTTTGACCCATTTTTTTTAATTTTTCCCTCACAATTTTCAATTTCACCCAAATTGTCAATTTCACCACCCAATTTTTTTCTTTCTTTTTTTTCTTTTTGGCCCAAATTTTCCCTGTTTTCCCCCAATATTTTCCCCAAAATTTCCCCCTTTTTTTTTTTTTTTTTTTTCAAACTTGTGTTTTGATGACCAACAGCATCAATATAAATATAAACCAGTAGTAACGAAACCTTTTTTTCCCGATTGCTTAACGGAAAAAAAAAGAAACTTCCTTAAATGACAACAGGGCAGAAAAAACATTTTACAAGCTTCCCCCATTTAACTTTTTTTCCCCCCAATTTTTCCCTTTTTTATTTATCAAAAAAAAAATAATAATTATAATTTCCCCAAAATGTTAAATTTTTTCCACATTTTGTCAAAAATGTTTTTACTTTTTATTTTAAAATTTCCCCAGATTTTCTAATCTTTTCCCCAATTTTTTTTCAAATGTTTTCCCAATTTTGACCCAATTTTTTTCATTTTTCACTCACAATTTTCAATTTCCCCCAAATTGTCAATTTTACCCCCCAATTTATTTTATTTTATTTTTTTTTTTTCCTTTTTGACCCAATATTTCCCTGTTTTTTCCCAATAATTTCCCCCAGGTTTTCCCTTTTTTCCCCTTTTTTTCCCATCTTGTGTTTTGATGACCAACAGCATCAATATAAATATAAACCAGTAGTAACAAAACTTTTTTCCCGTTTGTTTAATCCCATGATGGCGATGAACTTGATTAACTGATGCATTAGTAACACACTTCCTCTGGCCCTGTGAGCAGCTGGTGCAGGTGATCATCAACAGCACACATCTGGAGCACAGCTGTGGATTCCTCGAGGAGTTCATCTCCAACATCACCAACGTTCCTCTGGACACCGTCAGCGCCACCCGACTCTACGGACCCTCCACCTTCAAGGTACAAACCACGAACAGTAACATGAGCGGAAGTTAAAGAGTTAAACCGTCCTGACGTCTCTCTGTGGGGTTCAGCTCAAGTCTTTCTAGAATGTTCCGATGTTGGTTTTCCGCAGGACGCCAGTCACGCGGCGGAGGCGGAGATCTACGCCAGCCTCAACGCCAAGATCGACCAGTTCCTGCAGCTCGCCGACTACGATTGGATGGCTCCGGCGCCGGGGGGCGGGGCCTCCGAGGTCAGCGATTACCTCATCGACCTCATCGCGTTTCTGCGGAGCACGTTCAGCGTCTTCACCAACCTGCCCGTGAGTACTTTTACTACAAATACCAACCTCCCCGTTAGTACTGCAAATACTTTCACTACAAATACTACCAACTAGTTTTTGTACTGATCCGATATTCAGTATCGGTATCCGATCCGGGCATTTTGAGAGTATCGGATTGGATCGGATTTAATGACTAGACCAGGGGTCACCAACGTGGTGCCCGCGGGCACCCAGGTGCCCTTTGGGGCATGCCCAGTAGCCCTCGAGACTTTTTCTAAGGTGTAAAACACTTCATTTTCTTGAATCTGATTCTTAAAATACAATTATTTCTGTTCTTGTGACTCAGTACGACTTTAAAATAAAGCTATTGATATAATATGGGGTCAATATCCTATAAGTAAACAGTATACGTTTAAGTCTTTAGGATTTGTTTTTAACTGGTAGCTCTCGAACAACTCAATGCTCTTGAAGTAGCTCTCGGCGGAAAAAAGGTTGGTGTCCGATACAAGACGGCCTTGAATCAAATAAAGCAAATCAGTAGCCTAGCTTAGCGATAGCATGAAGGCCGTGAATCTGCGGTCCTGGATCTGCAGCGGCTCCAGCCTGCACCACAGCGCTTCGAGGTTTATCGCAGCACGTGGTAAACCTGCAGGCTGCAGATCCAGGACCACAGATTCACGGCCTTCATGCTATCGCTAAGCTAGGCTACTGATTTGCTTTATTTGATTTGGTTTATTCTTATTATTGTGTCTTGCACATAAGTAAGTGCCCAGCCCTCATGAGCTTACAAGACACATTTCAAAACAGAATCCAGATGCTGCCAAAATAAAATCACAGAAACTGTACAATCAAACATAACAGAACAACATCCACATCACACAGGAGGATATACATTAATCTACTATCGCTAACCTGCCGCTAACACCTGCTTCTGAAAAACGTTCTAATTTTAAATGAGAAAGTTCACTCTCTGGTTGGTAGAGCGGGTCGTCTCGTGATCGGAAGGTCGTGGGTTCGAATCCCAGCTCCCGCAAATGCACACTGTCGTCGTGTCCTTGGGCAAGACACTTCACCCAGTGTCTGCGTACACTGGTGTATGAATGAGAGAGTGAATGGGTGTCTGGTTCCTTCCTGTAAAGCGCTTTGGGCCTGATAAAGGTAGAAAAGAGCTTTATACGTTGAGTCCATTTACCATTTTCCATAAGAGTATCGTTAGTACTGGATTAATAGGGAGTATTAATAAGAGTAGTAGTATCGATAAATCCTTAACAATACCCATCCCTCCTTGGGACCCCAGCTTAGTGTTCCCAACCCAGGGCTGGACTGGCCATCTGGAGCACCGGGAGTTTTCCCGTTGACTCGTCATCAGCGCGGTTTGGAAAAAGCTTCTGGTTTCCATTGAAAGGATTTACAATGTTTTTGCCTTTTTGGGAATTCTATTTCCCCTCCACACCTCCCTAACTCGAGAGGAACCTCCTTAACAGAACGCGCATTTTAAGATTGTTTAGTAAATTTACAAATGTTGCAGCAAGTTGTAAACGATAAGATTAAAGTGCTGTGAGGTGTTAGCTTGAATTCAGCAGAAACAACATGAAGCTATTGTAAAAATGGTAAATGGTAAATGGTCACATTTTTATATAGCGCCTTTCTACCTGCTTTAGGCACTCAAAGCGCTTTACATCAAGGAACCAGTCACCCATTCACACTCTCATTCATACACCAGTGTACGCAGACACTGGAGGCAAGGTGGGTGAAGTGTCTTGCCCAAGGACACAACGACAGTGGGCACCTGCGGGATTCGAACCGCCGACCCTTTGGTCACAAGACGACCCGCTCTACTCTCTGCACCACCGTCACCTGTTTTGTCCTCTGTTTTGTAGCTTATAAGGGTTTAGCTCAAAGGCTTATTGTATTTCTAATGACCTGGACTGTTGCCTTGAATATGACATATGACTATAAAAGTATATATATAGATAATGTATTTCTTAGAGGGCCAGTCTTGACCCAAAAGTCCCGGGCCGATTTATTTCTGCCAGTCCAGTCCTGTCCCAACCCCCACTTTTCTTTGTAAAATCCCCCTTCACTGATGTGAGTCTGATTAATACTGAGCACAGGCATCTTTCCATCCAAATATGTGATAATTACAAAAACATGAAGCCCTTGTAGCGTAATCCCGTTGGCGGTGAGTCGCTGTAATGTGATTAGCTTCACCTCCGCGCCGCGTATCACGCTCACTCTGAGCCGCTTTGGTCGGGAGCGGGTCACAGGGCGCGGAGGCCACCCACCGCCGTGCCTGCTCTAAGTGTTTCTGCCTCCTAATCCCATTTACTCCCACCACCTCCACATCACCCCACCCCCCAGCGCCCGCTCGCTGCCCCCAGGACCTGACCTCGTGTCTGGGCTCGGGCCTCCTAAGTCGATCAGATGTTATGGATCTAAACGGCGGCGGGAAAATGCCAGGACAGACTGAACAGGTGGAAATCACAGGGAAAATTCCTAACGTTAAGTGCGTTCAAGAGACATAAACCGCTGTGCAGGGTCAGAATCGATACATCACCTCGTCGAGCTGCACGTGGAGGAACCGGAATCAAAATCACAAAGACGGCAAGTCAGAATATCTACTGCAAAGTCCTGCCTTCGTGACGCCTTATTACGTAAATCCTGAATACGGAAAACAAATAATCTAATAGGTCCGATACACTTTGGTCACAATCTAATCATGATACTTAGGGGCCGATCCGATGCGTATTGCGATACAGTACGTAATTATAAAAGTCATACAGTATATTTACCTTGAAATGGTTAATACCACCTTTGCTCTGCCCGATCCTGTCAGACCTTGGAAGCTAAGCAGGGAAGGGCCTGGTCGGTACTTGGATGGGAGACCGTTTGGTAACACCAGGAAGCCTGGGGTGAATGTAGTGAGTGAGTGAGTGGTTGGTGGTGGTCGGAGGGGCCGAAGGCGCAGACTGGTTGCCTCGCTTCTGTCAGTCTACCCCAGGGCAGCTGTGGCTACAATAGGAGCTTACCATCACCAAGTATGGAGTGAATGAATAATGCAATGTAAAGCGTCTTGGAGTGTCCAGAAAAGCGCAATATGAAACCGATGCATTATTAATTATAATAAAATGTGCAGCCACTCGCTGCTGGGAAGGAGAGGCAGCAGCCCTCGGCTTGGACACTGCTCGAATACGCAAATTTACCAAATGAAGAGGATTTAATTGATCAGAAACTGTTGGATTGGCTGCAGAGAAGTTGCAGAGTTCTGCAGTAGTTGCAAAGAGATTCCAGCTTATTGCAACAGTTGCCACAGTTGCAGGATTCTTGGAGCGGCTGAATTGATGAAAGTTTGTTATCGATGGCCAGAATGCAAAACCTCCTATTTGAAATAATCACTTTTCTCAGGAAAAAAAAGGTTTATTTCTATTATAGTCTGGTCTTTGTCAAAGATATTCAAGCATATTCTACTGTTCTTAGACCGTATTTCTGCAATATGTGTTAACAATACAAGGTATTTTTGCCTCCCAAAGTTCAGATTCCCCCCCCCCCCCCCCCCCCCCCTACGTTTCTTGCAGCATTGTGCACATAGGAGGTTTTGCATTCTGGCCATCGTTATGCACCTGTTTGTGAAATGCACTCGTTGGATTTTGGACTGAGCTGTTCACGAGGAGCAGCGATTCCTATAGGAAACACAAGGTTTATTATGACGACCACCGCTCATGTTCTCATTGAGCACCTGTGCCACACGGTTTGGATGGACATGGAAGTGTGAGACGCCTTTAGAGGAGAAAGAGCAAAGGGAAAGCACTTGTTGAAGTCAGCGCTGCTTGTAGAAGGCCCATACGCCCTCAGGCAACCGCTGAAAGCTCTAGCGCAAAGTTGTGTTTGTGCAAGATCGAAACCTCGCTTTGACCAAGACTGTCTTTGCGCCAGGCACAAGATCTGACCCAGAGACTTCACTGCAAAAAGCAAGCTCGCAATACGGAAAATCATCTCGGTCACAGCCTTTCGTGCTACACATGGATACCAAACATGTCAGTATTTGTGAATGAATAAGCGTGGGAAAGACCAGGGAGCGCCGCCATGTTGGAGTCACTTCCTGGAACAAAACATCATCAATTAAACATTGTAAAGGGAGAGTTTGGTCTGTTTTTACTCTGACATTAACACTATGATGTTCAGTGAGAAAACTGTCAAATCGATGTTTCCACCTCTCGCCTCAGTCGCCTTAAACTCGGCCTGATTGAAAATGTGAACATGCGAGTGCAGCCCCTTTAAAGCCCGGTAATGTGGCCGCGTCAGAAGTGGCTCCAGATTGTCTAAACGCCTGGGCCTAAGTCTCTCCCCAAAGCGCCTTTACGGGTCACAGTCTGCGCTCGCTTTGCTCCAAATCCCCCGCGGTTACACAACGCACCTCGGAGGCGACATCGATCTCACAAACGCCGACAAATGCCCTGAAACCTCCAAACTCTGGGCTAATCCCGGCGCTAACGGGGCCCAACGCCGCTAACGGGACACAGAGGAGGAAACGAAAACAACAGGAGGAGGAAATGTCCGAAACGCAGCCAGGAAATAGAATTAGAACACTTTCTGATTAGCAAAAGTGTTCGAAAAAATTAGAACAAATTCATATGAGGGTTAACTCGGCTGTACGGTTCACATTAAGGTCCCACCTGAAACTCTGGGCTCGTCTTTCGGGTGCAATTTCTAAAAGGGAAAAACTAGGGAAAACTATCTCCTTTCTTTATAGAATCTGTTTTGTCGATCAGCATCTTGGCCTAAACTCCCGCTCCTTGGTCTTTGTGTTGCTGTAGGGAACCCCCGTAGAGCATGCGACTTTACCGGTGAGTATGAGCTAGATCTAACCGAGTGCAGTGCCTTTAATACTCGTAACATTTCATGACTAGAGGAGCAGTTTGACTAACGCGTGTGGCACAAATAATAATAATCACTTCCCGGTAGTGTCGCTAATTTGATCTTTGAAACTAACCCGTGTTTAAAGAGGAGGTATTATGCTTTTTTCAATCACATAGCACCAGTCTATAGCATACTACAATGATGACGTAACCTTCTGTTGGTCTGTATATGCAGTAAATTAAAATAACTGCCTTGAATAAAATTGCTCTCTCAAAATGGCTGTACTGAACGTCTTGAAATAGGCCTCTGTCTCTTTAAGAAGCTTTCCGACACGCCCCCTTCAGCACACTGCTGTGGCATCTAAACAACACTACTGTGCGGGGAGGGGGCTCTGCTGAGCTGAGGAGCAGTGGTTGGTGGCTTGGCTGGTGACGAAAGATCCAGAGGCGTCTCCAGGAGGTGGGGGCGTTCCTAGGAGGACTGAGGCATAGCTACACCTAAAATGGCTGCCATCTAAGTTTTTACTGATTACTCAAAAATATGTGAATGAGCCAAGGCAACACTCCAGGCATGTGTTTAATGAGGGAATGACATAATAAGCATGGCACCTTTGTTGTCCCTCACAGTGGCCTCTTTGATGCTCCAGAATCAATTGTTTTGGGGTTTCTGGACAGTTTCTGGTTTGAACCCATAAAAACTGATCCTGGAGTGTCATAAAGGCCACTGTGAGGGAAAGCAAATGTGAGTCACTGAGTCACTACAAGGTCAAATATACACAAATATTATGTTTTTTTTCCCGTTTAAAAGTTGCATAGTGCAGCTTTAACAAGTATCAGTAAGTAGAAGTTCAGTATTAGTCCGGATGTTTGTGGAAAGTATGAAAACTGTATATTTTTGTAGCCTACACGCCCGAATCATCATGTGGCGAGCTTTTAAAACAGCTGAGTTAGGGTTAGTAATACAGTGCGGATTCTTTGTCATTTTCTCATTAACCCTCGTCATAAGTTTCATGACGTTACCGTAGCGATGACCAGAACTCCCCATTTACTCTAGTGGAAAAATTGTATATTTGCACAATTTCACCACATGCAGTGAGTGAGACAAAAAGAATTGAGTAAATCTTTTACTGAAATAGTCTGTTTAGCAGATGATCACATGCCTTTAACGGACCAAATCTGTTCAATATGTGGATTCAGTGCCATCGCTGTCACTGCCATTTCTGCTTGTTGCAAGTTCTGTTTGGAACCTTGTTAAGATCCAACCATGTGGTCTTGATGAATGAACACTGTATATTAGGGATGTCAAGATTAACCGGTTTTACGATTACCACGATTATAAAAGGACGCGGTAGGTTATCAATAACAATTTTAGAAGCCACGGTTTACTGCTGACGTACGAGCCGCTGCACGCCATAAACAGCGTAAACTCACCGGTAGTTGAGCGAGGCAGAAGGACGCTCTCCTCCAGTGTTGTATCCACCCAAAAACGATTGAAGTCAGCAGAGTGGGACGTCTTTAGGATGCAAAACATGACCAAGGCGTTGTTGTTGTCGATGGAACATCCGTTATGCAAACCCTGTCGTCAGAAAGTTGCAGCAAAAGGCGCTGATATCGGCTACGTCGAATATAAACAACATCTTGGAGATAATCCTTCACTGTAAATGTCCAGGTCAAGGTAACAAACTGCAGAAATCACAAAAAAGTCGTCCAAATGTTGGGAAAACCACAACTGGCTCAGGATGTAAACACAAAGCTAACGCGCTCCGCTCTGCTTCAGCGTAACAGAAAGGAAAGTGAAACCGCGCACATGTGGAAATCAGCTGCTCAAAAGAGTCTCCATTTTGTAAACACGTTTCATTCTCTGTTCATCAAAACACCTGACAAATAATTAAGCAGCAGCAGAACTTTAGAGAACAGGAAACCGAGCCTAGACTGTGGCCTAATAATATATAGTCAAATAATTATAATTATGGTCATTATAAAGAAGTAAAGTTGACATTGTTTTGTATTATTCAATGTTGGCCTATTTATTTTAATGCAAAACAATCAAAGCATTTCTCATTTTTAGAAACAGTGAATGTTTACAAGTTCAAGTATTAAAAAGCTTTTTAAAGACAGAAACTAAAAATATCAGTTCTTTTCATTCGGTCGATAATCGTGAATAATCGTAAAATCGCAATATTTTCTCTCACAATAATCGTGACAGCCCTACTGTAGCTGCCATCTTCTCAAACTTGGGAAACACGGGGACAGGCAGTTGCCCTTTGTTCAGGAAGTTGAGCATTAAAACTGTATCTTCAGTGCGTATTGGCTCCGTGGGGCAAATATTAAAGAAAGTAAAAGGAATATAATACTTCAAAAAAAGTACAATTAGTAAAAAAACTGTTGGTCCAGGGACTTCTTTCTCGACTCCTCTGCAGCGCTGACAGATCTGACTCCAGAGACAGCGAGACCAGCCTGAACCGTAACCTCTCCCTTGGATGAACTTCCCCCTCGCCCCGATCTGCTTCCTCGCCCCTAAATCTCGCCGTGACTCCTGTATCTGCTCCGGTGACTCCTGGCTGCCCTCCCGCCGTCAGCGCAGTGACAGCTTTTTGGAAGAACGCGCTGCACTTTTTTCCTTTTTTTACTGTGTCCAATTGGATCCAGGAGTTTACGCCGCGTTCTTCTCCTAAATCACCCCCCGACTAAACAAATACTTAAGAGCGGCCGGGTCAGGACAGAGAGGGGAGAGTTTAGGGTCTACTGGCATCGAAAACGCAGCTACTGAAAAAAATCTTTTATCTTTAGATCCAAGTATTGATGCTGCTGGTTCAAATCAATTATACACATTTAAAAGGAATAGCCTTTTATGGAATAAATTAACATGATTGTTCTGTTTTCTGGTTCTAGTTGACAAATATTTTAGTATAGGTATTGAAAAAGTACTCAGTTATCGTTAAAGTACTGATATCGCAGTACCCAGCCTTATCCGTCCATCCAGTTTCTTCCGCTTTATCCGGGGCCGGGTTGCGGAGGCAGCAGTCTGAGCAGAGATGCCCAGACTTCCCGATCCACACACACCTCCTCCAGCTGTTCTGGGGGACCCCGAGGCGACACCAGGCCAGCTCGGAGACATAGTCCCACCAGCGTGTCCTGGGTCTTCCACGAGGCCTCCTCTCAATAGGACATGCCTGGAGCACCTCCCGAGGGAGGCGACCAGGAGGCATCCGGAACAGATGCCCTAGCCACCTCAGCTGGCTCCTTTCGACCTGAAGGAGCAGTGACTCTACCCCGAGCTCCTCCCGGGTAACTGAGCTCCTCACCCTCAGCCACCCTGCGATCTTGTCCTTTCGGTCATTACCCAGATCTCATGACCATAGGTGAGGGAGGGAACGTAGATCGATCGGTAAATCTAGAGCTTTGCCTCAGACTCAGCTCCCTCTTCACCACAACAGTCCGATATGATGATGGTGGCACAGCGGTTAGTGCTTGTCCTTCACAGCTAGAAGGTCCCGGGTTCAATTCCCTCCAGGGACACTGCATGTTCTTCTTGTGTCTGCATAAGTTTCCTCCGGGTACTCCGGGTTCCCCTACCACTAAAACATGTACAATAGGCTAAGATGACTGAGATGGTGTGCTCGTTCATTAACGTGCACTGTCCCAACCAAATAAACCAATAAACAAACAAACAAGACGCATCACTGCTGACGCCGCACTGATCCGTCTATCGATCTCACCCTCCATCCTCCAACACGACCGCGAGATACTGGAGCTCCTCCCTGAGGAGAGGTCACTCCACCGTTATCGGCATCGATTCCAAACATCTGATACTAAACTGATACCTAGACTTTGGCTCTCACCGTTTTAGAAACACAACCTTCACCAACTAAACGTCAGTGAAAACAGACACGCTGTACGCAGACGCTGTACGCAGACGCACTTTGATCGTTGCGGCTAACAGCAGCATGCTAATGCTAGCTGCAACTAATCAAAGCTGGGACAGAAACTATGACTGGTTCATCTAAAGCAGCGGTTCTCAACTGATGCCAAATCAGTTGAGAACCGCTGATATAAAGTAATAAAGTAATAATGACCTGCTGGAGTGGACAAAACTTAAAACTTTAAAAAAATCATTTTCTTTTTACAGGGAATTGTATCCAAACAAAAGTCAAAACGATAGAAAAACTGAACCGAAATGAGGCTAAGATTGAGCTAAATGAGTCGTGGAGACACGGGGGGTTTTGTCATTTGCCTTAAACTCTTTAATGATTTCTGTGACGAGCGTTTTCTCTCCGTGTCGATGTTTCGGTGTTTTCTTGCCCCCGGTGGCCCGGCCCGCGCTCCGGACATGTAAACAGCGTTAGTGGATTTCACGGCGGATCGAGCTGGCTCTAAATGTGGCGTTCGAGGGATTTCCGGTCGCTCCCAAACACGTGCGGAGCTCCGTGTAATTCGATTTACGGCGCGGCCCCTTCACTGACCCTCGTGAACTCCAGCTGTTTGAGGCCAGACGTTTAGAGACGAGAACTCGACGGTCGTTTCAAAGACGAGATCGCTGAGTGAGTCTTAGAGGCGACACTTTGAAATGTGTTGTTGGCTGATCTTTTTTTCACTTATGATTTGCTTATTCAAAACTAAACAAGATCCAAAATGAAAATATCGTCCATTTTTATTTAATTTTTATGATGTGAGGTTTCCAGCTGATTTTATGATCGAGTGTTACACCAAGAAATGTTTGTTCATAGACTCTTTCAATAGTTTTGTTTCCAATTTTAACTGGTAATTTAAATGCTTTCAAATGAGGCTCCATGTGCATAACTGGAGAAAATGACTCTAACCCTAAAACGGCAGGTAACAGGTTCAGTCAGACTAACCACTGTGCCACTGATGTATGAACGTGTCGTCACGCACTTCCTCGCTGTTTTCTGTTGTCTTATTGCGGCGCTCCATCATCCCGCGGCCCCCGAACGCACCGCCGCTCCGTCTCAATGAGCTCCTGCAAACTTTGACCCCGGCCGCGGCACGACGCGTTCGAGCGCAATCCGATTAACCAGCGCTCGATGCCAAGTCTGCGTCTCAGCGGGTTTGTGATCAGGGGGTTTCAGCCTCGTTTCTCCGTGTGAACGATGTTCTTAGAGGATGAAATAATGTTGTTATGGAGATGAGAGGAGGGAATATATCGACTACAAGATGATCTGCACATTTACAATAACCAGTTTGTCTACAATGCTAAGGAATGGGAAACAACTGAGAAAAATGTGGATAATGTTGACACAATATGGGCGGGTAAATGGGGTAAATGGCAAAATGTGAGGGAAAAGATGGGGGAAAACTACAAAGTATGGGGGAAATAAAGGGAACACATGGGGAAAACCTGCAAAGTATGGGGAAAAGATTGGGAAAAATAGGTTTAATATGAGGTGAAAAAGGGTAAAAGATGGGGATGAAATTGCAAAGTATTGGGAAAAATAAGGGGGGAAAATAAGGGGGAAAAATAAAGGGAAACGATGGGGGAAACAATGGCAAAGTATGGGATAAAATTGTGGATAAAAGGGGGAAATATAAGGGGGAAAAAGATGGGAAACAATGTCAAAGTATGGGGGAAAATTGTAGGAAAAGATGGGGAAAATGGGCAAAATATGAGGGGGGAAAGATGATGAAAACCTGCAAAGTATGGGGAAAAGATTGGGAAAAATAGGTTCAATATGAGGTGAAAAAGGGGTAAAAATAGGGAAAAGATGGGGATGAAATTTCAAAGTATGGGGGAAAAAATAAAGGGAAATGATGGGGGAAACAATGGCAAAGTATGGGAGAAAATTGTAGGAAAAGATGGGGAAAATTGGCAAAATATGAAGGGGGAAAGATAAGGAAAAACTGCAAAGTATGGGGGGAATAAATTGGAATAATGGGGGGGGGAAATAAAGGGAAAGGATGGGGAAAAGATTGGGAAAAATAGGTTCAATATGAGGTGAAAAAAGGGGTAAAAATCGGGAAAAGATGGGGATGAAATTTCAAAGTATGGGGAAAGGGGGGAAATTAAAGGGAAATGATGGGGAAACAATGGCAAAGTATGGGGGAAAACTGTGGGGAAAAATAAGGGGGAAAATGGGCAAAATATGAGGGGGAAAAGATGAGGAAAAACTGCAAACGTATGGGGGCAATAAATTAGAATAATGGGGGAAAATAAAGGGAAACGATGGGGGAAACAATGGCAAAGTATGGGGGAAAATTGTGGGAAAAATAAGGGGGAAATGGGCAAAATATGAGGGGAAAAGATGAGGAAAAACTGCAAAGTGTGGGGGGAATAAATTGGAATAATGGGGGAAAATAAAGGGAAACGATGGGGGAAACAATGGCAAAGTATGGGGGAAAATTGTGGGAAAAATAAGGGGGAAATGGGCAAAATATGAGGGGGGAAAAGATGAGGAAAAACTGCAAAGTATGGGGGAAATAAATTGGAATAATGGGGGAATGGGGGAAATAAAGGGTAAAGAGATCATTCTTTATTGATCTCACGATGGAGAAAGTCACTTGTTACATTCGGCTCTCGAGAAAAAACGGGTGTGCAGGATAGACAGGAAATGTGCAAACAGTTAAAAAGTAAATAGAGGTTTCTTATGTACAGTGAGTATTAACAAAAATCTTAAAGAGGCAAAAATATAAACAATAAGTAGATAAAAATCAAATTGGCAGCGCGAAGTTTACAGTCCTAGTGCAGGTTGTCGATAAAGTGACGCTGATACAGGGAATATTGCATATGTTACAGTAGGATGCGGGTACAATTATCTTTTTGAGAGATAAAGTGATGTAAATGTAGATGTTTGCTGCACATTCTTAGATATTTCTGACGTTTTGCAAAAATATCGCTTCATCATCTTTATTGAGAATGTCCTAAATATAAAAAGATATTCATTTTTGTCAATATCACGCAGCCCTAATGGGAATAACCGTGGGATCTTGCGTCTTTTTAAAAATCTTTTATCAGTGTTATAATGTTGCTCCCTTGGGAAAAACAGACCTGGAGTTTCACGACACTGTAAGTTCTTTCTCGTCCAGGCTTATTCCGTCCATTTTAATGACGAGTTAAAAAAAATTCGATTCGTGAGTTGGAGTTTGTCTGAAATCACTAAAACAATCACTGACATCGCTCCCTGGTCTTTCCCACGCTTACTCATTCACAAATACTGACATGTTTGGTATCCACGTGTAGCAGGAAAGGCTGTGAAATATACACAGGGCGCATGTGCAGACAAAGACACTCAACTTTAGGGCCGTTTTCTCCTGAATCTCCTTCCCGAAGCTTTATAAAAGTATTGTCCTGCTCTGTAACGTGTGTTGTGTGTGTTCCAGGGTAAAGTGGCGCAGACGGCCTGCATGTCGGCCTGTAAGCACATCTCCACCTCGCTGCTGCAGCTGCTGCTGGACCCCGAGCTGCGACAGGTGTCTCTGGGCGGCCTGCACCAGCTCCACACCGACGTCCAGGAGTGCGAGAGTGAGGAACACAGTCTCATACCACTACTTTAACGATACCTGCTGTACTTTTTACAATACGCATGTTATTTAATTCTTTATTTAGTACAGACTCTGATAAAGGTCCATATAGAATTAAAAGAAAAAGAAAAAAATAAAACAGCAAAATGAGACAATTTAGTCCATAGAAGAAAACAGCTGCATTTACGCTGAAGCGGCTCATTGTCTTCAGACGTTCATGTTGCTTTTCTTCGACTCACTGCGGGTCATATATTGACATATATGGAAAGTAAAGCACTGAAACTTGAAACCTGAAAATAATTTTAGTTTTTCGATACCGCCTCCTACCGGAGCGTTTCGGTCGTGTAACGGTCTCCAGCCCTTGTTATTGCTGCAAACTGTGGTACTTTGTGCGGTGAAAGAAATTGATAAACAGAAGGTATTTACTGTATTGGTCTGACCAATCTGACCTATCCTCTCTCCTCCCTCCTCCCTCTCTCCCCTTCTCCCCTCTCCCTCCCTTTCTCTCTCTCTCCCTCTCTCTCTCCCCTCCCTCTCCCCTCTCTCCTCCCTCTCCTCTCTCCTCTCTCCTCCCCTGTCCTCCTTCTCTCCCTCCTCTCTCTCCTCTCTCTCTCCTCCTCTCCTCCTCCCTCTCTCCCCTTGTCTCTCCTCCCCTCTCTCCCTCTCTCCCTCTCCCCTCTCCCTCTCCCCTCTCCTCCTGTCCTCCTTCTCTCCCTTCCCTCTCTCCTCTCTCTCTCCTCCTCTCCTCCTCCCCTCTCTCCCCTTGTCTCTCCTCTCCTCCTCCCCTCTCTCCCCTTGTCTCTCCTCCTCTCCTCCCCTCTTCTCTCTCCTCCCCTCCCTCCTCTCTCTCCCCCTCTCCTCCTCTCCTCTCTCCTCCCCTTCCTCCCCTCTTCTCTCTCCTCCCCTCCCTCCTCTCTCTCCCCCTCTCCTCCTCTCTTCTCTCTCCCTCTCCTCCCCCTCTCTCTCCTCTCCTCCCTCCTCTCTCTCTCCCCTCCTCTCCCCCTCCCTCCCCTCCCTCCTCTCTCTCCCCCTCTCCTCCTCTCTTCTCTCTCCCTCTCTCTCCCCCTCTCTCTCTCCCTCTCTCTCCTCCCCTCTCTCTCCTCCCTCCCCTCCCTCCCTCTCCTCCCCTCTCCTCTCCTCCCCTCCCCTCTCTCCTCTCTCTCTCCTCCCCTCTCTCCCCCTCTCTCTCCTCCCCTCCCTCCCCTCTCTCCCCCTCTCTCTCCTCCCTCGGATGTGGTTTTTCCCACAGGTTTTGCCAGGGCCGGCCCGGTCGCAGGCTTCCAGGGCGACACGCTGCTGTTGGCCTTCAGTGACTTGAGACAAGTAGGTCTTTGTGCCGCGTGGTTGGTCCTGTCTCTGCTCCTGCTCCTTCACGGCTCTCTGTTTATCCTCATCTTTGCACTTCCACTTCACTCCAACACACTCTACAAGAATGTCTTAAACAACACGAGGTCTGGGATCGGTTTGAACACGTTTGTCAAAGCGCTGCAGCCGTGAGGACAGATGAGTCTAAAATAGAACTTTTTGGTCTAAGGTGTTTGGTGGAAGAAGAACTCCATCCCCACTGTAAAGAATGGGGACTGGGTACAGTTAAAAAGAATGTGGGTACTTTAACGATACTTGGTGTACAATACCGATACCTGACAGTACTTTATTCGATAGTCATCTAGAACCATAAAACTAAACAGAGACACATTTGTTCCATACATTTCTTAAAATATCATTTATTTGAGCTGAAACGACAAAGTCACTTCCTTAAATGCTGTCCCTGAACCACCTGTTCCCCTCTAACCCCCACCTGTTCCCCTCTAACCCCCACCTGTACCGCTTTAAATTTATTATACGGCCCTTGACAATGCAAGTAGAACGCTCCATTGACTTGAATGTGATTTTCCAACGTTCTACCAGTCATTATTTTCTGATAGAGGACCTCTGAAAATCAGTGTTAGAGACACTATCTCTGTCCCCGTCCATAAGAGAGAAGTTGGGGGAATCGCTCGTGAAGTTAACGGGAGTCCGACTTTCAACTTACCCAGAGATTCACCACCATTCCTCCTCTCTAACTGCACCTTCAACTAAGTAGCTAGTAGGTCTGTGCGATATGACGATATTAGACCGTCTTACGATCCCCAGAGCAGACGGTCTGTCATTTTGTGGGATCGTTTTATCACGGTTTTATGCACTTCAGCACAGTTTACTCTTTCCACTGTCAGTGAAGGAATCCCAAGCCGCAAACTTTCTGCGACGCAATGTCAGACGCTAATGCGAGCGTTTTAGCAGCGAGACGCTCCTCTCCAGGGCGTATATACGACCAATTTAAATCCTGGACCGCGTTCACAAATGCGCCGTTTATCCACGTCTTTGAAAATATAAAAGTTCCCCAAAAACACTGTGACTCTGAGTTCATTATTGTCAAGTCGCCTAACAGTGACAAACCTCTTCCTGTTTGAGTTTTACACAATAAAAGTCGCTGCATGTTATTGGTTCAGTAAGACTCTTATTGTGAAAGGGTCAGACAGCGACAGAGTGTTACATTCACAGCAGCTCGATGTCATGAGAGAGACGTCTCAGAAAAAATGCCAAACAGCAACAAGCATTTACCAAACTTACTCTTTTACTTCAACCTCATTTTATTATCTGGAATTTTATTGTGTTTTCCATTTATAAAGCGAGTTTGCTTTAGGTCCAAGTCTATGATGCTGTGTTGATTATCACAAAGTTGAATATATTAATATAGTATTTTTCTTCTTCAGTGTGTAATTTAAGTTATTTTGTCATTATAAAAAAATCGTGATAAAATCGAAATCGTAAGTTTATAATTCAAAAATCGTGATATTTTATTTTTGCCATATTGCCTACCCCTAGTAGCTAGGCTAGTAATAAGTAGCTAGCCGTGCTGCTACTAGCCTAGCCACACTGCCTGGAATCAACAAACGTTGCCAAGCAACGAGCAAACTTTTGGGAACTATTTGCCGCGGAAATCATTAAATAAACCTTTGGGCCTTCATAAAAGTGTATGAAGTTTATTTGTGTGTGTACAGTTGGTAAACAGCCGTATAATAAGCGGGATAATGTATAGAACGCCGGTCATTATCGGAAAATAAGTACAGACAGGGCGGACTGGTCTTGTTTCACCCTTATCCCTTACGTAAAACTTCTTGACAACAATAGTCAAAATGGGGATGAAAATGAGACATAAACAACGATCCTTTTATTTTTCCGTTACCAGTAGTATCTGAACTGTTTTTCCGACACCAAACATATTTATCATGCTCCTCCACTGGGGGGCAGAGTCTGCTGCTTGGGGCGAGCTAGTTACAGTGCAGGATTTTAGGATCAGTCTGTGGTGAGTCGGTCTGGGCTCATCGCTGGGAAAACCATCATTTGAACATGTTCAAACTCCGTCCCTTTAATGCGTCTGAAACGTTGGGCGCCCTCTGACTCCCTTTTGGTGCGTCTCCGCTGCAGCTCGGGGGACGCCTTGACAGCGCATGACGGATTGTCCCGGGCCACGATGAATGAGCGCGCGGACGTAGACGGATGGCCCATTCTGTCGCGCCGCATTGTGCTGTCCAGAATGATGCATGCCTCGCGATTCGAGATCCCGGGCGGCAGCGAGGCAACGGGGCCCGGCCAGAGACGCATTCAACGAAAATCCAAAACTGTTTACCCGCCGTCCCCGACCGCCGCCTTTGTCCCGGGGCCTTACCACTCTTCATATCAAAGGAGAGGGCCACTTTTAACACATCTGCCCCAGTGGCATCGCGCCGCCATTTTTCATCTTTGCTTGTCAACGCGCGCTCGTTTTTCAAGCCCGTTTGACGCTAAACGCTCGATAAATCACGCCTTTATTTAACGCGCCCGACGTTTTGGGGTTGGAGTCCAGTTTGGGACACGCTGTTTTGTTGGGACGGCGCCGAAATGCAGTTCCTCCGTCGGAAACTTCCCGGGCTTTGGGAGGAAACGGGAACAACGTGATGTTCTTTAAAGGAGAAAACGACGACTTTTCACGCAGTGCTCGATGTTGAGATCTGAGTCGAGTTTTGTCTTTAACATCTCGGTTTTAACAAAAAAATCAATAAAACTGACCAAACTCTCCCTGTTTAGTTTATTACGTTTTGTTGCTAACGAGCTGGAGCTACAGGAAGTAACTACAATGACACTGTTATCCTAATATGGTCATTTCCTTTGTGCGAATCAGGTGAGAAATTGAGAATAAAATTGCAAACGTTTTGAAAATTTTAGAAAAGTTTGGGAAATTTTGTAAAAGTTTTGAAAAAAATTGAATTTTTTGTAAAAGTTTTTATTTTTTTTTATTTTTTTTGGAAAATGTTGAAAAAAAATATTAAGTTTTGAAAAAAAAAAATTTAAACTTTTTTTGTGGCAAAATTGTGATTTTTTTTTTTTTTTTTTTTCCAAGTTTGGACATTTGGAAAAATGTTGAAAAAGATTTGACGATAAAAAAAAAAATGAAACAGTTTGGCATCATTTGGAAAAGTTTTGAAAATGTTTGAAAATCTTGATACAGTTTGGAAATTTTCCTCCAACATATTTGTGTCGCTCCCTGGTCTTTCCCACGCTTATTCATTCACAAAGACTGACATGTTTGGTATCCACGTGTAGCAGGAAAGATGACGCTGTAATCCAAATATGGTCATTTCCTTTGTGGGAGACAGCAGCGCATGTGCAGACAGAGAGACTAAACTTTAGGGCCGTTCATTCCACTCTTTAACAACATCTGCACTTTAGTCGCTCCGTAAGACTCCACACTTTACAGACTCCACTCAAATACATTTGGAAGGTTTTTCAGTATCTAATTCCTGCCTGATTTACTGAGCTTTGAACCCAAGAAAACAAAGTAAATCATTTTGTCATTATTAGGCAAGGCAAGTTTATTTGTAGAGCACAATTCATACACAAGGCAATTCAAAGTGCTTCACAGTTGCATAAAATTACAAGAAAACTGATCAAATCAATCAATAAAACATCAGCATAAAGTTAATCAGTTACAGTAAAAGGCAAGAGTGCAGATAAAATACTTTCAGTTTTCATATGCACGGGTAAAAAGAGCTGTTTTCAGCCTGGATTTGAACATTGTCAGAGTTGAGGCCTGTCTCACATCCTCATGAAGACTGTTCCAGATTTTAGCTGCATGAAACTGAAACGCAGCCTCACCGTGTTTATTATTGACTCTGGGAACCACCAGGAGACCCCTCCCTGAAGTTCTCAGGGCCCGAGATGGTTCATACGGCTCTAACATGTCAGAGATGGACTTTGGTGCTAAACCATGAAAAGACTTGTACACAAGCAGAGCTGTTTTAAATTCTATTCTCTGAGTGACAGGAAGCCAGTGCAGAGACCGGAGCACTGGACTAATGTGGTGGTATTTCCTGGTTCTTGTCAGGACTCGAGCAGCAGCGTTCTGGATGTTCTGCAGCTCTAACAGCTCGTTTAGAAAGGCCAGTGAGCAGCCGTTACAGTAGTCTAACCTGCTGGAGACAAATGCATGGACTAACTAACTAACTTATTCAAAAACTGAACAAGATCCAACCCCACAACAAATCAATTTAAACCTCACTCTGTCTATTACTTAGACTTTGTTACTGAAAATGTCGGCAAATATAGAGGCTCGCCGAGAGCAGCTGAAACGTGTAAACTTTTCTAATCCTAGTGTCTGACTAAAAGAACTTCATGTTCATTCACAAACTGCTCATGAACAGAGAAGTCTCATATTACAACATACAGTATTTGGAAGGATTTTTCATTGTCTAATTGATTTATTGAGCTTTGAATCGCAACCAAAGACAGCGGAATTAAACATTTTACAGATTGTTTTCACTCATAAACAGCTTATTCAAAAACTAAGCAAGATCTGAAAAAAAGTAGATGAAAAGGTTTTTATTTCGTCGAGTTATTAGAGATTTTGTCGCTGAAAATATTGGCAATTTTGTGAAAAGGCGACATCCTTGTTGTTGTTTTTAATCTATGACTCCCAATTAATCACGCCGTTTCCCATCATCCTCTCTGTGTCTCCCATTGTCGCCCGTCCTTTGTTTAAAGTCAGAGATGGCTCTTTTCTCGCTCATAAATGATTAACCGCCTGCTCGGGACCTTTTCTCTTAGGCGCCAATCACTGTCGCCGCCGCCATTTATCTTTGAGCGCACGTCAAGCTCCGCGGCTCATTCCCACCGAACGCCTCCGACGTTTCTGTAAGTGTCCTGTGCAGAGTCAGGACGTCTCTATGACTGCAAACTGAAATGCTTTCATCGCAGCTGCAGGAAAATTAACTCCGACATGGCGGCGGCGCTCCCTGGTCTTTCCCGTGCTTATTCATTCACAAATCCTGACGAGTTTGGTGTCCAAGTGTAGCAAGAACAAAGCAAAACATGGATGAAAACGCAACAAAAAAGGATCATAAAAATGTGACGGAAAAAGTGATGAAAAAGCAACAAACGTGGCAAAAAAAATGACAAAAAGCAACATAGGCGTCAATAACAAGGCAAAACAAAAACACAAATGATTAAACAAGTGACAAAAGAGCATAAAAAATGTGACAAAAAAGCCACAACGCAGCCAGAACGAGAGGATGAATATTAGATCTTAGATTGATTTCAACTGCTTAAAATGTGAATCGATGTTAAAGGAACAGGCCAGCGTTTTTCCATACTGAGATATGTTCTTACCTGAGCTGAGACGAGTTGATGCGCACCTGTCTGGTCTTTGTGCGTGTGCTTAGTCATGCAAAACGACTATAGCGTTCCTATAGCTCCAAACCGGGGTGAAGTTAGAAGCGACCCAGCTCTTCCACTGGCACAAAGACCAGACAGTTAAGTATCAGCTCGTCTAAGCTCAGGTAAGAACATATCTCAGTATGGAAAAACAGTGGCCTGTTCCTTTAAATCCGCCCTCAGCTACTCCATTTTGCCCGACCGGATTAGCTTTACAGTATTCTCACATTGCAACGCTACAAACGGCGAGCTAACTTTCTCTCAAGAAAAGCTCCACCCCTACCAACACACTCCATGTCAACACAAACACGTGTAGGCATCAAAGCAGCAGACGCAGCTAAAGTTAGCAGCTACGAGATTAGCGTTAGCGGCTAACGCAGAGTTTAGCATTTTGACAGAAGTTTACCAAAGATCGTAAACTGACAAACATCTGACCTGCTCTGATTCTGCTGAAATCCTCATCAAATGTCCGTTTGTCAAATAATCCAATACCTACAGGAGCTGCCAGGTCTTTTTCCTCCTTATGTTTACAAAGGCTGCACCGGGAGGCTGTGAGGCGTTCGAGGGTCGCGAAGAAAAAAACGGCACTGTAAAATTAGTTCTAAATGGTAATGTTCAAAAATAAATATTAGTCTCAAAATGTTTGCTTTGCTACAGATCTTATTTATGCTGAAAAATTATTATAGTTCATTTTCATGTCTTTTTTTGTAATGTAAAGTTACTGAGACGGTTACAGTTTGTCACAAGGCCAAAAAAAATGCAGATGCATAAAACAAGAGGGACAAAAAAATCAGGAACTTAAACTCGGGAATCGAATGAAATCGGGGCTTGAGGGCATCGTTACATCCCTATAGATATGTTTTGTAGGTCTTAGCTTTCAAATGAGGCGTTACACTGGCCTGTGAGCTCCAGTCGAGACGCTTTTAGATTTGGGTGAAGCCGAAGAATGTGTTCGGTTAAGGCGGGGGTTAAAGGGATATTTCAGGATTTTTGACATAGGGCCTCATTTCCTAGTTATCCAGAGTGTTGTTGATGTCTGGAGATATTTTTTTCTTAAATTCATGCAGTTCTTATATTTGAAGAGTCAGTTGCGCTAGGCTAATGCTAGGCTAGCACATTTCTATGGTATCAGTTAGCCTGCTTTAACTGATACCATAGTTAATGCACTTAACGCCAGACTAACCATATAAATGTCTGTGTTAATAGAATCATTTAAAATAACTTATATTTGAGCAGCATCAGCTTCGTGGCTGTAAGCTAACGCAGCGGCGGAGTGATCTGCAAGAAAATAGTCCCTCAAAATGCGCTAATTCATGTGATACAAGGTCAGTTATATTTCAAACATTATTCTATTAACACAGACATTTATATGGTTAGTCTGGTGTTATAAGTGATTTACCTCAGGTGCACTGTGGAGTGGGTCAGACTGTTTTTAATGCAGGCTAACTGATACCATAGAAATGCTTTAGCCTTGCCCTAGCCTAGCGCCACTAGACTCTTCAAATATAAGAACTGCATGAATTTAAGAAAAAAATATCTCCAGACATCAACAACACTCTGGATAACTAGGAAATGAGGCCCAATGTCAAAAATCCTGAAATATCCCTTTAAGAGGTTAAAGAACATCATCGCCTTTGGAAACACACGAAGCTGAAATTACATGAACTGGTTTCAAAATGGCGTCTTCCCAAAGTCTGCGTCTCTAATAGTGAAATGTGAGGAGTAAGAATCCGAAGCACGCGGCCCAAACGTTTCTAACTGCTTTAGCATTTCGTCTGAGCGCCTCTTGGTCGGACGCCACGCCGCAGCTCAGCAGAGGCCGTCCAAAGGTCCGCGGCTCCATCGCGACTAAATATAGAGGAGATCCATCACTGGAAAACTGTGAGGGGAGAACTGTGCTCACGGAGGCCGAATACAGAAAAGATGTGGGGTTTGTTTTGTTTTAGTTGGAGAAGTTCTGAAAGTTGCAAAAGCTCTCCCAGCTGCTGGAACATTGACGGATTTTATTTTGTAGAGGCAACAGGAAGAGCGGAACACTGACCTCGATGTCACCGCATGTTTCTGTAGTTTCTTGGATTATTTGTTGTTATCTGGTGTAAAAGACGAGTTTAGTTTAGGCGTTTGTGTTTGTGATCGGTCATAACTCTGACCCGAGAGAAGACGGGACGCTCGGAGGTATTTTGAGGCGTGGGACTAATGCTGCCTTCATGTGGTGTCGTATAATTATGGAAAATTGCGCATGAATATTTTCCACTGGGAAACTGGGAAGATTTTATGATGCCCAAGTTGCAATGATACGTTTTTATGTCGAATAGCTGATTGTTACTATGCAGTTCATTATTTAGCTTCTCAATTTTAATATCTCTTTGCCCACTCTTATCGTCTCGTAAAAAAAAAAGCCAAACTTTTTATATTTTTCAATCGAAGCAGATACAAGTGTTAATTTCGTCGACTAAAATATTTAGTCTTAATTTTAGTCAAAGTGATATTTTTATCGACTAAAATTGGACTAAAACTAAATAAAAAGTTTTTCATGAGACTAAAACTATGACTTAAAGGAGCTGTATCCTGCTATTTTAGCCATTCCAAAGTAAAGTATAGGCATATATATGATATATTGTACCTCTATCACTATGGAGTACTCATTTTTGAGAGAAATATAAGTATTTTTGGGGGTATTTTCCCTACCCGGAAGACAAGACGCTTCGATTCAGTTAACTCCGCCCCTCTCTCCGCTCATTCCACATTTGCAGTATTATAAATATAAATATTGCTGCAAAAAGTGAAGTTACTTCACATAATGCAGTTATAAGGAGTTGACATGTGCAAAGCAGTTTCATAAATGGCTAACACACATGCTAACACACACGCTAACACGCGTTTGATTGACTCACCGCTCAGCATGGCCTCCCCATGAGATCGTGTTGGTTATAAAAGTTATAAAAGTTTTAAAAGTTAATCCACTTTGATTCTGGCCAAGGTTCACCAAGCATCCATCAGGTTGGTTGATAAAGTCGCTTAATCCCGGAAAGAAATTCCAACTTCTGGCGAGTGCACTCTTCTTTAGGAAGGTTGAATACTCCTGTTCCTCTCGTAGCCAAACGCGCATCCGTGGCATTATCGGTAAGAAAAAAGAACAGGCGTGTCCAGAGTAGGTTAGAAAGAGCTCAGTCTTCAAAAACAACACTTATGCTCGGATCCATGGCTCCTCCAGCCGTGGGTGCGCTTGATTAGCGTCGTGGGACAGCACAGACGCGTCGGAGAGTTTTTTTTTTTTTTTTTTTTTTTTTTCAAAAAAAAAAAAAAAAAAAAAAAAAGCTGTTTTATGAATAAAAATCAGGCCGTAAGGCATTACATTACAGACGTAGAGCACTTCCGTTCCGCTGTGACGACACAACTGAACAGCTCAGTGGTTTACCAGGAGAGGGCGGAGCAGCTGCTCAGAGAGCAGGATTCAGGAGGATTACTTAGATCTGCGTGAATGAAGCCAAAAACCGCTCTGGGGGTGTTTTTGAGAAGGAAATAGCATAACAACATGGCTAAAAACTCAAAAAAGTCGATTTTGCAGGATATAGGACCTTTAAATGTCCAGATATTTTAGTCGACTAAAATAAGACTAAATAAAAATGAAAAGGAGAGACTAAAATCATCCAAACTTCTATTGACCGTCTGAAAGAGCCTCAGATCATGTAAATCCTCTGCCAAAGAAGCAGCTCTGAGCTTTGTTCATGTGGAGCAGCTCCATGAAGCAGAGGAGCTGATTAAATATGATTATAATGAATATTATAAATGCAAAGTCGACTAAATTTACTTGCAATTTTAAACTAGACTAAAATTGAAGATTTTTTTTGGACTAAAATTTTATTACATTTTCGTCAAAAGACTAAGACTAAAAATATGTTGAACACTGGCAGATACAAAGTAGCAGTTCAGCGGTTTGTAGACGACTTTCTCACATGCATTTATTTGTTTTTATGTTTCACTTTGCTACGACACAAAAGCACTTGAACACAACGCACTCATAATTTCCACTTCACAACTGGAAAGGACCATCTTTACCAGTAGAGGCCGACCGATATGGGTTTTTCTAAGTCCAATGCCGATATGCTCGGCCGATATTTTTGGCCGATTTTTTCCAACTGTCTGGTCTATAATCCTGTAAACACAAATACTTGGCCGCTCCAGCACTGGCCGATTCTATTGTATTACTTTAGGTGATCCAATCATAGTTTCTGCCCCAGCTTTGATTAGTCGTCGTTAGCATTAGCTTCTTGTTACTAGCCGCGGCATGTTGCACGGTGATCAAAAATACAATAGTGGAGGTTAAAACTAAATCAGTGATTGAATTCTCCAGATTCTGAGCTTCAAAATGACATACAGTAATTTATGTCCATATTGACGGAGGTTTAGTGAAATTGTGTTTAACAGACTTGAAGCTAACCAGTTTTCATTGCGATGTTTCTCACCTCCCCTGAGGCCGAGGGAGTTGTGGGAGGACTTGTTTTAAAGCCCTGACTTTCCTCTTTCCAGTGCAAAAAACAGGAAGTCTCGGCCGATATATATCAAAATCCTGGAGGGTCACACTTGCCCTGTTTACAAAAATAGTCACAGGAGGTTTGAAAAGTGGCTAAACCTATTGTCAAAGCTTTGCCTAAACATATATAACATACACAGGGCGCATGTGCAGACGTTAATACACTTTAGGGTTTTCATTCCACTCTTTAACAACAGCTCCATTTAAGTAGCTCCTACAGACTCCACACTTTACAGACTTGGACTGAATATCTAATTCCTGCCTGATTTAATGAGCTTTTGAACGGTCTAAAAACACATTGGAATTTTGGCTGAAATGAAACCAATGTTGCTCAAAAGTTGGGGGATAAAAAGTAGTTTCAAATATTCAATCTCCCCTCATTCCTCTGTGTGAACGAATGTTTGTTGGACATTTACTCGAGCAAAACACCTCAACACTTTCTAACTCACCTCTGACATCACAATAGCAGTCGCCGTTTGTCTCCCCTAGTGGACAGTGACGGATCTTTACGAGATGCTTTTTCTTCGCGGTTATATCTGCGACTGGAAGAGGAAGTTTGTGCGCTGTAATTCATAAAGCGCTTGTCATGGTATTGTTCTTTAACCCGCTTACAGACTAATAACGGACGGAGGGAAGTGATCGCTCAAAGGCCAATCGCAGAACTGTGTGTCTGCAAAAAGAGGCTTCTGCTCTGACCTTCTGTTTCTGCGCGAAAGGAAGAAACTGGAGGAGAAATGGCTGGGCCTGTGATGGAATGTTTGACGAGCTTAACAAATGCACAAATGTTTTGTCTTTATGGCTAAAAAGCTGTAAATCTGACCTGCATCCACCTGTTTAAATGTGTTTTGGGACTGGGGGCTCCTTTTTGGAATGGAGTTGGAAAAGTTGGCACAGGATCTTTATAGCTACAGTTGTGCTCAAAGGTTTTACTTACTTACCCTGGCAGAATGGATTTATTTTTGACTATTTTTCAAAGAATATGAAACTCTTAGTCAGTGGTTGTGTGAAGCCATTCATGGTCAAACAATGGAGTTTCATATCATAATGAAAAAGGAAAATTACCAAAATTACCCTGATCTAAAGTTTGCACACCCCAGTTCTTAATACGGTGTATTTCCCTCTTTAACATTAATGACGGCTCTGAGTCTTTTGTGGTCGTTGTTGATAAGGTTCTTAATTTTCTCTGATGGTAAAGTGGCCCATTCTTCTTTGCAAAAATCCTCCAGTTCCTGTAAGTTCCTGGGCTGTTTTGCATGAACTGCTCGTTTGAGATCTCACCAGATCAATGATACTGAGGTCAGGAGACTGAGATGTGTAATGTCAGATATATTTCTGACATTAACCATTCATTGTTTAACAGCTGAAGTGAATATCTGTGCTATGACCTGAATAGTCATCTCAGGTCATGTCACAGATAAAGGCTAGGACTTGAGGTGGCACGTATATGCAGAGATACAGCACATATGTTGGCGTCATGGTGTCATCTCTTGTCAGTCTCATATGTGCGATCTCTGTATAAGAATGTCACTGAGTGGGTTAGAGGGCAGAAGACTCTGAGCCCGCTGTGTTTCTGTCTGTGTTCTCCCTGCATTTAAGACAATAAATGACCACTTGATTCAGACTTCAACTCTCTTTATGTTTTTTACATTATTATATATACAAAAACCATAACAGATGGACACTCCAGGACCTTCACTTTATTCTGCTGGGACCAATGAGAGGTCGACATGGCCTTGTGCTTTGGATCGTTGTTGGAACATGGAAGTATGTCCCATGTGCAGCTTCACTGTTGATGAGACTCTTTTCCTCCAGTATATTTAATAACAGCTGCATTCATCCTGAAGTCCGTGATCCAGCTCCATGTTTCACTGTAGAAATGGAGCACCGTTCATCACAGGCCTGGTTGACTCCTCCAAATGTAACGTTTATGGTTATGGGGTTTCATTAATTTCAAATGACCTTGTTTCAGAAATGTTGAGGCTTGTCTTTGTGCTGTTTGGCATATTGTAAGCAGATCGCATTTGTGAAGTCATGTCTTTTAGAGAGTCTATTCCAGCTGAAGTTATTTGTGGGTTTTCTTTTCATCGTGATGCAAGGATCTGTCAGAAACTCACTGACCTTTTATACACACACAGTGATTGCAAACACAGGTCACAGGTGCTTAGCTTTAGCAGCCAACTCATGTGCATACGATCAGGCCGCCAGGGTGTGTTCACTTTAAATCAGGGTCTTTTTGGTACTTTCTTTTTTCATTATGATTTAAAAAGAATAAACTCAGTTGTTTCCCCATAAATGCCTTCAGACAAACACTAACTATGGGTGAAAAAAACCTTGTCGTGTTATCGTTCATATTCTTTGAAAAATAGTCAAAAACAATCTGCCAGGGTGTGTAAACTTTGAGCACAGCTGTAAATAGTCTGAAGCCGCGCATTCATTCTGAGCGTGTTCCTGTAACTGTTTTGGCCTGTTCCCCAAATCTCCCACATCAGTCCAAGTCATGGCTGTCGAGTGTCCCGTTTTGGCCGAGGAAACCGTCGTGTTTTACCCCGTCTTGGAGCTTGGTTGTGGCGATGGGACGGCTCCGATACTGGGGTTTGAGTTTCTGCAGAGATCCAAAGATCCCAAGAGACGATATTGAGAACGGCGTGCTCGATGTTGGTCAGATGAAAGGACTGTGATGTTGTCGTGGTATTTCAGCGCCTCCTGTGTTCAGACGCTGAGTGAGGAACGCCCTCACGGTGCTTTATGAGGCGTCGGAGCTGAGGAGCGGCTCGAACCACAGCTGACCTCGCGGACAGGAAGAGATACGCTGCGAGACAGGAAGTTCAAATCAGCGTTCACTTTCCTCTGAACTCGGGCCTATCGCCGAGCGAGGGGTCGGGCTCGGGGCGAGGGCAGAAACGCGACACCGGCCGTTAGCGCTCGGGCCCATTCATCGCAATCACACGGAGCGCGGCGTTTGTGAAGTATAAATGTTACAGCTGCATGAACGAGAGCACCGATCCGAAAAACAAGGACACAGAGCCGGTCCAGGCAGTTTATAGTCTAATAACGGCTTCTGCACTTTGTACTGATACACACCATCTTAGCCTGTAGGCCAGTGTAACGCCGCATTTGAAAGCTAAGACCGACAAAACTGATCTAAGATTTTTCCTCTCGTTGTTTTTGAGGCTTCCTTTTGCGTTTATTCACTTTTTTGACGTTTTTTTTTGGGTCCCATCCTTGTTTTTGTCACTATACTTTTTCAAGAAGCTTTTAGATTTGGGTAAAGCCAAACTGGAGAAAATGTGCTTGGTTCAGGTGGGGGTTAAGAGGTTAATATTGATGGACCACTCGTGCTGACTCCGCCCCATTTATATTAATGACTCCATTGGAGGAAAAATCCATGATGGCGGCTCAGTCTCCTCCTACAGAGCCTGGTCCTTAACCTCCTATGGCTGTAAACAGATGAATAATGATTATTCCTTTCCTTCCATTTCATTTCTTCTGCATTTGTATCATTTGTTTGAGGTGAAACAACCAAGAAACTTACTTTAACGACAAAAGGGCAGAAAAAACACTTTACAAGGTTTTCTTATTTTCTCATTTTTAACCAATTTTTTCTACTTTTTTCTTAAATTTTTTTTACCCGGTGTTGCCGCAAAATGTCCTAGTTTTCCCCCCAAAATTTCTCAAAATTTTCCCCCAATTTTCCCCCTATATAAAAAAGGAAAATCAACTTGTGTTTCACTTCTTTTTCTGTTAAATTTTGATGACCGACAGCATCCAAACTTGAATATAAAGATTTTATATTTCTTTTCGGTACCTGCTTTTTATTTTTTCGATACCAAATAGTAACTACACCTTTTTTGTGTGTATCGTTTAGGCAAGGCAAGTTTATTTGTAGAGCACAATTCACACACAAGGCAATTCAAAGTGCTTCACAGTTGCATAAAATTACAAGAAAACAGATAAAATCAATAAAACATCAACATAAAGTTAATCAATGACAGTAAAAGGCAAGAGTGCAGATAAAATACTTTCAGTTTTCATATGCACGGGTAAAAAGAGCTGTTTTCAGCCTGGATTTGAACATTGTCAGAGTTGAGGCCTGTCTCACATCCTCATGAAGACTGTTCCAGATTTTAGCTTTAGCCTCAGCGTGTTTAGTCCTGACTCTGGAACCACCAGGAGACCCCTCCCTGAAGTTCCGAGATGGTTCATACGGCTCTAACATGTCAGAGATGGACTTTGGTGCTAAACCATGAAAAGACTTGTACACAAGCAGAGCTGTTTTAAATTGAGTGACAGGAAGCCAGTGCAGAGACCGGAGCACTGGACTAATGTGGTCGTATTTCCTGGTTCTTGTCAGGACTGGAGCAGCAGCGTTCTGGATGTTCTGCAGCTCTAACAGCTCGTTTAGAAAGGCCAGTGAGCAGGCCGTTACAGTAGTCTAACCTGCTGGAGACAAATGCATGGATGAGTCTCTCTAAGTCTGGTTTTGACACTATTCCTCTGATCTTAGCAATGTTCTTCAGATGGTAAAAAGCTGATGATGTTATTGCTTTGATGTGGCTGTTTAAGTTCAGGTCTGAGTCCATGATTACTCCTAGATTTCTAACCTGATTTTTTGGTTTCAGAGCGAGAGACTCAAGGTGACTGATAACACTTTGTCTTTGTGTCTGTGGGCCAAAGACAATGATCTCAGTTTTGTCTGAGTTTAGTTGGAGAAAGTTGTTTTGCATCCACAAACTGATCTGATGCAGTGACAGAGAGTATCAACGGGACCCAGCCCTAGTGTTCATCGTGTCAGGGTGAGAAGAAGACGCTGCACATCACCGACATGTTTAAAATGTGCACAGTGAAGCGACACTTGACTTTAAGAATGTAAAAGTCGTCGGAGAAAGCGCCTCGTTTGCAGCCCCGGGGCAGAACTGGAGCAGATTGTTGATTCCTCCCGCTGTGCGTGTTCAAAGATCATGTCAATGTCCCGCTCCCCCTGAATGTCTGCGGGTCAGCGATGTGAACGGCGCGACAAAAAAACAAGGCGAAGAGTCACAAAACCCCGGAGTGGCGTTTTCTGGACGGCCGTGAATGCAGCGCGTGTGAAAGGGCGCTTCGTTCTGAAAGGCGGCGTGATTGACAGCCGCGTCCCGGGCCCGAGCGCGCGCCCCGACGTCCCGGATCAGCGCGGAGAAAGGGTGCAGTCAGGTGAAAGTGATAGGAGCGGATTCAAAATGTCCGCCGCGCCGTGGTGGTCCGCTCCGAGAGGGGGGACAGCGAGCTCTCACGGGCTGAAGAGGCTGAAGAGACACGGAGCCGTGAGCGGAATTCAGACGAGCGCGAGGAGGCTGGGAGAAAAGGCGAGGGCCGGACCGACGCGGACTGTCCTCAACAAAGCTCTGAACAGGATCGGACCGGCTTTCTCCTCTTCACCCCCACCTGAAACCATTTCCTCCACTTCGGCTTTACCCAGAGCTAAAAACGACTGAAACTAGGAGGAAAATGCAACCAAACAGCGACAAAAATGAGATGAATGAGGGCTGGATACTTTAGCGATACTTAGTGTTCGATACCGATACCTGAACGATACTTTTTTTGATACTTTTACTAAATTATTTGTCATATAGAACCAGAAAACATTTCTTTTGCATTTGTATCATTTGTTTGAGGTGAAACAACCAAGAAACTTCCTTTAACGACACAAGGGCTGAAAAAACATTTAAAGAGGGGGTATTATGCTTTTTCAATCACATAGCACCAGTCTATAGCATACTACAATGATGACGTAACCTTCTGTTGGTCTGTATATGCAGTAAATTAAAATAACTGCCTTGAATAAAATTGCTCTCTCAAAATGGCTGTACTGAACGTCTTGAAATAGGCCTCTGTCTCTTTAAGAAGCTTTCCGACACGCCCCCTTCAGCACACTGCTGTGGCATCTAAACAACACTACTGTGCGGGGAGGGGGCTCTGCTGAGCTGAGGAGCAGTGGTTGGTGGCTTGGCTGGTGACGAAAGGTCCAGAGGCGTCTCCAGGAGGTGGGGGCGTTCCTAGGAGGACTGAGGCATAGCTACACCTAAAATGGCTGCCGTCTAAGTTTTTACTGATTACTCAAAAATATGTGAATGAGCCAAGGCAACACTCCAGGCATGTGTTTAATGAGGGAATGACATAATAACATGATATAAAGCTTGAAAAAGTCGATTTTATATAATACCCCCCCTTTGAGTTTTTATCATTTTTCACCCTATTTTTAACCAATTTTGCCTAAAATTTTCCCAGTTTTTTCAAATTTTTCCTCAATTCTTTCTACTTTTTTCCAAATTTTTCCCTAATTTTTCTACGCGTATTTGTCTTCATTTTCCCCTTTTTAATTAATTTTTTTAAAACTTGTTTAACTTTTTTATTCTTTTGCATTTTGATGACCAACAGCATAAACATTTGAACAGAAAGTTTTTCCAATTTTATCCCCCCCCCCCCATGTCTGTAAGGTGTTTTCCAAATTTACCCCAAATATTTCCACTTGTTTTAGTTTAACAATAAATTGGCAGAAAAAACACTTTTCAAGTTATATTTCCCCCCCCATTTGAACCAATGTTTCTAATACTACTCCCAAAATTTGCCCCAATTTATTTTCACATTTTTTTCTACCTTTTGTTTTTCAAATGTATTTTTCCCCCCAATTATTTTTCATTTTTATCCAAATTTCCCCCCCAATTTCCCAAATTTTTTTCAGTTTTTTCAACTTTTTGATGATGAATTTTTTGATGACCCGCAGCATCAACACTTGAATATAAAGATTTTATATTTCTTTTCAGTTCCTGCTTTCGATACTTTTTTCCGATACCAGTAGTAACTAATCCAGACTGGTTTTGTTTAATGGTGCCCAGCCCTATGAAAACACGACCGAAAAGTGACAAAAAGCATAGCTAAAGACAAAACAGTTTGTCTCATTTCAGTCAGAAAAACTGGACACTGCAAATTAGCCTTGGCTATAAACGTTGTAGCGTGATACATGTTTATTATTCACACATGTCCTTATCAAATAAATGAGAAAATAAATCAGTAGGTCAGTAACAAAACCAGGCGTTACACAACAGCCCCGTCTCTGTCCCGCTCACAACCCCAGAGGCAGGAAATGTTTTTAAGGTGCGCTTGTTTTAGGACTTTTTAGCCGAGAGGACGAGAGTTCGCAGCTGATAACGGCGAACAATGCCCCGAACGCGGTCAAGCGGCGGTCACAGCGAGGGCAACGGCCGCCCGACAACAATCTCAGAGCGCTTTACAGACGCAGTTATCTGATGGCAGGACGAGCCGGGGTTTCCATATTCACACCGTCCTAATGGAGCGCACAATCACGGAGCGCTTCCCTCTGACGGAGACGGATGCATTTATTTACAAAGAAAGAAAGTCCAGAACAACAGCACAGTCAAACTTAAGGCCAGAGGCGACTAGGGGGAAAACAAGAACATTAGGATATTAATTTAGAACGGTAAGAGTCGTCATATGGTGCGACAGGTGAAGAGGAAAAAAATGTAAACATGGAGATATCAATGTGAAACTTCTGCTGTAGATTAATGACATAAATATGAGGAAAAAATGTATTGTAGGTTTTCTGTCAGTTTATGCTTTATCCCACAGTGGCCGATTTTATTATATTACTAGAACCTCTTTGCCACATTTTCATCGCTTTCTGTCACTTTTCTGTTGCTTTTTTTCTCACACATTTTTGTCACTTTATCGTCTCACTTTTGTTGCATTTTCATCCTCGTTTTCGTCGCTTTTTTGACACTTTTTTCAAGAAGCTTTTGGATTTGGGTAAAGCCACACTGGGGAAAATCTGCTCGGTTCAGGTGGGGTTAAGAGGTTAAGCTATGCCTGATTTTTTGTAGTTATGGAATGACATTTGTTTTGTCCTTAAATATAACTCAGACATTTGTGGGAAAACACTGTAGATCTGATTATAAAGCATTTGTATCAATTTCATGAACTTGTAGGCTAGTTTTATAGCATTTTTGTGAAAGTGACCCTGAAAAGTGATCCTGCAAGTTGTGAAATGTGACTATAAACATGTCCCTGTCCCAGAATTGGGATGCTACAAATATGAGTTTGTACTTTCACCAACATTTCAAGTTAGTGGCTCTTTCAATGTTTGAAATGAAAACATCAGGTATAAGGCCTTTAAGTGTTGCACTCATTCTGTCCCAGCTTTGATTCGCTGCCGTTAGCATTGGCATACTGTTGCTAGCCACCACATTTTGCACGGCGCTTACAAATACAATTGCGGAGGTTAAAACTAACTCAGTGATTGAATTCTCCAGGTTCTGAGCTTCAGAATGACATACAGTAATTTATGTCCATATTCACTGAGGTTTAGTGAAACTTGTGTTTAACAAACTTGTAGCTAACCAGTATTCATTGTGATGTTCACAAGTTTTGTTGTTTCACATGTTTCACATGTTTCCCTGAGGCCGAGGAAGTTGTTGGAGAACTCATTTTAAAGCCCTAACTTAGCGCTTTCCAGTGCAAAAAACTAAAGTCTCTCTCACTTTAAGTTCCGGAGATATCGGCTTTTATTGGCGGTAGATCGGCCGATAGCCGATATTGTAAACTCCCCAAATATCGGCCCGATATATATCTTCCGGCCGATATATATCGGGCGACCTCTAATCTCCACTTTAGTAGCTCTTACAGACTCCAAACATTACAGGCTTGGACTTTGGAAGTTTTTTTCAGGTTTTTTTTTTAATATCTAATTCTTGCCTGAGTTTTTGAGCTTTGAACTGCAACCAACATTTGAATTTTTACAGATTACAGCTTATTCAAAATCTAAACAAGATCCAAAATCCCTCAGAGCAAAGCTTTGTCACTAATGTATCATAAAATAAAACTATAAATGTAAACCTGGCTCTATCCAATATTAGATTTCGTCGCTGAAAATATTGGCAATTTAGTCAAATTTTATGCATTAAACGCCTCATTTCCACATGAAAACATCAAATGACAGGAAACTTGCAATACATTTGTTCCTCATATTCATCTTCAGCGAAGGTTTCACATTGATAACTCCACGTTTATATTTTTTCCCTATTCACCTGCAGCGTCGCACCGTATGACGACTTTAGCTCCTGCTGAAGAATAGACCGGAATGTGCTCCTTTAAAGATGATGTAAATGCTTGATATTTTCTGTCTTTGGAATTGAACTCCTCACCTTCATTCACACAGGGGGCTCCTGCAGCTCAGTGAATGAACGCTGCGTTTGAAGAAGTCGTGCCCCGCGCCTGAACTCTGCGCTAACCTCGGCGTCGCCTCAGTGCGTCGCCTCAAATTGACTTTAAAAAGTGACTGTTTCTCCGCCTGACCTCTCGCAGAGCTGCCTCTGAACGCAGCCCACTTTTCCGTCTTGATTTGCTGCAGCCATCTCTCTCTCCCTCTCCTCCGTAACGTGGACTTAGCCTCTGCCTGACCCCGGACTCGTAATATTGCCGTTTTTTCCGGAGTTTTCCTCTCGCGTCGTCTGCTCTCGCTCTCTTTGACAGCGCAGACCTCCGGGTGAACCACGCGCCGCAGCTTTTTCTCTTTTTCACTTCCATTTGTGCCGAGTGGGTCGCGCTGGTTCAGTAGTTCAGCCGGAGTCCAACAGGAAAACGCCACAGCGACCGGGCGGCTAACCACTCTGCCACTGTGACACGCTGCAGGGCAATAGGGACAACATTTAAGCGTAGAGATATCCATGTGAAACTGGAGATTACTGACATGAATTTTCTGCCATTCTATGTTTTCATATAACTGGGTTTCCGCAGGGTTTTAAAAGTCATTCAATGAATTTTGCCAAAATCAAGGCCTTAAAGTGCATATGACAGATTTTAATGCTCTTGAAAATATGACTTATTTAGATGGATTACATCAGTTGCATAATTATCATTTTTTTCAGTGAAGCAGCAATTTTAATGAAGAAATGTTATTTTAATTTTAATTTTTAAGCTGCTGACAGGAAGTGACATAAAAGAAGGAAACATTCCATAGCAGTTTGACTCATTCATTTCCCATTGACTTAACATGGTTGGCACGGCAACAGTTTAAAATGGTTTACCTTCTTCGATGTCACTTCCTGTCGGTGTCCAATAAGGAAGTGAAAACATAAACATCACAAAAATGGTCAAACTAAAGAAAACTATCATAATCAACTATAATAATCTTTAGCAAAATCTGAAATATAATCGTGTTAACTGTGTTTTAGCAAAAATTGTGTCTAATGTGTCATATGCACTTTACATGTGCATTCAGTTGGATTCAGACTGGTGAAAATTATGACATTGCTGAAAGAGTTTTACTGTATAGGTTCATCGAAGATACCAAAGTGATGGTATAACACAGGAGTTACAAATTTAATTTCGCTCAAATTGTCAAGCAAAGGTCCGGAACATACTTTAAAATCCCTTAAAATCCTCATATAAACGTGAATTAATCATGTTTATATGGGGATTTTTAAAGTGCATCTGACTCTATAAAGCAGAATACATATAGCCTGCCCTATATTATGTATGTGCGCTGTATGTGACAGTGTCTTTGCTCAGTGCAACACACTGAGCCCTGCTTTGTCCTGGTTTAGTCCAGGTTCAGACCAGCTCACTGCCAAATGGGAAACAACCGCACTATTTAGTTTAGTTTATTAGTTTATTTTGAGCAATAAACATTCTGCTCAGAAGGACTGGGCTGAAGCAAGAGCTTATAAGCGCCCGCCCCCAATATCAATACAACAACAAAAATCTCATTTCACAAGGAATATAGTGGAACAAACAAAGGAACAAAACAATGAAACAGCAATTTGCACATTAAGATCACGTGTGCATCCAGTCCAAATCTGTCAGTCTGATATTCAAAGGCAGCTCAATCCAAAGCTTAGGACCAGCCACCGAAAAAGCACGATCACCTCTCAGCTTTTTCTTAGGAATCACCAGTAGAACCTGATCTGCTGACCTCAGTGAGCGAGAGGGGACAAGGAGGTCACACAGGTACTGGGGGGCCAGGCCATGCAGACATTTAAAAACAAATAGAATCATTTTAAAGTCAATGCGGAAGTGCACAGGGAGCCAATGAAGGGATCGGAGAATGGGAGTTATGTGATCAAATTTCCGTGATCCAGTTAAAAGGCGAGTGGCTGAACTAGTTGCCAGTGAGGTTTTGCATGTTTAAGTGGGGTGTCCTCGGCTTTTAGTGAACCTTATTTCAGTCATTCTGCGGCTGTTTCTAAAAGAAATTTGAAAGTGTCAAGGAGCTCAGAGACTTTCTGTTCATCTGTAGTTTACCGCTCTGCAGTCAGAGAGGGGGAGCACACACAGCCGCTCGTCTGAGGGATTCATGATCAGGTCCAGAGTTCAGGTCCGGACGGGTTGGCGTATAGGCCTGCATCGGGACCGAGGTCTGTCCATTAGTGACCTCTGGTCTAAAACATTATTCAACTGCTGTTTTGACTGAAATTTACCACATTTTTTAATTAAAAGTTTCCTGTTTTGTTTAATTCTCTTTCCTCTGTTGGATGAAATGTTTACCAAATATGCGCCGATATTTTCTCTATGGCATTAAAATATAGTATTAAAAAGCATTAAACTTGACTTGCTTCTGCCTGTATAAACCCGCCATAAAGCATTTTATGAATAAAAATGGGCAAAATAGCCTATACTTTTGACCAAATATTAATAATAGGCAGAGCCAGAAGTTATGTTTTAATTTTGTTGATATATTAGAGGTCGATTGATTTACATCGGGCAGATATTTGGATATTTTCCTATATATCGACTATTGGCCGATATCTCTGCAAAGTGATGGAGAGTTTCCCGTTTGTTGCGTTTGGATAAAGCTCAAACAGAGCTTTAAAATGAGCCTCCCACAACGTCCTCAAGCTCAGGGGAACTGAGAGTCATCGTAATCGGTCAGAAGTTTGTGAACCTCGGATCATATTTTATATGTTTTGTGTTGCAGACTTTTGCTCATCATTTCAGAACCATGAGCAGGATTTTGGATCTTGTTCAGTTTTTGAATAAACTACTTATTAGTAAAAAAAATAGTGTGTAAACATTCTAATGTCTCCTAGTATTTTGTGAGTTTGAGCCTGTAAAGAGTGGAGTCTGTAGGAGCGACTAAAGTGAAGCTGTTGTTAAAGAGTGTTTGGTCTGTGTCTTACTCTTTAAGATGCTAAAGGACCTACAGCGTCCTTCTTTAACCCACACCCTCCTCACGAAGAGTCAGGGCGAGGCTAACCACTCTGCCGCTCGATGACAGCGGAGATTGTGGAGTAAAAGTGAAAACAGTAGCTGAACTCTGACCCCTGATAACCCCGGAGTCGACCTTTGAGCCGAGGCTCTCAGAGGCAGACGCCGGGTTTGGGTCCGAGGTGATGATGGTTATTTAAGAGGGAGCTCCTCTTTGCAGAGCTAGAAGGAAACTACTTTGTTTAGATTTGTCTCTGGGCTGTTCAGAGTTATTCCCTCACAAAGTTAAACGCCACAGTTAAGAAGTTTCACGAGAGAGAAACAAACACAACGACCTACGCTTTTGTTTACATCCTCGTGCAGTCGAGTAAATGTGCCAGTGAAGGCCCTCAGAGCAGCGGCTTTAAAGGAACAGGCCACCGTTTTTACACACTGAGATACGTTCTTACCTGAGCTTAGACGAGCTGATGCGTAACTGTCTGGCCCTCAGTCATGCAAAAACACAGAGTATGTTGTTAGCATTTAGCCTCTCCTCCTCTATGGGGCCAAACTGGGGTGAAGTTAGAAGCGACCGAGCTCTTCCATGTTTCCACCGTTAACTCCCGCCTCCCGTGCTATGATTTTGCTCATCTTGGCTTTACCGGAGTCAGCGAGATTAAAGCAGAACTAAGTAACTTGTTCACCTTAATAAATCCTTCCCGTAGTCCCTCTGGGGGTAATACAAGTGTTAATGGGATGATTGGAGGGTCTTTCATCTCCCCTGGTGTCTCTGGCCAGAAAACCACAATTGCAACTTTCCCTGTTCCAACCCGGAGACCCAATACACACTAATAGAGTCACGAAGAAGAAGCTAACAGGCTAACGGGCAAAGCTAACTGCGGCTAGCGCCACTTAAACAGTATTTACAGCCAAGTTTGAGTGAAAAAAATGATCTCCATTGTGTAATTGGATGAACAATATCCCTCTGTCCCTTTGTCTTTTCTGTCAGCGTAGTATTTACTCTCACGGACAATTAATGAGTAAAAAAACACAACATGCAGTGGTGCTTATGGCCTCTAGGGGCATGAGTTACTTAGTACTGCTTTGAAATCGCACAATACCAGACTGTATCTCTTAACATGGAGGATCACTTTTTTTTCCATCGCTTTTTTGTCACATTTTGTTACGTTTTCGTGATTATTTTTTATTATTTAAGAGGTTAACCCACAGGGGCTGAGGGTTGATGGAAACTGTGGATAAACCTACATATTGTTGCTCTCCTGGTGGGTGTTTCTGCTGCACTTTCACCAGTGCACAGTCTCTTACTGAGACTCAAACCTCAGATACTCAAACCCATCACCCGGAGACGGCAGTAATACCCGAGAGGATTAGGAAGCCGTCAGAGCCTAAAGGTCAGAGATAAGAGTTCAGAGGTTTCCCCCCCGTGTCTCTGGAGGCGGTGCGTTCAAATCCTGACGGAGTTTGAGCAGGAAACTGAAAGGTGAAGCTCCTCGACACCTGTCACTCACACATCCTCCAGCGGGACGTCTCTGCCTTCTGTCAAAGAGACGGCAGACGAGGATCACGGGACAAAAACGCTTCTTACGCTCAAGGCCAGACGCTGCCTTTAGAGAGATGCAGTATTTAAAGTTTTATGTGCAAACCAACAAACAAGAGGAGGACGGACGGGAAAGGAAAGCGTGGCTCTCGTCCGGCGCGGCTCCGGCTGATTGAGGGAAACGTCTGTAATGATTCCGCTTTCATCGCGTTAATGGTGCGTGGTGTTTTTGAGGTAATCGCTCGGGGTGAAACCGCTGTGAACGGCGACTCCCCAAAGACCGGAGAGTAACGAGTCTCGCTACAGCGGCAGGAAAACAAACAAGAGAGCTGGAACTGACTGGTACAAAGACTCTTATTATAAGATTTATCATAAAAGTGCAATGTGATGTTACTGAATTTTTCAACTTACTCTGGAACAAAGGTCTTATCTTAGATATTTAGGTTAAGAAGTGCTTGAATTAAGACCATTTCTGCTGATTTTGAGCAGGTTTAGACTTGTCTTGAAATCAGAGCCACTGGAACAAGCTTTAGTCACTTAATATAAGAGAGAAATTAACTTCTAGACTTAATGCCTTAAAGGGATATTTCAGGATTTTTGGGGCCTCATTTCCTCGTTATCCAGAGTGTTGATTACTAGAGATTCATGCAGTCCTTACATTTGAAGAGTTTAGTGGTGCTAGGCTAGTGCTAGGCTAGTGCATGTCTATGGTAACTAGTAGCCTGCATTAAAAACCTCTTCAAAATCATGGGCTCGTCCTCCAAACGTTGCCATATCTGATTTGTAGAAAGCTCCTTTGTGAATTCCACGTGTAGTAACGCCGGCCGCAGGTAAACAAACTACTGTAGATCCGGTAACCGAGCAGATCACTCCGCCGCTGCGTAGCTACAACCAGGAAGCTGATGCTGCTCAAATATAAGTTATTTTAAATGCAAAATGGTTATATTTAAAACATTATTCAGTCGACACAGACATTTATATGGTTAGTCTGGTGTTATAAGTGATTTGCCTCAGGTGCACTGTGCTTGGGTCAGACTGTTTTTAATGCAGGCTACGAGTTACCATAGACATGCACTAGCCTAGCACTAGCCTAGCACCACTAAACTCTTCAAATATAAGGACTGCATGAACACTCTGGGTAACTATGAAATGAGGCCCTATGTCAAAAATCCTGAAATATCCCTTTAAGGGGTACGCGGGACAAAAAAGGCTGTTAAGTGCTGGTCTGAGATGGCGCAGATGTGTGCAGTCGCACTTCTGTCAGTCTGCCCCGGGGGAAACTGTGGCTACATACGCAGCTTCACCATTGTGTGTGGAGTGAATGAAGAACAAATCCTCTGAAACTGTGTGAAGCTTTGGGCGACTTGTGTCATGCACAGAAAAGCTTCCATTCCAAATAAAGCATTTCCCCATTCGGAGCGGCCGTAGGTCTAATACACTGTGGGTAATAACGTCTTTACTGTGCCACTCCGGATAAACTCCCCTCTCGGCTCCTGATCATATCTCCACGCCCCCCTCGTGCCCCCCTCCTGACCCCCGTCTCCCCTCCTCACCTCGCTCTGACCCTCGGCCCGACCGCGATCGCCAAAGTCCAACTCCGGTTATTGCTTCCTGTCATTCTTCTGCGGCGCTGCAAAGACAACACTCTCCCCTCGCAGCGGAGTCCGAAAGTGGGAACCAGCGCCCGCCGTTTACCCCCCGTCCCACCCCACCTGCCCCCACTTAGTGTTTAGGGGAAACGCCTGGAGGAAGCCTTTGCATACAGTACTATCCAATGGAACATGAATGATTTTTTTTGGTCTTATTTTATCCGCCTTAATCGAGCGCATTTTCCCCAGTTCTGCTTTACCCAAATCTAAAAGTGTCACGACTGGAGCTACAGTCTATAGTGTGACGCCTCATTTGAAAGCTAAGATCTACAGAACTGATGTAAGATTTTTCATCGCATTGTCATCACGTTTTCGTCGCTATTTTGATTCTATCAAGAAGCTTTTAGATTTGAGTGAAGTTGAACTAGAGAAAACGTGCTTGGTTAAGGCGGGGGTTAAAATGTTAAAGGGATATTTCGGGATTTTTGACATTGGGCCTCATTTCCTAGTTATCCAGAGTGTTGTTGATGTCTGGAGATATTTTTTTCTTAAATTCATGCAGTTCTTATATTTGAAGAGTCTAGTGGCGCTAGGCTAGAGCAAGGCTAAAGCATTTCTATGGTATCAGTTAGCCTGCATTAAAAAACAGTGTGACCCACTCCACAGTGCACCTGAGGTAAATCACTTATAACACCAGACTAACCATATAAATGTCTGTGTTAATAGAATATTTTTTTAATAAAACTGACCTTGTATCACATGAATTACCGCATTTTGAGGGACTATTTTCTCGCAGATCACTCCGCCGCTGCCTTAGCTTACAGCCACGAAGCTGATGCTGCTCAAATATAAGTTATTTTAAATGCAAAATGGTTAAAATGATTCTATTAACACAGACATTTATATGGTTAGTCTGGTGTTATAAGTGATTTACCTCAGGTGCACTGTGGAGTGGGTCAGACTGTTTTTTAATGCAGGCTAACTGATACCATAGAAATGCTTTAGCCTTGCCCTAGCCTAGCGCCACTAGACTCTTCAAATATAAGAACTGCATGAATTTAAGAAAAAAATATCTCCAGACATCAACAACACTCTGGATAACTAGGAAATGAGGCCCAATGTCAAAAATCCCGAAGTATCCCTTTAAAGGGATGTTTCAGGATTTTTGACATAGGGCCTCATTTGCCTCTCATAGTTATCCAGAGTGTTGTTTTCTGGATTATTATTTTTTTAATTCATGCAGTCCTTATATTTGAAGAGTTTAGTGGTGCTAGGCTAGTGCATGTCTATGGTAACTACCGTATTTTTGGACTATAAGTCGCTCCGGAGTATAAGACGCACTAGTCAAACATTGCCTAATGAAAAAAACAACGGTATGCTAACGTCACTCATTGATGGTTAGCTACATGAAGCATAAACAACGAACTAAACAGTCGTCTGGTTTGTTAATGTCACATAAACAGTTCAGATAACTATAGCATAAAGAACAAACCAAACTCTCCATCTCACTCCAAATCAATCGCCTTGGCAACTACCTGGGCACGGAGATGTAATTGCAACGCTAACAAGCCTCTCCCGGCAGCACGTTTTCAAGCTCTCATCTGAGAACTCGTTCCTTTAGCTGTGGCTCTAGCTTAGCTTGTTTTGTTTACTTCATTGCAGTAACCTCCGCTCTCTCTCGCTCACTTTCTTTCTGCTGCTCGATTAGCCTGCAGTGCCCTCTAGCGGCGTGTGAAAGTTTATATTTGGATCAAAAAAAGAAAGAAAAAATCACATATTAGTCGCTTCGGAGTATATTCGCCAAACTATGAAAAAAAGTGTGACTTATACTCCGGAAAATTCGGTAGTAGCCTGCATTAAAAACCTCTTCAAAATCATGGGGTCGTCCTCCACACGTTGCCATTTGTAGAAAGCTCCTTTGTGAATTCCACGTGTAGTAACGCCGGCCGCAGGTAAACAAACTACTGTAGATCCGGTAACTGAGCAGATCACTCCGCCGCTGCGTAGCTTACAACCAGGAAGCTGATGCTGCTCAAATATAAGTTATTTTAAAGAGGGATATTATGCTTTTTCAATCACATAGCACCAGTCTATAGCATACTACAATGATGACGTAACCTTCTGTTGGTCTGTATATGCAGTAAATTAAAATAACTGCCTTGAATAAAATTGCTCTCTCAAAATGGCTGTACTGAACGTCTTGAAATAGGCCTCTGTCTCTTTAAGAAGCTTTCCGACACGCCCCTTCAGCACACTGCTGTGGCATCTAAACAACACTACTGTGCGGGGAGGGGGCTCTGCTGAGCTGAGGAGCAGTGGTTGGTGGCTTGGCTGGTGACGAAAGGTCCAGAGGCGTCTCCAGGAGGTGGGGGCGTTCCTAGGAGGACTGAGGCATAGCTACACCTAAAATGGCTGCCGTCTAAGTTTTTACTGATTACTCAAAAATATGTGAATGAGCCAAGGCAACACTCCAGGCATGTGTTTAATGAGGGAATGACATAATAACATGATATAAAGCTTGAAAAAGTCCATTTTACATAATACCCCCTTTAAATGCAAAATGGTTATATTTAAAACATTATTCAGTCAACACAGACATTTATATGGGTAGTCTGGTGTTACAAGTGATTAGGTGCACTTGTTTTCATGCAGGTTACTAGTTACCATAGACATGCACTAGCCTAGCACTAGCCTAGCGCCACTAAACTCTTCAAATATAAGGACTGCATGAATTAAAAAATATATCTCCAGACATCAACAACACTCTGGATAACTAGGAAATGAGGCCCAATGTCAAAAATCTGAAATATCCCTTTAAAAGATTGGTGAAACAAAAAACATTTGCATTGTTTTGTAGCCGGGACAAAACAATGTAAATTTAGATGTTTGCAAAAGAAATCGCTTCATCATCGTTATTGAGAAAGTCTTAACCTTTGTCAGTATCGCCCAGGCGTGTATAGAGGCGATACATGTGTTGTTTCTGTGTCATTTATTCCACGATGAGTCGACTCTCGCCCTCAGAGCGTTTCAGGTTCATCTTCAGGTCAAACTCTGTGTCGCTCCTTTCTCTTTCTCCTCTTCTTCTTCTTCTCCTCCTCCATCGCTCTTATCTGCGCGGCGCTGTTCTCACCGCGGCGTCACCCACTGCCCCGCGCTTGACCCAGACGCGCTGCGGGCTCGCGTTACATCAGACCGTGTTTAACCGGGTCTGTTTTCGTTTAGCCCGTCAGCGCTGTCAGAGCCGCTCCATTACAGCGAGAGGCAGGGAGGGATTACGGCCAGAGACGAGGAGCAGGAGAGCCCGCCGCAGGCCCCAAGCAGCCGACACCGACTTTTCAACATCTTAGTTTTAACGCCAGAGTAAAAAACTACCTTTACGATGTTTATTTTATGATGTTTTGTCGCTATGAGTCGGAGATTTATCCAGGAAACACTACACATTGCGATGGTCTTTCTCACGCTCATTCAGTCCTGACAAGTTTGGTATCCACGTGTAGCAGGAAAGGCTGTGACCGAGATGACGCTGTAATCCAAATATGGTCATTTCCTTTGTGGGAGACAGCAGCGGCTAAAGACGGGAGAAATATCGACAGGGCGCATGTGCAGACAAAGAGACTAAACTTTAACAACATCTGCACTTTAGTCGCTCCATAAGACTCAACACTTTACAGACTGGACTTAACAAGATTTAGAAGGTTTTATCTGAGGGATTTTTTAAACATCTAATTCCTGCCGGATTTATTGAGCTTTGAACCAAAAAAAAGAAATTTGACTTTTTACACACCAACAGTGATGACGTGCTCAGTCGCAATGGCTCAGGACTAACACCTGAACGCAATTTTGTTGTACAATGACAAATAAAGGACTGACTGACTGACTTACCACACCGGATTGTAGTCATAGGCTAAACACACTCTTATTCATTTATTTATTTATTGGTTTTTTTGGTAGGGACAGTGCAAGTTAATGAACAAGCCACACCGGATTGTAGCCTGGGCTAATTTCCATCCGTCGTCCCCCATGCGCACTCTCAAACACACTCACATTCATCCTGGCCTATTGTACATGTTTTTAGTGGTAGGGGAAACCGGAGTACCCGGAGGAAACCTACGCAGACACGGGGAGAACATGCAAACTCCACACAGAAAGGCCTAGTCCCTGGTGGGAATCGAACCCGGACCTTCTAGCTGTGAAGCGAGAGCGCTAACCGCTGTGCTACCATGCCGCCGTACAATGTACATGTACAATAGGCCATCCTGGCCTATTGTACATGTTTTAGTGGGAGGGGAAACTGGAGGAAACCTACACAGACACGGGAGAACTTGCAAACTCCACAGAAAGGCCCCGTCCAGGTGTTCTTACCTGAGCTTAGACGAGTTCATCTGTACCTGTCTGGTCTTCACGTGTTCCTTCAGTCACATAAACACAGCACAGACAGCGTTAGCATTTAGCCTCTCTCTTCTCCTCTATAGCTCCAAACGAGGTGAAGATAGAAACTACCAACTCTTCCACGTTTTCCCTATTTAAATATGGTTACGTGAGTGTTACACTATAAAGTATAATTACACAAAATTAAACAATGTGGATTTTCTAAGTGGATAAAAAGGGGAACTATATTGTAAGGCGTAATAATACCAGGAGTAATTCAGCATCTGCACAGTAAAGTGAAGATATCACAGCGCGGATGCCGAATTATTCCGGGTATCATTACACCTTACAATATAGTTCCCCTTTTTATCCGCTTAAAAAATCCACATTGTTTAATTTTGTGTAATTATACTTTGTAGTGTAACACTTCATGTAACCATATTTAAATAGGGAAAACGTGGAAGAGTTTGGTAGCTTCTATCTTCACATCGTTTGGAGCTATAGAGGAGAAGAGAGAGGCTAAATGCTAACGCCGTCTGTGCTGTGTTTACGTGACTGAAGGCACACGTGAAGACCAGACAGGTACAGATGAACTCGTCTAAACTCAGGTAAGAACATATCTCAGTATGTAAAAACGGTGGCCTATTCCTTTAATCATTCCTTCTGGACAGGTCCAAAAGGCCTCGAGTTCCCCTTCGGTTTGTTCCCGTTTGTGCGTTAGCGTCAGGAAGGTCGCGCCCGGGTGATTCGCGGGTCAGAACCTGGTGGTAACCGGGTCAGTGCGAGGGTGAGGGGCGGGACAAACGCAGTGAACACAGAGAGAACAGAGGAGTCGTAGAGGAAGGAAAACCCAAGAAAGGACAGAACACTTCCTGATTCCTCAACAATCTGCCCAGGTCAAAGCTCAGAGATAATCGGCCTGGGATTGTGCTAAAGGCCAGATGCTGCAGGTGGAAAAAACAGACTTGGAAGTTGAAGGTTCAAAATGTGGAGCTTTATTCACCAAAATGACTTGTTTTTGGCAAGAAATGTGGAACAACGTCTTGAGCGAAGTTTAAATTTATGGGTTTGTTTTAGGACGGCTCGATAACTGAAATAAATTATGAAAGATGATATGACGTCCCAGAGCAGAAGCATTTTCACTGACAAAAATAAAGGTGGTGCAGCGATTCCCAAGGGCCTTTCTGTGGAGTTTGCACGTTCAAAAAACATGTACACTAGGCCTGAATGAATGGGCGTGGCAGAGGGAAAGACCAAAGAAGAGAAACCAACCAACCCGATGGTATTAAATCGCACCATGAAACGTATCAAGGCATGAAGACACTGAGAGGTGGAGTTCATATACAATATCACCATAGTCCAGGACAGACTAAAGAGTTGCATTAACCAGTTGTTTCTTGGCTTCAAATGACAAAAAGAAGCCTAACTTTGATTTCAGTTTTTGACTAAATCACAACATGTGGTGTAAAGGAAAGAGATTGCTCGATAATAATGCCCACATATTTGTATTGGGTTACTTTCTCAATTTTGGAGCCTGAGATTGTGCAAAAGTCATCAGTTTGGTTTTATCTTAGTTCAGGACCCGTTTTAAAGCAGCCATATTAAGGTGTAAGGTGTTGAATGTGGACTGCAGGGTTGACATGCAGTGTCAGAACAATGAATGACAGTATCATTTGTATAGTAATGATAATTCACAGTTTCTAAATTACTACAAAGGTAATTTGTATAAATAATAAATAAAAGGGACCCAAGAATTGAGCCTTGGGGCACTCCTTTAGAGATATTTAGTGTGTCAGACATTACATGCTGTGTGTTCTCCCTGACAGATAAATGTTAAAGAGGGGGTATTATGCTTTTTTCAATCACATAGCACCAGTCTATAGCATACTACAATGATGACGTAACCTTCTGTTGGTCTGTATATGCAGTAAATTAAAATAACTTCCTTGAATAAATTGCTCTCTCAAAATGGCTGTACTGAACGTCTTGAAATAGGCCTCTGTCTCTTTAAGAGCTTTCCGACACGCCCCCTTCAGCACACTGCTGTGGCATCTAAACAACACTACTGTGCGGGGAGGGGGCTCTGCTGAGCTGAGGAGCAGTGGTTGGTGGCTTGGCTGGTGACGAAAGGTCCAGAGGCGTCTCCAGGAGGTGGGGGCGTTCTAGGAGGACTGAGGCATAGCTACACCTAAAATGGCTGCCGTCTAAGTTTTTACTGATTACTCAAAATATGTGAATGAGCCAAGGCAACACTCCAGGCATGTGTTTAATGAGGGAATGACATCATAACATGATATAAAGCTTGAAAAGTCGATTTTACATTATACTCCCTCTTTAAACCATATGTACTGTATGTTCTGACAAACCAACTGAAGCACATTTCAAGCCTAGTCTAAGATCAGATGGCATTTTTCCAGTGTGGGCGGCGGTGGCTACAATAACCGCTCACCACCTCTGGGTATGGAGTGAATGAATAATGACTACAGTGCAGCACTTTGGGAAACTTAACACAAGCGTAAAACAAGCACATACATGAGACCCATGTATGTCAAATAAAAACAAGTGTAAGCCATTATTAAACTTGTGGTAAAAGGTACAGTCATCAAGAAGCCTGAGGACTGCATTTGGACCCCGGGCTGCAGTTTTGGCACCCCTGCATAAACGTATCGATATTGGGGGGGACTTTTGTCTCGTTCCAGTCATAGAGCAAACTCCTGCTCCTTTAAAGATGAACTCTCGTAATGCCCTTGTGCCCCTTTTCTGCCCTTTTCACATTAAAAGTTAGAAGTTATCGAGCATTACTCCGGTGAAAAACAGCCCGTGAATTGATTCCTGCTCGCGCTCGTCTTCTATCTCCCCATCAGCTCCGTCGCTTCTGTTTCTGCTTCCTGTTTCCACCTGTATCTCTCCATCTCCTCCTCTTCGCCTCTCTGCACATGTGTTTCTGCTCTGCTCCCGGCCTGTGCGTGTCTGTGTGTGTGTGTGTGTGTGTGTGTGTGTGTGTGTGTGTGTGTGTGTGTGTGTGTGTTTGGAGTTACGCAGAGTTCAGTGGGGCTCGGGGAAAGACGGTGTGATCCAGAGTTCAGCGGGGCAGGCCGAGGTTACGCCGCGTCAGACCAGAGAGATACAGAATCACAAACGAAAACACTTTGATGAAGCTGTGAGCTGAGCTGCTGCCAGGGCGTTTTTGATTCCGTGCCGGGGAATGTTTTGGAAATGTTTTCGACACGAGCCTTGCATAAGGCGCTGATGTTTTAAATATTGGGCTGAGGCCGATTGTTTTTCCGTTTAATTAGCCGAGGGACAATGTGCAGTGATGATATTTATGGGCTAATTTAGTTTAGTTTGCAAACAAGTGTTTAATGACAATGGGAGGAAAATGTTTGTGAACGCTTTGGAATTTAAGTAAGTAAGTAAAGTTTATTTATATAGCGCCTTTCACAGACCAGGGTCACAGAGCGCTTCCCATAAAAACATACTGTAAAAACAATACACATACAAGTCACATTGCATTATGTCGGGGAAGTGCACGATAGAAAGGCACAATACACATAGGCCTAAGTCTGGTGAGGCATGAAAGCCTAAACAGGTGCGTCTTAAGTTGACACTTGAAAATGTCCACAGAATCCAACATGCAGACAGGGGCAGCTCATTCCAAAGGCGAGGAGCGACAGCCTTGAATGATCTGTCTCCTCCGGTTTTAAAACAAGTGCGAGGGACCATCAACAAGTCTCTCACATTTCTGTCTAAATTGGTCATAAAATGTGGTCTGATCTTCATCAAAATCTTAAAGGGTATTATGTAAAATCGACTCTTTCAAGCTTTATATCATGTTATTATGTCATTCCCTCATTAAACACATGCCTGGAGTGTTGCCTTGGCTCATTCACATATTTTTGAGTAATCAGTAAAAACTTAGACGGCAGCCATTTTAGGTGTAGCTATGCCTCAGTCCTCCTAGGAACGCCCCCACCTCTGGAGACGCCTCTGGACCTTTCGTCACCAGCCAAGCCACCAACCACTGCTCCTCAGCTCAGCAGAGCCCCTCCCCGCACAGTAGTGTTGTTTAGATGCCACAGCAGTGTGCTGAAGGGGGCGTGTCGGAAGCTTCTTAAAGAGACAGAGGCCTATTTCAAGACGTTCAGTACAGCCATTTTGAGAGAGCAATTTTATTCAAGGCAGTTATTTTAATTTACTGCATATACAAACCAACAGAAGGTTACGTCATCATTGTAGTATGCTATAGACTGGTGCTATGTGATTGAAAAAAGCATAATACCCCCTCTTTAAGAATAAATAACAGTGTCTGACACCACCCAAACAATTACATTTGATCATATTTTTATTGACCATGACAGTTAAAATTCACAAGATGGCGTGGAATAAGTGAGTACACCGCCTGAATCTCGCTGAACTGCAGCAGTTTTGTAAAGAGGAACGGTCCGAGATTCCTCCTGATCGTTGTGAGCGTCTAATCTGCAACTACAGCAAGAAACACATCTTGATAAACTTGTGAATTCATTTTTCTATTGATGAAATCGCGTTGTCCAGGCCCACACCATGATTCTCCTGCACTGTTTTGACACATGAACCTCATTCTTGTTCATTGTTTTACGTACTGTAGACGTGTCAACAGAGGTGTGATTACTGTAAGTCTTTAGCTGACACTCTAGGGTTCTTTTTTACCTCATTGAGTATTCTGCGCAGTGGAATCATCTTTTACAGGACATCTATACAGTTTAGCAACAGTGAAGCCAAACTGTCTCCATTTGTAGATCATCTTTCTAACCGTGGATTCATAAACATCAAGACTTTTAGAGATGGTTCTGTAACCTTTTCCAGCTTTATACAAATCAATAATTCTTGATCGTAGGTGTTCAGAGCTGTTTTGAGTGAGGCATGGTGCACATCAGACAATGCTTCTAAACAAGAGAAACTTCTTAAAGGGGGGTATTATGCTTTTTTCAATCACATAGCACCAGTCTATAGCATACTACAATGATGACGTAACCTTCTGTTGGTCTGTATATGCAGTAAATTAAATAACTGCCTTGAATAAAATTGCTCTCTCAAAATGGCTGTACTGAACGTCTTGAAATAGGCCTCTGTCTCTTTAAGAAGCTTTCTGACACGCCCCCTTCAGCACACTGCTGTGGCATCTAAACAACACTACTGTGCGGGGAGGGGGCTCTGCTGAGCTGAGGAGCAGTGGTTGGTGGCTTGGCTGGTGACGAAAGGTCCAGAGGCGTCTCCAGGAGGTGGGGGCGTTCCTAGGAGGACTGAGGCATAGCTACACCTAAAATGGCTGCCGTCTAAGTTTTTACTGATTACTCAAAAATATGTGAATGAGCCAAGGCAACACTCCAGGCATGTGTTTAATGAGGGAATGACATAATAACATGATATAAAGCTTGAAAAAGTCCATTTTACATAATACCCCCCCTTTAACTAGTGTGTGTTTTTCAGTGGCAGCTTTAAGCCTCTCCTCAGTGATGGGACTTCAGGTTGACTCACACCTGACTGAATATCTGCATACACTTGTTTAATTAGCTCCTGGGGATCCTTAGCCAGGAGGTTCACCTACTTATTCCTCCCTGTCCTGTGAATGTTTGAGTGTTATGGCCATTTAAAATATGATAACATGTAATTGTTTGGGTGGTATTAGTTTAAGCGGACACTGTTCACTCATTCTTCTGATTATAATAGAGATCAGACCACATTTTATGACCAATTTAGACAGAAATGTGAGAAATTCCAAAGCGTTCACACACACAACACTTTCCTCCCACTTTACATGGATAACAGTAAAGCTTCTTCTTTCAAACATTTGAACATTAAACATGTTTATTTGGGAGGAAATAAATACTATATTGAGTCAACCCTGTGGTTCCTTCATATTGTTTCTGTTTGTGTGTTCGCAGCTGCTGGACCTGTTCACTCAGTGGGATTGGTCGACGTATCTGGCCGACTACGGCAAACCCAGCTGTAAATATCTACGAGTCAATCCCCACACGGCGCTGACTCTGCTGGAGAAGTGAGTCCTTCAGTCGCACAACACGACAACTACGACAAAACTCAGCAGACGAGAACAACAAAGATAGATTTAACCTCTTAACCCCCACCTTAACCCAGCGCATTTTCTCCAGTTCAGCTTCACCCAAATCTAAAAGCTGCTTAAAAAAGTGTCAAAATAGAGACAAAACGAGGATGAAAAAGTGACAAAAAGTGTTGAAAATGTAACGATAAAAGCCAAACGAGCAACAAAAGAATAACAGAAAAAGTGACGTAAAAGTGGCAAGAAAGAGATGACACGCAGCAACAACAACATCCTTTTAGATCAGTTTTGTAGGTCTTGGCTTTCATTTCATTTCATTTTTTTAGTTTATTAATTTTTTTAGTTTATTTGAGCTATTTGTGTAAAAAACAAAATAAACAAACAGGCATAATTTGCGCTGTATGCAATGATAAAGCAAGGCACACAGAAAAGCTCAAAAGGAGTAAAGCTGAAGTATAAAACTTGTTAATGCTTACCCCTTTCTCATATTCTTTTTCTTGACAACACTTGCTTTGTTAAAGTTCAATTAAATGCATACATCGTAGAACACAAGTTGCGTGTACAAAAAGAAAACAAACAGAAAATGTACACAGAAGAGAACGAACCAGATCTAGCAAAGAAGAGAGAAGTATATAATATATTTATTAGGGCCGGGACTTTTTTCTATTAATTGCGATTAATTAATTACATGAGGTTTAGTGCGATTAAAATATTAATCGAAATTAATCACACTTTGCTTTCCACACTTCAGTTTCCTTTTTTCCTGCAGACGCACAATTAATGGCAATATTGCACTGGTCTGTTGGACTTGGTTGAACAAAATAAACAATATTTTGTTGCTTAAGCTTATGTGTCATTATTCAATGGTTTACTAAAAATCCTTATGAAAAAACTTACTTCTCATTGTTCTCAGGTCAAATATTTATATGCGATTAATTTCGATTAATTAATTACAAAGCCTCTAATTAATTAGATTAATTAGATTTTTTTTTTAATCGAGTCCCGGCCCTAATATTTATATATATATATCTATATATATATATACAAAATACAAACAAATACAAATATAATTCAGAGCCAAAGAATAGTTTTTTGTAGTATAGATTTACACTTCTTCATTTTCTTTAGCATAGTTACTAAATACCTTTTCTTTGTACATTTGTTTAAAGTTATTCAGTGAGCTACAACATTTCAAGTTCATTCCACAGATCAACCCCACGGCGAGTGATGAACATGCTTTTTAGGGCAGTACTTATAATTTGTTTCTTAAAGTTCATTGGACCTCGCAGATTATATTTGCCGTCTCTATTGCTGAACATTTTTTGGATATTGTTTGGAAGCAATCGATACCTTACTTTATACATCATTTGTAAGGATTAAATTTGACCAAATCATGAATTGTTATGATTTTTGATTTTAAAATAGAGGGTTGGAATGTTCCCTCTTCCCAGCGCTGCATATTATCCTGACGGCCTTTTTCTGCAGAATGTGAACTGGATTAAGATTAAGATTTCAAATGCAGTGTTACTTTGGCCTGTAGGCTGCAACCTTTTAGATTTGGGTGAAGCTGGAGAAAATGCACTCAGTTAAGGTGGGGATTAAAAGGTTAAAGTCCTTCACGGAGTTTGGTACCTAAGTGTAAAAAATGGTCAAGTCGAAGCGAATGAGTGAACTCTGTGTGTGACCTGGATGATTGAGATTGACCTTCATATTTCTTCAGTTTTAACTCCTGCTTCTGAAGGTAATGGTCGTATTTATAGACTGTGTTGTTTCCAGCGTAGTTTCTTCCACAGTTGTTTTCCGTTTCTCTCACCTCTGTCTCTGTCTTCATGTTGGAACAGGTTATCAAAACCGTGAGTATGCTCTGCACTCGAGTGGGTGAAGCTAACGTTCCACTAACTCCTCCTGTCAATACCATTCCCCTTTCAAAAACATGTTTCTTATTTTGCTCCGTTTTATCTTGCGCATCACGAGCACAGTCTGTGGGGAGATGGTCAGATAGGGATAACCCACATAAACACGGAGGAGAAGCGAAAACAGCAGAACAGCCGGGACCTCCAGGAGACCCGGGCGCCGCGGCCCGCTCTGCCCCAGGAGGAAGCACCCTGCTGGGGTTGAGGATCCGAGTGCGGCCCCTGAACTTCCTGGAGGTCCCAGAGATACAGTGTGACCCGCGACAGGAACTTAGGTTCTTCAATGGATCGCTTTAGCAAGGTTTCCCGGAGGCATTACATGAACTGTGCCCAAATTAACGACTAAAGGGGATCACTTGTTGCATGAGTGGAGCAAAAACTTCCTTTAGAGAAAACCAGTCCTAACGTTTTGTACCGAGTGCACATTTCTCTGCACAAAATGTCATATTTGGATTATTGCGTCATCTCGGGCACCCTTCGGTAGACTCGCTGCTACTTGCAGAAACCTTAAAATGTTAAAACCAAAGTGATTTTAAAGATAAGAAGAAATTCTTTACACTTAACCTCACGTTTGGAAATAACAACATGGAATGCTGTTGTTGTGGTTTGTTTCACGACTGCCGACAAAAGCATGGATTATCCTTTTGGTGTGAAATGTCTGACTCTTTGGCTCCTGAAAATGGAAGCTCTTAAAGTCAATCAACCCGGTCCAGTTGTTAATAAGCCCAATGTCCATCTCGACTGCTCATGTGTGGGTCAATCAGGCTCCTAATTTCAGCCCAAACAAACCACACCGCCATTGAAATGTGTGAGTTCAGGAGGCGGAGCGTGAACACTGAAGTATATTGAGCCATAACCGTGAACTATAAGGCTTACGGGCACTGGTTTACAGACTATAAGTCTCAAGTCACATTTCTTGCAAATATTTAAGTTGTCAATGCAAAGCGAGGGAAAAGTCAGGGCGGCTCCGTAGGCAGGAGCGGACCATCGCGGACAGGGGAACGACAGGACCTGGGATCAGCCCGACACAGACACCCTCACTTTTTAAATCATTGAATTCGTCTTGTAATCACAGGGAAAGTTCAAAACGGTGTTGATGTTAAATATAGTGGGTACATTTCCATCTGTCAGATTAACGACAGATTAGCTCTGTTGTTCCATCAGATCACTCGTAAAAGAATAAAATAAAGTACATTTAGATGCAGAGCCTATGTGTGTATGTGGATCTCTCTGGTCACAATAAAGAAAAAGATTTCGTCTACTGTCCACCTCCTTATTGACAAAAAAACAGGGATTCTATGTTTTTATTTCTCATTTCAGTTTAAATGTTGTGGGTCAGAAATGTTTTCTCACATAGTTATTCCAACTATATGAACAAGGACTGGTCGTCACTTTTGAAGCATCTTTGGGCATTGGGCTTATTGGAAAAGCTCTTCCATAAACGAGAATATTCCTTATTTCTATTCCCTCATTTGCCTTGTTTTTTTTGTTTTTTTTGCCTTTTGTATTTGTTATTTAATATTACATATATTATTTTTAAAGTAATACACCACAAGAAAACCATTTACTTGTCTTTTACTAAGTTACTTAAGCTTTCTATTTATTTTTACATATTTTGATAATTTCATATTTTATCAGTTTATTTTAGCTTGATTAAAAGCAACAGTTTTGGCAGTAATTTAGTCGCTGCTGATTATTTGTAAATAACTGCTCACGTTCCTGTCGTTTTCTGTGTTTCAGGATGAGAGAAACTGGGAAGAAGAACATGATTTTGGCTCAGCTGAGAAAGACCGACCGCGACCGTCAAAAGCTGATCGATACCGTCATCAAACAGCTTCGCAACCTCATCTCACAACAATAACACAACTTTAACAACCAGTCCATACCGGTCTAAAGCAGTTTAATCCTGTCTAAAATCTGTGTCAATCAGATCAGACATTTTAATACAACTCCAAACCGGTTAAAACTAGACTGATCCTGTCTTAAATCGGTCTAAATCAAACTAACTCACAGAAATCATACTGCTATACAACCTGGTCGCACGATATTAATACGACTCCAAACCGGTTTCAACCAGTCTAATCTTGTCTGACCCAACTAGAGCCAACCAGATTGTAAAGGCCGTCAATAACTGACCAATAAACAGCTACGCAACCTGATCTTACTGCCAAAAAAAGGACTTTAAATTGTCATCAACCAGTCAAAACTGGTCTAAACCGGACCAAACCAGTTTAAACTAATCTAATCCTGTCTTATATCTGGAAGAATCACACAAAAGAAACGTATACAGAAATCAAACTGCTACACAACCTCATCGCACAATATTAATATGACTCCAAACCGGTTTAAACCAGTCTAATCCTGTCTGACCCAACTAGAGCCAACCAGATTGTAAAGGCCGTCAATAACTGACCAATAAAAGCTGCGCAACCTGATCTTACTGCCAAAAAACCGACTTCAAATTGTCATCAACCTGTCCAAACCAGTTTAAGCCAATCTAATCTTGTCTTAAATCGGTCTAAATCAAACAAACTCAGCATAAATCAGACAAAACACGTATAGATACAGAAATCAAACTGCTACACAACCTCGTCACAGAATATTAATACGACTTCAAACCGGTTTAAACCAGTCCAAAGCCAGCGTTGTCCAGATAAGATTTAAAAAAAAGCATCAACACGAATCTGACTCATGGATACAACCAGCAAACAGCTAAGCAACCTCGTTGCATAGCATTTAAAACAGTCTATAACCAGTTTAAACCTGTCTTAACCAGTCCAAACCGGACCAAACCAGTATAATCCTCTCAAGAACCGGCTTTAACCAGATGAGGTTTCCGCCTACATTTGACTCCACAACATGTCTGAATTGGTTAAAACTGGTCTAAACTTGTCTAAAATCAAAGCGTCTCGGTGTGCGCTGGTCATAATCCTTTCTAAACCAGTCCAAACCGGCTCAAACCAGTTTACCCCCGGTCGAAAATCGGATAAGATCAGCCAGAATCAGTGTGAACTTGACACAAAGTCACGCGGACACGGCGTCAAACGGCTCCACAATCAGAGTGCGCAGCGTAATTGGGACCTAAAAATCGTCCAAAACATGTTAAAATTAGTTCAAACTGGTCTAAACTAGTCCAAAACCGGTTTAATCCTGCCTGAACCAACTAGAACCAACCGTTGTCATTAAGAAACCACCACATTCATGCCGCCAGCGAACCTCGTACATTGATATGAATATTTAAAACTGTCTACAACCAGTCCCAACCGGTTTATACCAGTCTGAACCAGTCCAAACCGGTCTGAACCGTCCTTAAATCATCCAGAATGAACAGAAACTCAACAATGGCGCGATTAAACGGCAACATAACTTCATAAAACAACTGTAAATACTCTGAAACCAGTTCAAACATGTCTAAACCGTCTGGTGTGTTTTCTTCTATGTCACTTGTAGCAAACTATTCAAACTTCGTAGCAGTTTCCAAGGAAAATAACGCAATGTTTGTACAGACAAAGCTGCTAATCGCTCGACTAGTTGCCAATTTGTAGCCGAGGTATTAAAAAAATGCTCGGAAATCCTGTTCCACAAACTAAACCTGCTAATGTCTTCCATATAACCGTGTTTAACCAAACTCATACCGACCATTCTTGATTTTTCGAGCAACTTTGAATCGCGTATCGTCCGACTATACAACTTTATTTTTGAATGTCCTATTTTTTTTTTTTTTAAGGGGCAGATGTCGCCAAGTGTTTTTAAATGTGTAAAAATTAAGTGCTAAAAACGGTCTTTCTGCACTGAATGGTTAAAGAACTCGTGTAGCACCGAGCGTGATGCGTAGTTACTGTTGTCTTTTGCTTCTTGTGCCACGTTGTTAAATGCTACTTAAGATTAACACTGCTTTCAAACTGGGAATTGCTCAGATAAATCACATGAACGGGTGAAGAAATGAGCTACTAATCATTGTCCAAACTAAATAGACACTTCGTCAAGCATAAATATTGTCACTTACCTGTCGTATCTGGCAACCTGGCTATCTGAATGTAACGTCTTTCCTTTGGGGAGTTCCTGCCAAGCGCTTTTGCCACATTCTCTTAAAGGGATATTTCAGGATTTTTGACATAGCGCCTCATTTCCTAGTTATCCAGAGTGTTGTTGATGTCTGGAGATATTTTTTTCTTAAATTCATGCAGTTCTTATATTTGAAGAGCTTAGTGGCGCTAGGCTAGGGCAAGGCTAAAGCAAGGCTAAAGCATTTCTATGGTATCAGTTAGCCTGCATTAAAAACAGTCTGACCCACTCCACAGTGCACCTGAGGTAAATCACTTATAACACCAGACTAACCATATAAATGTCTGTGTTAATAGAATAATGTTTGAACATAACTGACCTTGTATCACATGAATTACCGCATTTTGAGGGACTATTTCTCGCAGATCACTCCGCCACTGCGTTAGCTTACAGCCACGAAGCTGATGCTGCTCAAATATAAGTTATTTTAAATGCAAAATGGTTAAAATGATTCTATTAACACAGACATTTATATGGTTAGTCTGGTGTTATAAGTGATTTACCTCAGGTGCACTGTGGAGTGGGTCAGACTGTTTTTAATGCAGGCTAACTGATACCATAGAAATGCTTTAGCCTTGCCCTAGCCTAGCGCCACTAGACTCTTCAAATATAAGAACAGCATGAATTTATTTAAGAAAAAAATATCTCCAGTCATCAACAACACTCTGGATAACTAGGAAATGAGGCCCAATGTCAAAATCCTGAAATATCCCTTTAACAAATCTGAAGCCGATATGTCGATGTGTCTCTCACGACCGTGTTTAAGGAAAGAGTTGTATGTTTTTCTAGCGATGATGATGTAACGGACAACGAGCGCCGCCGGTTTCGGTGCGTTTCTCCTCCAGTTATGCCAAGTCTTAAAAGTTGTATGAAAAAGCGCATGTTACCACGTTCAAGCACATAATGTCTTCCAGGGCTGGGCTATAGCACATTGTTACGCTCACAAACCTTTATTTTCTAATCGTTTTGTACTGATGTCGTGTTTCGCTAAAGGTCCCCTAAAGGGGTCACCGAGCTCCACCAAAAGCCGTCGCCGAGACGCGAAATTATCCAGTTTTGGAGCTTGGACGACCACCTGAAACAGTAGTAAAAGACAGACGTGAGAAATTCAAACTCGCCTTGGAAGCGTTTCCTATTGGCCCAAACTCACACACACAGATGGAAATAGGTCAGAAAATATTCTAGGACTCGGGCTGGGCACCGTTAAACGATACCAGTCTGGTATGGGAAAAATAAAAGCATCGAAAGCAGGAAAAGAAATGTAAAATCTTTATATTCAAGTTTTGATGCTGTTGGTCATCAAAATGTAAAAGAAAAAAAAATTAAGGACAAGCTGGGGGGGGGGGGGGGGGAATGAAAAAATTGGGAAATTTGGGATAAATGCCTGAAAAAATGTGTTAAAATAAGAAAAACGTTGAGTGTTTTTCTGCCCTTTTGTCATTTCTTGGTTGTTTCACCTCAAACAAATGATACAAATTCAAAGGAAAACGGATAAAATAATCAGTTTTCTGGTTCTATATTGACAAATATTTTAGTATCGTTCAGGTATCGTTATCAAAAACCAAGTATCGTTAAAGTACAAATATCAACAAAAAATGAACAGTACCCAGCCCTAGTTAGGACACAATTAAGGTTTTTCTAATGCCCCATAACATTTTGATGCCTTAAAGGGATATTTCAGGATTTTTGACATTGGGCCTCATTTCCTAGTTATCCAGAGTGTTGTTGATGTCTGGAGATATTTTTTTCTTAAATTCATGCAGTTCTTATATTGAAGAGTCTAGTGGCGCTAGGCTAGGGCAAGGCTAAAGCATTTCTATGGTAACAGCTAGCCTGCATTAAAAACAGTCTGACCCACTCCACAGTGCACCTGAGGTAAATCACTTATAACACCAGACTAACCATATAAATGTCTGTGTTAATAGAATCATTTAAAATAACTTATATTTGAGCAGCATCAGCTTCGTGGCTGTAAGCTAACGCAGCGGCGGAGTGATCTGCGGGAAATAGTCCCTCAAAATGCGGTAATTCATGTGATACAAGGTCAGTTATATTTCAAACATTATTCTATTAACACAGACATTTATATGGTTAGTCTGGTGTTATAAGTGATTTACCTCAGGTGCACTGTGGAGTGGGTCAGACTGTTTTTAATGCAGGCTAACTGATACCATAGAAATGCTTTAGCCTTGCCCTAGCCTAGCGCCACTAGACTCTTCAAATATAAGAACTGCATGAATTTAAGAATAAAATATCTCCAGACATCAACAACACTCTGGATAACTAGGAAATGAGGCCCTATGTCAAACATCCTGAAATATCCCTTTAAATGCAACAAATGTGGAATTATTGGTGGATACTCGACAAATTAATTGGGCAAAATAAACAGAAAATATCCTATTCCCAGTTTCCTTTAGGGGGCCTTTCCACTTTTCGGGTGCAATGACTTAAAGGGACAGATCCTGCTGTTTGTAAAAAAAAAAAAAAAAGGGAGTCACAGATCGTTAATGTTGAGCGTTTTCTTCTCATTCATATATATATATATTTTTATGAACTAAATAGTGGGTGTTTTGTTGTTTTAAGGGAACGGGACACTTCGACGAATGTGCCTTTGCTGTATCGTGTAAAAACTGTTCGGTGGTGGGTGGAATTCTGGACAAAATGATCACGTTTGAGTTACTTTTTTATGTTGTTTTTTATTTTCCCATAACATCATCAAACGTGTTGCTTAAGACGAGACGCCGCAGGGGAAAACACGTCAAAGTGAAAAAACAGACCGTGCTCTCCCTTTACGATGTTTATTTCATGACGGTTTATTCAAAAACTAAACAAGATGCAACATTTCCCCTTTTTCTCCCGCAGCGTCTCGCCTTTCATTGTGGTTAATGTAGCCTTGCATTTGTTCTGTAGAAATGTGTTTTTAGGGGGGTTTTATCGGGACTTCCGCACTGTTCAAGCTGCTGTTTTTTCGCCACTAATGGACTAATAACTACATGATACGGGAAATAAAGACTGGATTATCTTTGTAAGTCTCTCCTGGAGCTTTGTTCTTCCCACATTCATCACAGTTTTTCTTTTATCGTTTACCGAATCGTCTCACGCGGGAATATAACGGTAAACCCATTAAGGCCGGTGAGCCGAGAGTGACTAAAGCTGATTATTTCTGGAAAAGTCGTAAAACCAACTCGATTAAAGTGCGTCAGATGTGTTTTATGGCTCTAAACTTTGTGCTAATCATAAAAAAAGCCTTTGTTGCGTTTGTCCCTCAGGCCGTTCGCCTCCATTGGCACATTTTTGGCTTTTGAGCTGCATTTTTTTGTTGGAACTTTGAGTTTTTTCTGTGCCGGGCTGATGAGATTTGACAGAGGTCTGCCTCATGTAATAACCCTCCACTTCGGCTTTGCCCATATCTAAAATGTTACAGCCTTTACGTGCGTTTCCAATGACATCACGCGTAGTTCCGGCCGCCATTTTGAATACCGATGTAGAATTGTGCAGTACTACAACATGTGACAATATCTCTACACAGGATGAAAATGAAAGACAACTGATTGACAGTGGCATTTGTATGTCCTCGTAATCATTGCTCAAGAAGATAACAGCCCCAGAGACGCACGTTTTATGTGAAGAAACCAGTGAGTCAGTGTTTAAAACGTTAGCATGCTACCGGTTAGCATTTAGCTTTAACACCTCAGCTCTGACCTCTCCAAGGGAAAAGCCTGAACCACAAACATCTAGCCTTGGATACAACATGTGACAGAGTCAGAGCTGAGCTGTTACTGTAGTATTTCCTCAGTGTTCATAGATCTGAGCCACACATGTGTTTATACGTTTGTTAAAGAGGGGGTATTATGCTTTTTTCAATCACATAGCACCAGTCTATAGCATACTACAATGATGACGTAACCTTCTGTTGCTCTGTATATGCAGTAAATTAAAATAACTGCCTTGAATCTCTCAAAATGGCTGTACTGAACGTCTTGAAATAGGCCTCTGTCTCTTTAAGAAGCTTTCCGACACGCCCCCTTCAGCACACTGCTGTGGCATCTAAACAACACTACTGTGCGGGGAGGGGGCTCTGCTGAGCTGAGGAGCAGTGGTTGGTGGCTTGGCTGGTGACGAAAGGTCCAGAGGCGTCTCCAGGAGGTGGGGGCGTTCCTAGGAGGACTGAGGCATAGCTACACCTAAAATGGCTGCCGTCAAAGTTTTTACTGATTACTCAAAAATATGTGAATGAGCCAAGGCAACACTCCAGGCATGTGTTTAATGAGGGAATGACATAATAACATGATATAAAGCTTGAAAAAGTCCATTTTACATAATACCCCCCCTTTAAGTGGTGACGTCACAGCTCTACTTCCGGGTCCGCAGATGTGCGAGAAACTACAAAAAACTCTTTAATACCACAATCAATATTTCTGAAACTCAACAGAGAGTTACTGAACATACTTATTTATCAGGCCCATTAGCCAAAAATGCTGCACCTACTGCTATAAAAGTAATATTTACCAAAATATATATGCTAATGCTAACGGCGCAGCAGCTACGCTAACCCCGGAAGTACCGACTTTAGTAATTATTACTTTTTTAACAGTAGGTGCAGCATTTTTGGCTAATGAGTCTGAGAAATAAGTAGCTTCAGTAACTCTGTTGAGTTTCAGAAATATTGATGGTTGTTTTTATGTTTTTTTCTCGCATATTTTGCCCGTCTGCCAGGACCTGGAAGCAGAAGTCGTGACGTCACACTTAACAAACGTATGAGTCAAACTGCTATGGAATGTTTCCTTCTTTTATGTCACTTCCTGTCAGCAGCTTAAAAATTCAAATAAAAATAACTTTTCTGCCCAACATTTCTTCATTAAAATTGCTGCTTCACTGAAAACAATGATAATTATGCAACTGATGTAATCCATCTAAATAAGTCATATTTTCAAGAGCATTAAAATCTGTCATATGCAGTATAACCTCCGCCTTTCTCAAGTTTGCCTTTACCCAAATCTAAAAGCTTCTGGACTAGAAGAGTTTACAGCCAGTGTCGCGCCTCATTTGAAAGCTAAGACCTTTCGTGAAGTTTTTGACACGTGTTTATAGATCTTCTGTCGCTTTTTTGTTGTGTTTTCATCCTCGTTTTTGTCGCTATTTTGCTGCTTTCTTATTTGAATAAAGCCAAACTGGTTCAGGTGGGGTTGGAGCTTAAAGACGGTCTGGAGAAGCTTCCACCGCGGCTCGAGACCGTTTTGTTTCCCGTGGTAAGTACAGAACATAAAGTCCGTAACAAAGGGAAGCCTCCGTGTTATTAATATTCATTTCTCAAAGCGGCGCAGAGCCTTAAAGCCTTTGGTGACGTCGCCCTGAGGTGAAAAATGAGCTGCTAACTCCGGCCTCTTGGTCTGCACTGCCGCTTCAGGACAGTGTTTCATGTTGGAGCCTCTTCACTGCTTCGCTCTTCGCTCGTCGTTTGTCAGAGCTGTGACTGTTTAAGCCGTTGGACCGTTTCAACGCCCAGGCCGAAGTCCACTTTAGGTCAACCATTCCCAACAGGAAACTTCTGAATATCGTCATCGCTTTTGAACGCCGTTACGAGACAGTCACATGACCTTAGTTCATATGTGATGAGAGCGAAGATGCTGATGTTTGTCACGGTTTTTGTTTCACGTGGACAGATCCAGCCGTTAGAGATATTAGATATTACAGAGAAAGTGTTATCAGTCACCTCGAGTCTCTCGCTCTGAAACCAAACAATCAGGTTAGAAATCTCGGAGTAATCATGGACTCAGACCTGAACTTAAACAGCCACATCAAAGCAATAACATCATCAGCTTTTTACCATCTGAAGAACATTGCTAAGATCAGAGGAATAGTGTCAAAACCAGACTTAGAGAGACTCATCCATGCATTTGTCTCCAGCAGGTTAGACTACTGTAACGGCCTGCTCACTGGCCTTTCTAAACGAGCTGTTAGAGCTGCAGAACATCCAGAACGCTGCTGCTCGAGTCCTGACAAGAACCAGGAAATACGACCACATTAGTCCAGTGCTCCGGTCTCTGCACTGGCTTCCTGTCACTCAGAGAATAGAATTTAAAACAGCTCTGCTTGTTACAAGTCTTTTCATGGTTTAGCACCAAAGTCCATCTCTGACATGTTAGAGCCGTATGAACCATCTCGGGCCCTGAGAACTTCAGGGAGGGGTCTCCTGGTGGTTCCAGAGTCAATAATAAACACGCTGAGGCTAAAGCTAAAATCTGGAACAGTCTTCATGAGGATGTGAGACAGGCCTCAACTCAAATGTTCAAATTCAGGCTAAAACAGTTAGTTTTACTTGTGACTATGAAAGTATTTTATCTGCTCTCTTGCCTTTTACTGTAATTGGTAAATTTTCATGTTGATGTTTTATTGATTTGATCTGTTTTCTTGTAATTTTCTGCATCTGTGAAGCACTTTGAATTGCCCTGTGTATGAATTGTGCTCTACAAATAAACTTGCCTTGCCTTAAACGAGTGCATTTTCTCTAGTTCAGCTTTACCCAAATCTGAAAGCTTCTCGCCTGGAGCTTTACAGTCTATAGGCCTCTCGTTGTCGTCACACATCTGTCACATTTTATCGCTCTTTTGTTGCTTATTTCATTGCATTTTCATTCTCATTTACATCTTGTTATTGTTGCTATTTTGACAATTTTTTCCAGAAGCGTTTAGATTTGGGTAAAGCCAAACTGGAGGAAATGTGCTCGGTTCAGGCGGGGGTTAAGAGGTTAAGAAACACAGCGTCTCACTCTCTCTGTAAATGTATGACAAAAGCCCACGTGTTTCTCCCCTGCTCCACTAGGCGGCAGCATTGAGCTTCCTCGCGCTCAGGTTCAAGAGAGAGACAGACAGACTCCGCTCGACCTGCGGCCACAGTCAGTTATCAGAAAACTGCAACACTCTTTAAGCAAAGCGTTCCAGACCACGTGTCGATCTGGGCCGAGCTGTGCCATGCGTTTAGTTTCCACAGATGAAAATATAACGAGCGATGAGCTTTTATCTGCTCAAAATAAGCAAAATAAACGCGGTTGTGACGAGTGAAAACGTGAAGCGGCGCGTGCGAAAAGGTCAGTGAGCCGAAATGTTTCCAGAAGAAACGTGCTTAGCGTCATTATTTTTGAGATGTTTTAGAGATTGGACGTTTTCTGTGACGTTTATGGATTATTCGGGGGCACAGGAGGACGTGATATAAAAGGTACAACTTTAACCTCTTAACCCCCACCCGAACCGAACACATGTTCCCCAGTTTGGCTTTACCCAAATCTAAAAGCAAACAAAAACGAGGATGAAAAAGTGATAATAGAGCGTAAAAAAAACTATGACGAGAAAACAACCAAAATGCGACAAAAATACGACAGAAATGCGACAAAAATACGACAAAAAGTGACAAAATACCACAAAAATATGACAAAATGTGACAAAAATGCAACAAAAAAGTGACATAAATACGACTAGAAAGTGACAAAAATACGACAAAAATGTGACTAAAATATGACTAAAAAGTGACAAAAATACGACAAAAATGCGACAAAAATACCACAAAAATGCGACAAAAATACCACAAAAATGCGACAAAAAAGTGACAAAAATACCACAAAAATGCGACAAAAATGCGACAAAAATACCACAAAAAAGTGACAAAAATACCACAAAAATGCGACAAAAAAGTGACAAAAATACCACAAAAATGCGACAAAAAAGTGACAAAAATACCACAAAAATGCGACAAAAATACCACAAAAATGCCACAAAAATACCACAAAAATGCGACAAAAATACCACAAAAATACCACAAAAATGACAAAAATAACAAAAATGCCACAAAAATACCACAAAAATGCCACAAAAATACCACAAAAATGCCACAAAAATACCACAAAAATGCCACAAAAATGCGACAAAAATACCACAAAAATGTGACAAAAATATGACTAAAAAGTGACAAAAATGCAACAAAAAAGTGACATAAATAAGACAATAAAGTGACAAAATGTGACTAAAAAGTGACAAACGCGGCAACAACGTGAGAACAAAGTTATGATCGCTTTTGCAGGTCTTAGCTTTCAAATGAGGCATCACGCTGTTGCTCTCCAGTCGAGAAGCTTTCAGATTTGAGTAAAGCCGAACTGGTTCAGGCGGGGGTTAAGAGGTTAATTAAACACGCTGTGAATTAGTCCCTGAAAATCCCAGATGACGTCGCCCGAAGGTGAGTCTGTGAGGCTTTATGGGAGAAACCATTTCTTCTGCAACTTTAGGACGAACGTATGTCAGCTCCCTCCTCCTCTCCGTGTTTCTGTTTGTGAGCCTGGCGCTGGTCCAGGGGTGCACGCGCTCCTCGCCACAGGGAGAGAGAGAGCGCGCAAGAGAGAGAGGGAGGAGGAGGAGGAGGAGAGCATCTCTGGAGCACCTTTTCAAACCCACACCAGGCGCCTCAGCATCACTGCGCCTTGGAGCGGACGGACCGGACACTTCGCAACAACTTGACTCGTTTCTGGAAGTTTGCAAAGCGACGCGGTTGAGTTTTCAGATTTTTACGCGCATCTTTTTCTTTTTGACTTCCTCCTGAAAGCCGCTTTTAAGGCTCTGCATTTGAGGACTCGGACTGTGGAGAGCTGTGAAAACTTTAGTGAACTTTACAGAAACAAAAAATGAGCTTCCCAGCGTCAGCCGAGCGCGCAGTGTGCCATGCGCCCCGTGCGTAAAAGTGGATTGTACAGATTGGTCGCCAGATATTTTCGCAGAGGCTGACTTCCCTCACTGCTCTCGTGTTTTGAAAGGCGCTGTATGAGTCAAAGTTGTGATTATTATTGATTCTGAAAGACTTTCGCGGAGACTTTTCCTCAGACTTTCGCACTTCGGTTCCTAAAAGGCGCCGTGTACAGTAAGTCAAACGTGTGTGATCATTGGTATTATTTAAAGACTTTCGCAGAGACTGGCCGCATTGACAGACCTCCACTCTGCGTTAGCACAGACTGAGACCCTTTAGACTCCTCCAAACGCTCCATTCATCCAGCGCACAGACGGCTCTTGTCGCCGAAGGAGCCACTGCGCTTTTTACGCAACAACGGCGCACTCTATTCTGACTCTCCCGCACGGCCTGCTCCCCTGCCCTGGGACTAACGGGACGCCCTCCGCCATGGTGTTCAGCGCCTTCGACCTGGTGTCGGCCCTGGCCACGCTGGCCGCCTGCCTCGTGTCCATGGCGCTGCTGCTCGCCGTGTCGCAGCAGCTGTGGCAGCTCCGCTGGACGGCGACGCGCGACAAGAACTGCAAGCTGCCGATGCCCAAAGGATCCATGGGCTTCCCGTTCATCGGAGAGACGTGTCACTGGCTCATGCAGGTAACGGGAGGGGGGAGACAGGGGCGCGCGCTTTTCATTCATAAGTGAGAGAAAAGTTTGTGGTGTAAACGGAACTAAAGCCTCTTTCTCCAGTTTGGCTTTACCCAAAGGCTTCTTGAAAAAAAGCGTCAAAATAGCGACGAAAACAGTAAAGTGACAAAAACAAGGATGAAAGTTCAGCAAAGAGCGACGAAAAAGTGTCTAAAATGTGATGAAAACCCAACAAAAATGCGATAGAAAAAAAGTTTAAAAAAAAAAAAAACGCTATGAAAAAGCTCTGTTTACATGAGTGTTGTAGGTCTTAGCTTTCAAATGAGGCTGCGACCTTATGGATTTGGGTGAAGCTGAACTGGAGAAAACGCACTCGGTTAAGGCGCCAGAGAAGAGACACTTTATTGACGCGCTTTCATTCATAAGGAAACTTGGCATGAGCTCGAATGAAAAAGTCAAATCTTGTGTCATCGGGACAGTGTGTTCGCTCTTTTTGTCCTCGTGTTCAGTGTCCCGTGCACGTGTTCTCAGATGCGCTCGTGAACATCATTTCTGTCACATAATAGACTCTTATTTCAGTCACGCGAAGCTTCATAATATTTCAGAACCTCCTCATCTTTTGCATCTCGTTTCTGGCGTTGTGCCGCGTGCGTGTTTGAGGATTTCTATTCTAGCGGTGCAGCCGTAGCTTTCCAAATCCAAAGCGAAATGAAAATACGTGTAGAAACTAATGGAAGTGTCAGGAGTTCAGCGTCACCTATCGCCGTTCGTTTCAGCTTTACGCACGGTCCAGGCGCGCGCCTTCACTCGGCCGTCCTCGAAACGCACTTTATCCACCACTTCCCTGTGATTCTCTCCTTAACTCTACACCCTCCACCAACAATGACCCCCTTCTTCATCCTTTCCCCGCGTAGAACCTGCGCGTAAAAGTCGCCAAAAGCGCACGGACCTCTCCAAAGTGCAGCGACACCAGATCCTGTCGTCATTTCGCAGTGGATACTGACGCGCGGCCGTTTCATTTGCAGCCTGTACGGGGGGAATAAGAGACGCGCGGGTGTTTTCTTGCTCTGTTTGCGTAAATCTACAATTCACTCGAGGAGAAGAACGTGCAGTGCGTCTCAGCCGTTCGCTCTGGCGCCGTTCCTTTTTGGAGACTCCGGCTTATTATTGAGAGACGCATCAGCGCACTTTAAACACACGTCTGTCTGTGGAAACGCTCTCAGGGGTTTTAATCAGTAATGTTGTTTCCTAAGCGGGTTCTACGCGTCTGCGCTGCGGGGCTGTTGTGCGCGTTCTGAGCATCTTTCTGTCCGAGTGGAGCGTTTTTAAGAGGCAGAGAGAGAGAGAGAGAGAGGGAGAGGAGGAGGAGGGACAGAGGAGGCGGAGAGTGGGCTTCAGCGAGGGCACGTATCCCTCGTACAAAAAGCTCATAAAAATATGACAGCGCAGAGTAAATGACACAGCGAGTTTTAGGTGCATTCCTCCATCTTTTTTCTTTTCTTTTTTTTTTTTGAGGTTGTAGGGCTGGTTTAAACCTTCACCTGGAATCAAAGAAATGGCCTAAACTTCACAATGAGGCATTTCATTTCTGCATTCAACATTCCTCCATAGATTTATCAGGGAAACTGTCAAATCAAGAGCCGTTTTTCACCTTTTTTTTGTCTAGATCGCCGGCAATTATTTAAACAACGATCAAGTAAAGCTGAGGTTTTTATTCTAAAGCGACATTTAAACTGCTCAACCTCTAAACCCAGTGCGGTCCAGCTTTACCCAAAGGCCATCGAAAAAACTCATCAAAACTCATCTAAACAGATCTTTTTGCCTCGTTGTCGTCGCCATTTTGTTTTTTGTTTTTTGCCATTTTTTCATTGCTTTTTTGTTGCGTCTTCAATATTGTCACATTTTGTCACTTTTCTGTTTCTCTTTTGTTGCGTTTTGCCTCACACATTTTTTCTTCCTGTGCTTTCTGTTGCATTTTCATCGCTTCATTTGTCACTTTTTCGTCGCTATTTTGACACTTTTTTCTTTTCTTTCAAGAAACCTCTAGTTTTGGGTAAAATCAAACTGGAGAAAACGGTTCAGGTGGAGGTTAAGCGGTTAACCTTGTTTGAAAATATTATTTGATTATTTAGTTTCAAATTCTTCTGTATTATTATGAGGCTAAAATGTAGTGACTGGGTTCTGCGATGTATTCCTTTGATTTTAGGAAAGTAACTGTACTCTAAATATCCTTTAAATGAAAGACTAACTCTACCAGCGTATTGTAAGCACTTGATTTGTAATTCTTTTGCACTTTAACAGCGCTGTGTGGAAGTGTAATAGTGTTATAATGGAAGTGGTATGATAATGTTGGTCCTGGTTTAGCCGTGGGTTCTGAGAGCAGCAGACGGTCTGTGGCCTTGACCTCCTCGGGGTCCCGACCCGGCCGTGGGGAGGAAGTCCCGGCGGGTTCAGGGGTGGAAAGGTCTGAGGTCAGCGTAATCTAAGTGCCCGTGAAACGGTGGCGGATTACCGTAAACGCAGAGCGGCGGATGTGGCGCAGACGCTACATGTCGCTGCCCCATCACGGTTAATAAGACGGTTAATAAGTGGTTAATTGTTTTTTCCTTAATAACTTAGTTTTACACAAACCAAACTCTCTCTTTACGATGTTTATTCTGACGTTTTGTCGCTTTGAGCCGGAGATTTATCCAGGAAGTGACTCCAACATGGCTGTGTCGCTCCCTGGTCTTTCCCACGCTTATTCATTCACAAATACTGACATGTTTGGTATCCACGTGTAGCAGGAAAGATGAGGCTGTAATCCAAATATGGTCGTTTCCTTTGTGGGAGAAACAGCAGCGGCTAAAGACAAAGGGACTAAACTTTAGGGCCGTTTTCATTCCACTCTTTAGCCTGAACCGACTCTAAATCTAAAAGCCACTCAACTGAAGAGCTCACAGCCTATTTGTTACATTTGAAAGCTAAGACCTACAAAACCCACCTTTTTTTATCACATTTTTGCCGTGTTTTTGTGGCTTTTTTACTGTTGCTTTTCCGGCATGTGTTTGTCCCATTTTTGTCGCGTATTTGTTTTGTTTTTTCTCCACATTTTTGTTGTGCTTTTGTGTACATCCTATTGGCCAGTGCAGCGCCTCATTTGAAAGCTAAGACCGTGTAGTTTCTGAAAGTGTGTGTCACATCAGTAACAACATCCAGTCGCTCCCACAGACTCCACACTTTACAGGCTCGGAATCCACAAGGGTTTTTTCAGAGGAATTTTTACATTTCTAATCCCAGCCTGATTCATTGAGCGTTGAACCACAAAAAAAATATATTTTTTTATTTTAACACAATTTCTCACTAATAACGACTTTATTCCAAAACTAAACAAGATCCAAAATGGCCTCTTTGTAACTAATATATCAACAAAATAAAACCACACATTTAAACCTGGCTCGATCCATTATTTAGATTTCGTCGCTTAAAATAACTTTAAAATATTTTAGTAAATTTTTATGCATAAACTGCCTTATTTTATATGAAAACATAAAGTGACAGAAAACTTGCAATACGTTTTTCCCTCATATATATGTCAGTAATCTACAGCGAGAGTTTCACAGTGATATCTCTATATTTAATATTTTCCCCTATTCACCTGCAGCGTCGCACCGTATGACGACTTCTTTCAATGTTGAAGAATAACAGTTTCATTGCTTCTTTATTCATCCGGCACTGGATTCTTTATCAGTTTTAATATTTCCTCTCACTCATTGCGTCGTGTTTACGTGATTTTACCGTCGTTTATTTCCATTTCCAGTCGCCGAATTTTATTTATTTATTTATTTACTTTTTGGACCTCGTTCGTAAAATGTGTCAAAGACGTGGAAAAGGAGCCGGATCTTCGCAGGGAGATTTAACCTTCGTAAAATCGCGTTGTACCGTATATTCTTACTGTTATTTTTCAGCTGAATTTGCCGCGCGTCGCTAAAGGACCTAAACCTTCACGGTCAGTCGGCGCGACGCTAAGCTTTAAAACTCAAAGCCGACAGTCGATACAATAACAGGTATTTTCAGTTTCTTTGAGGCGTCGTGGCTTGAAAAAATAAAAAATAAATCAGGTTAATGTAGAATATACTGTTTGAAAATACATTAAAAATACGATATTTATTTTGGATTAAAGTGAGAACTTTTTAATTTCCTTTTCCTACGGTATGATTTTACAATAGCCTCCCAATGTCGCTTAGTGAAATCACGATAATAAAATGTAAAAAATATATAATTTGCTCGTTTTGTGATTGAGTCAGTGTTTGAATTCAGTGTTTTTAGACCGAAAGTGGGAATTTGAAGCGGCTTTGAAATCGTGTTTAGTAACAGAATAACTAGAGTACGGTATATACAGAAAACATACGAAATGATAATGTTTTACGTATGAATGCGGCGGATATGATAAAAAAAGAAATGCGATTTTCTTGAAATATGCAAACCTGCCTCTGATTTCAGAAGCTAATTTCAAGAAATCTGTCGATGAGGAAAGATTTTACACTTAAATTGAGAAAAACAAACAAACATGCACAACAGTCTTCAAGTAATTTAATTTTGAGCAAAGTGAGTAAAAAACCAAAACAATCCCCTGTGTTTCACCTGTATTTGCTCATGATCCTCTGTTTGTGAAACTGTAAAAATGTTAAATTGTAATATGAATATTTGCGCAGTAGTATCTGTACTCTGAGGACCTGCCGGGGCGTCCTGCGCTGGCACAGCTGTATCTGTTTTCGAGTCTTATTTAGGGAGGGTTTCCGTGGGTTCGGTGCCAGAGGCCTGTCCGCTCCCGGCGTTGGGGGAACTCGAGCTTTGGCCAAATCCGCGTACGACCAAACAAACAGCCGACCTGAAACGTGCGGGCATGAGCGAAGAGCTTATACAGTTTATGTTTTCACCAGGATTATATGATTATTTTCTTGGGGCAAAATCGTTCACTTTCATTCATCGTCAATGAATGATTATTATGGCAATATTAGGAGATGTGATAGATGGAGACACCCCTCTACCCCTAACCCCTTCTCTATGGGGCGGCACGGTGGCACAGCGGTTAGTGCCCGGCCGGACGAGGCCTTTCTGTAGAGTTCTCATGTTCTCTCTGTGCCTGCCTAGGTTTCCTCCTGTTTTCCCTGCCACTAAAAACATGTACAATAGAATGAATGAGAGCGTGTTTGCCTGTGAGTGAGTGGTTGATGGAATAGAAGCTCATTTGTTCAGTATAGCTCTTTTCACATGACACAAGAGCCCAAAGCTTCACACAGTGCAGGGGATTTACATTCTCTCTAAGTTTAAGCTACGTATGTTTAAGCTACGTATGTTTAAGCTACGTATGTTTAAGCTACGTATGTTGCTACAGTTTAAGCTACGTATGTCGCTACAGTTTAAGCTACGTATGTCGCTACAGTTTAAGCTACGTATGTCGCTACAGTTTAAGCTACGTATGTCGCTACAGTTTAAGCTACGTATGTCGCTACAGTTTAAGCTACGTATGTCGCTACAGTTTAAGCTACGTATGTCGCTACAGTTTAAGCTACGTATGTCGCTACAGTTTCCTCTGGGACAGACGGACACACATCTGACCATCACCACACACATCATTCATCTTAGCCCATTGCACATGTTTTTAGTGGTAGGAAACGGGGAGAAAATGCAAACTCCACTGAAAGACCCCGCCCAGGATCGCACCTGTGACCTTTTAGCTGTGAAGCACAAGTGCTAACCACTGTGCCGTCAGATCGACAGCCTCGCGAGAGGAGAGGAGAAACTTGAAAACACAGGTTTGAAAAGCACAATACACGCCATTATTATACATGGGTACTCCGGTTTCCCCTACCACTAAAAACATGTACAATAGGCAATATGAATGATGTGTGTACGTGAATGTATGGAGGTGGTCAGAGGTACCAGCACTTCTGTCAGTCTAACTGAAGCTACAAACGAGTGTGGAGTGAATGTAAAATGATCTCATGTAAAGGTCTGTGAAAGGTTCTTCTTCTTCTTCTAGTACACATGTAGAAGTACCTGCAGGTAGTAGTACACGTGTAGAAGTACCTGCAGGTAATAGTACACGTGTTGAAGTACCTGCAGGTCGTAGTACACGTGTAGAAGTACCTGCAGGTAATAGTACACATGTGGAAGTATTTGTGTGGAATGGAGTGTACAGTGACACATGGAGCGCAGACACCGCTCTGAAAAGTGGGTCAGACAGAAGGAAATGAAGCTGAACCTGCCGAGAATTATTCAACGACTGTTACGACTGGACCGAGGCGTTTGGGGTCAGAGCGAAAAATCACAATTCGATTTTTGAGTGGTCACTTTTTCTCGTCTTTGTCGCTCTTTTTTCAAGAAGCTTTCAGATTTGGTTAAAGCGGGGGTTTAAGAGAAGGTTCCGCAGTGAGGCTTTAAAGCGCAGACTCGTGGTGGTTTTTCTCTGCGCCGCCACATCAGAGCGTCCCGGGCCTCTGTTCTTTCCCGCGGTCACACATCGCGTACGCACATGCGGCGCTGAACACAACCAGACCTCGCGCCGTGTCCCTGAACGCGTCGGGTTTCACTGGCGCTGCGTTCAGGGGCCGCGCGGGTTCACGGCGCGGGCAGAGGGCAGACGCTGAGTGTGAAGCGCAAAGGGAAATCTGAATATTAACCTCTTACCCCATTGCTTTTTTTCACTGCTGTTTTGTCGGGTTTTGAGTAAAGCCGAGCTGGTGACAGTGAGCTCGGTTCAGGTGGGGGTTAAGAGGTTAATATGTTCTTTAAGTAATAAGGTTCCATAAACTGTCCCAGGCCAAACTGTCCCCGCTTTAAGGCGAGACGCTGAGAGTTTTCTCCATTAACATCTTCGCTTTAGTGCCGGAGGGCCTCATTTGAAAGCTAAGACCGACAAACCTGATCTAAGCTTCTTCCTCGTTATGTTTGTCACGGTTTCGTCCTTTTTTTTGGACATGTTTTGGTCACATTTTTGTGGCTTGATTATAGTTATATTACACACACACACACACACAATAAATTTTAACAAAAATTTGACAAAAAAGTGTCAAAATGTGATAAACACGTGGTTTATAGTTATATTACACACACACACACACACAATAAAATGTAACAAAAAGCAAAAAAAAAAAGTGTCAAAATGTGATGAATGTGTGACCAACATTTTTCAAAAAACAGCACAAAAAAGTGACAAAAATGTGGCACAAAATGAGGAGAAAATTGGAAATAAAGTAGCTACAAATCCTTCGCTTTAGTGCCGGAGTAAAACTAGACAAAACTCACCCTTTATGTTGTGTATCTAATTACGTTTTGCCGACCTGCGCCTCAAAGGTTTTTCATTCACAAATATTGACAACTCTTGTTGCATTTTCACCCTCGTCTCATTTCTGTTGCTACAGTGTAACGCCTCATTTGAAAGCTAAGACTTACCTAAGCTTCTTCCTCGTTATGTTTGTCACGGTTTCGTCCTTTTTTTTTGGACATGTTTTGGTCACATTTTTGTGGCTTGATTATAGTTACATTACACACACACACACACACAATAAAAACAAAATGTAGCCAAAACGCCTACAACAAAGCAACGAGAAGGTGACGCAAAAGTGTCAAAAAGCAACAAAAATGGACAAAAAATGTGACAAAATGTGACAAAAAGCAAAAAACAAATGACCAAAAAAGTGACAAAATGTGATTAAAAAAAAGTGTCAAAAAGCAAAAAAAATTGACAAAAAAAGTGACGAAATTTGTCCAAAAATGTAAAAAATTAGACAAAAAATGACAAAATGTGATAAATATTTGACCAAAATTCTTCAAAAATATGACATAAAATGTGACAAAAAGCAAAAAAAAATTGACAAAAAAAGTGACAAAATTTGACAAAAAGCAAGACAAATTGGACAATAAAGTGACAAAATGTGATAAATATTTGACCAAAATTTGTTAAAAAAATGGCACAAAAATGTGACCCAAAAGTGTCAAAAATTTGTCAAAATGTGCTAAACATGCGCCAAAATTTGTCAAAAAGCAAAAAAGTGACAAAAAGCAACCCAAAAAAAAAGACAAAAAAAGTGACAAAATGTGATAAACGTGTGGCCAAAATTTGTCAAAAATTGTCACAAAAGCAAAAAAAAATTGACTAAATGTGATACATATTTTACCAACATTTTTCAAAAAACGGCACAAAAATGTGACTAAAATGTGGCACAAAATGAGGAGAAAACAGGAAATAAAGTATCTACAAATCCGCCTGCCTGTGTCACATGTACAGACGGTGAACCTCGGGGACAGCGTTTTGGCCCGCGCTGTGTCCGCTCTGCAGTTTCTTGGCCCAGGACCGTCCCGGGGCAGGTCTAAGTGGCCGGGCCAGAGGGTCGTCGCGGGGTGAACCAAAGGCCACGGCGAGTCACTGCCAGAACCTCCAAAAACCTCCCGCTAATCCGCACAAGGAGCGGCTAACGAGAGGCTAAAGAGAGGCTGGACGCGGAGAATCGGGACGCGCGGACAAAAAGAGGGTCAAGATCGGATTGTTCTTGGCCCGAGATCAGCAGCGTTTGTCGTGATTGTTGCTCTGTCATATTGAAAGTGTGGTACTTTTGTCGTGCAATAAAACGACTTTCCCCAAAGCCTTTTCCCAAACTAACTATTCCAGACTCGTGCCAAACCTTTAGCAGACACTGTGAACCAGAGCCGGAGAATACACTCGATCTTTGGGCCAGTTTTGTCTGTAAATAAACTTGGCCTTGACACGAAATGAGGGGCTGTACTTTACTCGAGTAGTATTTTTGTTGAGAAGTTTCTACTTTTACTCCACTACATTTGAAAGATAAATTTCAATTTCTATGACGGCTCTAAAGTAAAAAGTCCAAGTGTTTGGTTCATTTTAAAGCTTAATAATGCACACTCCAGAACAGTAGGTGGCGCTGCGCCGATGTACAGTCACATGTCACTGACTCACAACAAAGAATAAAGTTACTTCACTGGAAAAAATGCTTTAGTCACATAAAAATGACTTAAAAGTGTTGAATTAGTTCAGTTTTCAGTAGGTTTGGACTTTAATACTGCCAGTGGAACAAAGATTTATCTTGCCCTGAACTTTTTTGTCTTATTTTAAGCGCACAAGTAAATATCTCTTCCTTTAAACAAATTACTGCTCGTTCCATTGGCTCTTATTTCAATACATGTGAAAGTCATATACCGGACTTTTCGCTAGTATTGGAACAAAATGTAAGTAAGTAGCTAGTTTTTCAGCAAATTGTGTTAAAACAAGACTTAAAAAACACTGCATCAGCACCACAACAAGACTACAATAAAAAATGTTTAACTAAAACTAAATTCATTGCATTTTTTTTGCTGAGTTTGCAAAAAAATGTGAGGATCTCAGTCAGATGAAGACTTTGAATTTGAAGCATGTGTATCCATCTTATGAACTTACAGGCGAGTTTATTGCATTTCAGTGATTTAGACCCAGAAATGTGCCGATGAGTGAGGAATTAATTTGGACACAACTAGCATTTTAAATTTAGTAGCTTCTTCTTTCATTGTTTGTCATAAAAGAATAAGGTAAAGGATCCTTAAACTGAGCAACTTATACTTAGCAGTATTGGACTTTTGCTTTGCACCTTGAAAAACACAAAAACTGCGCCTGATTTCACAGTCTGAGCGGCGACACGACGGGGACAAAGTTTCTTCTTTGTTGTGAATCAGTGGCATTTGACCGTACATCTGCACAGCGCCACCTACTGTTCTGGAGTGTGCATTACAAGGCTTTAAAAATGAACCAAACACTTGGACTTTTTACTTTGGAGCCTTTGGAGTAGAAAGTATTACACTCATCTTCCAAATGCAGTGGGGTAAAAGTAACAAGTTCTCAACACAAATACTACTCGAGTAAAGCGTTAAAGGGATATTTCAGGATTTTTGACATTGGGCCTCATTTCCTAGTTATCCAGAGTGTTGTTGATGTCTGGAGATATTTTTTTCTTAAATTCATGCAGTTCTTATATTTGAAGAGTCTAGTGGCGCTAGGCTAGGGCAAGGCTAAAGCATTTCTATGGTATCAGTTAGCCTGCATTAAAAACAGTGTGACCCACTCCACAGTGCACCTGAGGTAAATCACTTATAACACCAGACTAACCATATAAATGTCTGTGTTAATAGAATCATTTAAATAACTTATATTTGAGCAACATCAGCTTCGTGGCTGTAAGCTAACGCAGCGGCGGAGTGATCTGCGAGAAAATAGTCCCTCAAAATGCGGTAATTCATGTGATACAAGGTCAGTTATATTTCAAACATTATTCTATTAACACAGACATTTATATGGTTAGTCTGGTGTTATAAGTGATTTACCTCAGGTGCACTGTGGAGTGGGTCACACTGTTTTTAATGCAGGCTGATACCATAGAAATGCTTTAGCCTTGCCCTAGCCTAGCGCCACTAGACTCTTCAAATATAAGAACTGCATGAATTTAAGAAAAAAATATCTCCAGACATCAACAACACTCTGGATAACTAGGAAATGAGGCCCAATGTCAAAAATCCTGAAATATCCCTTTAAGAAGCGGGACGCCCGGTGGAAAAGCCTCACCTTCTCAGACGTCCGTAGAAAACGCTGCCATTGTGCGCGAGAAAAGCGACTCTGAAAAATGTGAAATTCCGCCTCCGCCTTTGACGCTTCCTGCAGCGCGGCCACGGCCCAGTGATCAAACCGCGGGTGCCAATAAGATGGGCCGCAGATATAAGCCGGGCCTTTGATGCGGGGCCTTTGTGCGGTGTGTGTCGCGGTATTAGCCTGGGGTCCCGGGGTGAGCGCTTAGAGCGTTTTCAACATCCCTAATCTGCCTTTCTCCTGTGTCCGCGGGTCAGGGGCCAGCCTTTTCTCTCCCGCCTCCGCCTCCATTCTTTCACACGTCGCCTATTCTTGCTGTTTTCTGGCTGAACTATCCGTAGCCCCAGCGTTTTTATTATATATTTTTTTCCTTCACCAATAATCCGTTCCTTTTTGGAAAGCCTCTCTCCGCCTCCTCAGCCACGCTCGCCGCTCGCTTTCACCGCGCTCGCCGTGGACGAGGGGGGGGGGGAACCCGCGGACCCGGAGCGCGGCGCGTCCATGGCCTGCAGGTGTAGGACCCGCGCTGAGGCAAAAAAAGGGGAAACTGAACATTATTTTTGCAGGAAAATGTGTAGTCAGGGGGGAATGTTATGTTTTCAACACGACGTACAAATAGCGTTTTTAATCGATTAGTTGTTTCATGCCAACCCTTATTTGTCCTGCGCACGCCTTGGACCGTTCAGTCCGTGTACCTCCTACATCAAGGGTGACTGTGTTTTTTGGTTCTGGACGTCAGTTTGTTATTATCTATTATCTCTATTATCTATTCCGAAATGTGTGGCTGTTTGTTTGGGGGTCAGCCCTATGTTCCCCCGTCAATAGAAGTGGGGGAACACCCATGTATTAAGATTAGGCACCGGCCCACTATCCTTAAGGTTAGTGGTTCGGGCAGGGTTAGGGTTAAGCTGATTGATGTATGTATGACGTTTCACTCTCAGGACTTGTGATTGGTTGATGTACCAAATGACCTACGGGGGGAAAAAAGCACCTGGGGAACATAGGTACGGACCTGTTTGTTTGTTATTGGGCCAGAAGATGGCACCGCATCACGCCATGGCATGTTCTGACCGCTGTGGCCCATGTTCTGACCGCTGTGGCCCATGTGGCCCATGTTTTGACCGCTGTGGCCCATGTTTTGACCGCTGTGGCCCATGTTCTGACCACTGTGACCCATGTTTTGACCGTTGTAGCCCATGTTCTGACCGCTGTGGCCCATGTAGCCCATGTTCTGACCGTTGTAGCCCATGTTCTGACCACTGTGGCCCATGTTTTGACCGCTGTGGCCCATGTTCTGACCACTGTGACCCATGTTTTGACCGTTGTAGCCCATGTTCTGACCGCTGTGGCCCATGTAGCCCATGTTCTGACCGTTGTAGCCCATGTTCTGACCACTGTGGCCCATGTGGCCCATGTTCTGACCGCTGTGGCCCATGTTCTGACCGCTGTGGCCCATGTTCTGACCGCTGTGGCCCATGTTCTGACCGTTGTAGCCCATGTTCTGACAGCTGTGGCCCATGTAGCCCATGTTCTGACCGCTGTATCCCATGTTCTGACCACTGTGGCCCATGTGGCCCATGTTCTGACCGTTGTAGCCCATGTTCTGACCACTGTGGCCCATGTGGCCCATGTTCTGACCGCTGTGGCCCATGTTCTGACCGCTGTGGCCCATGTTCTGACCGCTGTGGCCCATGTTCTGACCGTTGTAGCCCATGTTCTGACAGCTGTGGCCCATGTAGCCCATGTTCTGACCGCTGTATCCCATGTTCTGACCACTGTGGCCCATGTGGCCCATGTTCTGACCACCGTGGCCCATGTTCTGACCACTGTGGCCCATGTGGCCCATGTTCTGACCACCGTGGCCAATGTTCTGACCGCTGTGGCCCATGTTCTGACCGCTGTATCCCATGTTCTGACCGCTGTATCCCATGTTCTGACCGCTGTATCCCATGTTCTGACGGTTGTGGCCCATGTGGCCCATGTTCTGACCACTGTGACCCATGTTCTGACGGTTGTGGCCCGCACTAGTTGTGGGGCAGACTCTGCGTGTCCACTTCAGGCCCAGTAATGGGTACACTACCTGATCACTGACACTCGATTTCTTGCGTATGGCTCGTTACTGGGCCAGATAAGAACAGTCGGGCCACAAGAAAGCCAGAACTGGCTCAGACAGGACCTACCTGGGTTAGTAATGGCATCATAACCAACTATCAACTATCCCGCCATCAAATGTGGTAAATGTCGCCACAGTAAAAGCTTTTTTTCCACAAGCTGTGATGTCTTTGATCAGGGATTCACAAATTAGATTTTTAAACTGTATTGTAACCTTTTTTAATCTTTTTATGTTTTATGAATGAATGTTTGACACTCCCTGGTCTTTCCCACGCTCATTCATTCACAAATACTGACATGTTTGGTATCCACGTGTAGCAGGAAAGGCTGTGACCGAGATGACCCTGTAATCCAAATATGGTCGTTTCCTTTGTGGGAGACACAGCGGCTAAAGACGGGACAAATATCCACAGGGCGCATATGCAGACAAAGGGATAAACTTTCGGGCCGTTTTCGTCCCACTCTTGGGTCTAAACGTGGTTTCGGGGTCTGGTTCCCGCGGTCGTGGACACGCTGCGCTCCGGCCCGGCTGATCCCTCGCCCTGGCGCTCGTTTCCTGGCGTTTTCTTCCCTCCTCCTCGCCTTCCCCTCTTTTCCGCTGTCCCGCTGACGGCGTGGCGTGACCGCGGAGAGACGTGGGGCATTGTGGGAGCGGGGCAGCGATCGCCCCCATTGAAGCGCGCGGGTTCCTTGGTATCTCTGGCAGCGCCTGAATGATCGACGGCTCAAAGGAGGAAAGGAATTCCCTCCAAGCCTTTGACCTGGTTTCCTCCTCCGACGCCGCCTCAGATTATTCCTGTAAAAAAAAAAAAACTGCACGCCTGACTTTATCCGATGGTTCCCCTTTCGCCCCGAGATTCACAGAAACGTGTTTACAGCCAGAACTCAGACACTCGAGTCATAAACGCCTCCTAACGTTAACCTCTGTCAGACTCTTCAGACTCTACATATATTTTGGGGCTGTTGTTATTTGATATTAATAATGAAGTCAAATTAATTCCCTTTTAACGCCCAAATATTCTAGTAAAAAAAAAAATCATATTTCATTTCTCAAAGGATCATATTTAACGCTTTAAACATTTCAAGAGACGACACTGATCTAAAACAACTTGAAAATCAAAATGAGTCGTTTAATTCGGAAGCTGCAGAGTTGATTCAAACCTGTATTGTGCGTGGTTAGCATAGCGCCTGTCGGTCGCTCCAGGATCAACTCTTTATGAGCTTTTCACTGTCTCCATGGTTACGTATACATTATGAAATAATAATGCATTGGTTTTATACAGCACTTTTCTGGACACTCAAAGACGCTTTACAGCCACAGCTGCCCTGGGGCAGACTGACGGAAGTGTGGCTACTGGTCAATCTGTGGAAAACAGATCCGCACAACTGTAGATGCTCACCAGGTTTTATTGTTCACACCAGCAGAGTGACGTTTCGGGGTCTTAGCCGTTCATCAGACCCCGAAACGTCACTCTGCTGGTGTGAACAATAAAACCTGGTGAGCATCTACAGTTGTGCGGATCTGTTTTCCACTTTTCACTGGTTTAGTACTTTGGATGTGCATGTCTCTCCTCCTTTACTGGTCAATCTGTGCCATCGGCCCCTCGACCACCAGCCACTCACTCACTCCATCCACCCGGGCTTCCTGGTGTCTCCAAATGTCTCCCATCCAAGTACCGACCAGGCCCTTCCTGAGCTCCCAGATCTGACGGATCAGGCAGAGCTGAGGCGGTTTGATGCAAAAAGAGTGTATAGCACAGGGTGCCCAAACGTTTTGTCTCCGAGGGCCAAAATGAAAATGTGCCTGTGGGCCGCGGGCCAAACACATATAACTGCAATAATAATAGTTTATAATATTTAATACTTTATATACAGTATGGGTCAATGACGTATAAGGCTCTAAAACATACTTTCAAAAACTGATGGCATGCATATTTTTGAGTCGATAATTTGTGTTTAAACAAGTAATGTTTGTTTAATAACATTTAAAAGTATTTAAATGTATTTTTTTAATGTATTTGTAGCTTCTCTGTATAAAAACGTGTCAGGTGGCGCAACCAAGTTTTTTCTCAAATTTAAATAGTTTCCAAAAATGTGTACAAAGTCAAATCTTTGCCAAATATATCTTAGACAGTCTTTCTCCTCTGAACATTTCATCTGTAATTTGTAACTGACTGATGCTGTAATCAGAAATAAAACATATATTTTTTTTTTTCTGTATACATTTGCATTTTATTTTATCTGTGCAAATGTTAACTCTGGCAAAAGCCTAGTTTTAGTCGAACAAAATCAACAATTGCAGCAATATAGTGCAAAATGTAAACAACAATCCTTGCATCTTTCACAGTATAAACTGGTTAAACTGGTGAGAGACATGAAGCTGGTGTTTGGACATTATTATTCTGTTCATGTGTCAGTTACAGCTCGTATGTCATGAAGGTGTGAGACTGGGAAAGTCGATGCTACGACGCTCTGTGACTGATAAACACCGAGCAACAACAGTGTTTCCTTAACTCTACGGGAGGAGAGAAACAGCGCCCCCAATTTGACGCTGGTGGCCAAAAAGAGTACTGCATCCATACTGTAAGGGCTTACCTTTGAGAATGAGTGGGAAAAGTTAAGAGAGTTAGTGTTAGCCATACGCGCTGCAGAAGTAGGTCACCCTCTGGCGGGACACTTTGGCCACCCCTATAGCGAGTGCTAATACACTGGTAGTACGTGTTGGTGTCACAGTCAGGCTTATGGTGCGTCTTATATCTCGAGACTGTGCCTTAAAACCTCACAGAAGTCGATGTATAACTGTCTCCTTTAACGTTTCATCAGCAGAACAACAACTGGAATCAAAAATATGTAAAGTTTCAGCCAGAACTGCAGCTGAATGAGTTTCAACCCCTACTTTTGTATAATTAACAAACCTTTCCAATAAAAACAGTTCAGCGATGTCATTATTTTCCCAAAAATGTAGATCCAATGCCAGCTTTAACCCAAGTGAATGCCCGTAATGACATTTAAGGCCGTAATTGTGGCCATGATCTAGTTTTCCCTGGTTTGGCACTTTTTGGGATTATTGATCCTCGGGCACGTGAAGTGACACACGAGGAGGTCGACTTTCCGGAGCTGCTGTTTTACCACCACACTGCACCCGTTTCAACACGGGGCGTTCCGGTTCATTTGGACAAAATTATAGGTATTTAGTTTTGCCTTGGTGCAGTAATGTCAAGCACTGATCCAGGAAGCTGCTTTTCCAAGGGTTTCAAACTAATGCTTATTTATTTTAGTTAAAGCTACAAATCAGAGCAATTCTATGACATTTATTTGAAAAAACGATGACATAAATCTACTTGGATTAAGAGATTAAATCCAAATCAATTTTTTCTTAACCTCTTAACCCCCGCCTGAACCGGGGCACATTTTCTCCAGCTCAGCTTTACCCAAATCTAAAGCAATGGCCGCTGGCTGCTCTGCTTTGCGACGACGACACTGGAGGCCGCCATTGCTGTAGTACCTCCATATAGCCGCTAGTCCCCCATTGGAATCCATTGCACTTTAGACACGTTAAAAACAACTTTAAAGCAGTACTAAGTAACTCTTGCGCCTAGAGGCCATAAGCGCAACTGCAGGTGTCGTAGCAAGTTACGATTTTTTAACTTATTAAATGTCTTGGAGAGTAAATACTACACTGACAGAAAAGGCGACGGGACAGAGAGGTGTTGTACATCCAGTTATACAATTTTTTTCACTCAAACTTGGCTGTAAATACTGTTTAAGTGGCGCTAGCCCACAGTTAGCTTTGCCCGTTAGCCTGTTAGCTTCTTCTTCGTGATTCTATTAGTGTGTATTGTTCTCTCCGCCCCGGTGGCAGTCAAGTTGCAAGCATGGTTTTCTAGCCAGAGACACCAGGGGGAGATGAAAGACCCCCAATCATCCCATTAACACTTGTATTACCCCCAGAGGGACTGGAGGGAAAGGATTTATTAAGGTAAACACGTTACTTAGTTCTGCTTTAATGCCCGGTGCCTAATGTTTTGGAACTGTCTACAGCTCGATATTCCTCCTGTGATTACGCTGGGTTAGACACAATCAGAGGCTGGTTATGGTAGGATACATTTTAGAAATCTCGTACTTAATGAGGGTCGGACTGTTAGCATTGGAGCTGCGCGAGCTACACGTCCCGCAAGGGCGGAGTCTACAGTGAAGATCCCGCCCTCATGCCCTTATTAGGAACATGCTTCGTCAGAGCTGGGGAGGAGGAGTCTGTAAATCCGCCATGATTTCCCCCTCGAGCGTGGTCATTATGGTAAACGGGGAGGAGTGAGGAGGAGGAGTCTATGGTTTAACACGATTGTGACGTTTTTCTCAGAGGGATTTTTTCATTATCTAATTCCCAGCCTTATTTCTTGAGGTTTGAACTGCAAAAATCAAGGCATTTTTTCACTTATGATTAACTTATCTATAGACTAAACAAGATCCCCCTCTGCAAAAATCTGTTGTTACTAATATATCAACAAAATAAAACCATACATTTCGTTGCTGAAGATATGGGCAATTTAGTTCTGCACAGGGACAGCAGTTCAGACGCCGCCTCGACTCCTGCATCAGTAAAAACCTTCGCACCAAACGTGGCCGCCGTCGTTTCGCTCCCGTCCCGGCGTTGATCTGCGTTTAGACAGAATTAGCCGTGTGTTTTTTGTCTTGCCCCAATAAAAGAGTCATTTGTTGGACATTTCCACCGCGCTACAAAGGGGACATTTATAAGGCCGGGCCCAGGTTCGCCCCGAGGCCAACCCCAACAGAACAGGCCGGGGTATTTTTAGCCCCTCACCTCCCCCGGCCCTCCTCCTGTGCGTGTGTGTGTGTGTGTGTGTGTGTGTGTGTGTGTGTGTTCAGGGGGGAAACACCGCGGTTTACGAGCGCTACGAGAGGTTTCAGAAGAAAGTTTGACTGAAATGAAGGCGAGAAGCTGCCGGTGAAAACACTTTGGGAAGTTGTGTCTCTTTACACAAAAATAGACCAAACTCTCCCTTTTTGATGTTTATTTCATGATGTTTTGTTAGTTTGTTATCCATTCACTGTTGACAAAGTGGTTTATAAAGGTCTGCCAAACTTAAGATCCACCTGAAAAGAGTGGTTTTCTTGATCCCTTGCCCTGAAATGACCAGTGTGGGTTCTGTAACGTCACTTAGAATCCTCTAAAACCTGACAGTAGGTTTGAAAACTGTCTGTAGATGATTCCTCACCCGGTCAATAGTAGTAGATTTCCACTTTCTCACATTGTACTTCTGGACACTTCAGTAGTTACAGCTGCTGAAAGTGCGTTTACATGCACTCGAGTATCCAGGTTATTAACAGGGATGTCAAGTTTCCTGGTTTTGTCTGGTTCCTATAAACACAGAATCCTGGTTTCAGTTTCCTGGATTAGCCGATACAATACGAAAACTTTATTGTCCACCAAGATGGAAATTTGTCTTTGGTTTCACCTTTAAAGAGGGGTATTATGCTTTTTTCAATCACATAGCACCAGTCTATAGCATACTACAATGATGACGTAACCTTCTGTTGGTCTGTATATGCAGCAAATTAAAATAACTGCCTTGAATAAAATTGCTCTCTCAAAATGGCTGTACTGAACGTCTTGAAATAGGCCTCTGTCTCTTTAAGAAGCTTTCCGACACGCCCCTTCAGCACACTGCTGTGGCATCTAAACAACACTACTGTGCGGGGAGGGGGCTCTGCTGAGCTGAGGAGCAGTGGTTGGTGGCTTGGCTGGTGACGAAAGGTCCAGAGGCGTCTCCAGGAGGTGGGGGCGTTCCTAGGAGGACTGAGGCATAGCTACACCTAAAATGGCTGCCGTCTAAGTTTTTACTGATTACTCAAAAATATGTGAATGAGCCAAGGCAACACTCCAGGCATGTGTTTAATGAGGGAATGACATAATAACATGATATAAAGCTTGAAAAAGTCCATTTTACATAATAACTTTAAAAACATTGGAAAAGGCCAAACGATGCTAATGCTTTATCAACAAGAACAGCTTCTCTTACAACTTTAAAGAGTTTGCTGCTTTTACTGGTCTCGGCACAAAGGAGTTCTTATGAATGTCTTTCTTTGCGAGTATGACTCTATATCTCGGTCCTGACGGCAGTAGTTCAAACATTGTTTAGCGGGTGGGAAGAGTCGTTTATGATGCGCACTGCCTTCTGTCCCAGGCGCTCCTCATAAAGGCTCTCCAAAGTTCTTTGTGGCTTCCTAATGATCTTTGAGCTCATGTTCACGATCTTCTGGAGTTTGTTCTTATTCTTCATGCTAAGGTTTCCACATCAGCATGTTAAAGCTGAGGACACTCTCCACAAGGCTCTTATACACCGTTTCAACAATAGATTGGCTCACTCCAAAATTGTTCAGTTTGCGAAGCAGATACAAACGTTGTGAGCACCTCTTATAAATAAAGTCAGTGTGATATCCAGGTTATTAGAAACCAGGATATTCCCACAGTTCCCATGTAAACGCAGTATCCTGGTTTTTCACCATGACTGACGTACTGAGCATGTGCGAACTTTTGAAACACATACGGCAGGAGCACGAGCTTTCCTACAGCCATTTATCTGGTCTTTAAAACTTTGTATCTTCCAAAAGAGAACAAAACATTGAAGTAACCTTGTTGCTCGGTGGTATCTCGCTGGAAGTCAGCGCTGCTCTTGGATCAATACATTTTTATTGTATTATTTTTCAAAGAACTCTACTGTTTTAAATGCCTCCATGGATAGTTCTTGTCCCTTTGCTGGAGAAATGTCAGAAAAAGCCAGGTGTTAGCAACAGTGCTAAAGTAATTAGCTCCTTACCATATTCGTCATTAGCTCCGCCCCTCTCTGGAGCCTAAATATCCCGGATACTGTAGTGGCTCATGTAGGACTGGGCGATATGGACCAAAAGTCCCGATATATTTTGGTTGAATATCGATATACGATATACAGTATATCCCGATATTTTTTTTCCGCAAAGTGAGAGCTGTGACCTGAAATGTTAAGTCAAAGCCAAATACGAGTATGTAAACATAAACACTGTATAACAAAGCTCCGTAAGGTGCACATTTAAATAAATAAAAAACATCTTAATAAAAATAGCCTAGAAAATAAAATAGGGTTATTTATATATAAAGAGATAAGAAAATAAAGTGCTCAGTTTAAGAATAAGATACACTTTAAAAAAAAATCCTCTTGAGATTACCTGTTTCTTTTGTTAACTTAATAGCTTATCTGAATTTGAAATATCCCGATATACACGATATGGTCCATATCTCATTAAAAAATATATCGATAGATCTTAAATATCGATATATCGCCCAGCCTAGGCTCATGTAAACAGGGATAAGGGTGTCCTGGTGTAAACATCATATCCAGAATACTGTCATAACCAGGTTACTCCAGCGCATGTAAACACACTCACGGATTCCTGCTCCAGCTTAATACAAGAGCGATGCTTCCCTCTGCTTTCACCAGAGTCTGACTGTGTCTTTTCCTTCCTATTTGTGTGAGAGAAAGAAACCGCGTAACAATCCTGCTCCTGATTTGACCAAACTTCCTCTCGTCACCAGTTTCACACAGGTCGGAGTTTGAGAATGTGAAGTACAGCCGTAGATTTGCTGCCATGTCCGAGTTGAAACGCAGAACAAGCGAACCCAAAGAGAAACATGCACAGTCTCAGGGGGGGAGCGATGGCCGACTGTTCCACGCGCAGTAAAAAGTATAAAGCGCATGGGGAACGGCCTGCACGCGTCATCCTCTCTGTCCAAATCACGCCTGGTCCTTTCGAGTGTGGAAACTGCTGCTTACGGGCAAATCTCCGCGCCACCGCTTCACACGTGCGCGGGTTTTACGGGCGTCAAAGGCCGTCCCCGGGAAAAATAAAAACGCCAGGCTTTAAAGTTTACGCGCGGCGTCATTAGGAGGTTTTGGAATCCGTCGTGGTGGAAGTTTACCGAGTTTGTGCCTTTTTTCTTTGCAGGGAAAGCTTGTTTTGGGGAGTTAAAGGTGTGAGGGTCTGACATGAATAAAGTTTTGTTTACTGCACTTTACCCCGTTTGATAGAATGTTTGCAAATCTTAAAGAGGGGGTATAATGCTTTTTTCAATCACATAGCACCAGTCTATAGCATACTACAATGATGACGTAACCTTCTGTTGGTCTGTATATGCAGTAAATTAAAATAACTGCCTTGAATAAAATTGCTCTCTCAAAATGGCTGTACTGAACGTCTTGAAATAGGCCTCTGTCTCTTTAAGAAGCTTTCCGACACGCCCCCTTCAGCACACTGCTGTGGCATCTAAACAACACTACTGTGCGGGGAGGGGCTCTGCTGAGCTGAGGAGCAGTGGTTGGTGGCTTGGCTGGTGACAAAAGGTCCAGAGGCGTCTCCAGGAGGTGGGGGCGTTCCTAGGAGGACTGAGGCATAGCTACACCTAAAATGGCTGCCGTCTAAGTTTTTACTGATTACTCAAAAATATGTGAATGAGCCAAGGCAACACTCCAGGCATGTGTTTAATGAGGGAATGACATAATAACATGATATAAAGCTTGAAAAAGTCCATTTTACATAATACCCCTCTTTAACCTCTTCACTAGGGCTGGGCGATTTTGGAAAAATAAAGTAATCGCGATTATTTTCCCCATATTGATCGATCTTGATTTCTTGCTGATTCATAAAATTAGATACATCTTTTATTCAAGTCTTATTTAACGCACAAAAGTCTTCCACTGTCTCGTCCAAACTCCCAAACTCGGTCCTGTTTGTGCCAAAGAAATCGTTGTAAATCTGTCGATTATAAAATCCCAGGATGATTATTGAGATTGACCAAAGTCGAGATTACAATTTCGATTAAATTTCGATTAATTGCCCAGCCCTCCTCTTCACCGAGCACATTTCCTTTACCCGAATCTAAAGCTTCTCGACTGGAGCTCACAGTCTATAGGCCCTCATTTGAAAGCTAAGACCTTTATCTAAACTGATCTTTTCCTCGCGTTGTTGCCGTGTTGTCGTCACTTTTGATGGTTTTTTTTTACGTCGTATTTGTTGCTCTTTTGTTGCATTTTCGTCCTTGTTTTCGTCTCATTTGTGTCACTGTGTTGTGGCTTTTTGCCTCGTTTTTGTTGCTTTGTTCCAGGAGCTTTTAGATTTGGGTAAAGCCAAACTGGAGAAAATACACTTGGTTAAGGCGGTTAACCCTTTATAGAGCACTCACTCATTGGGGGACATAACACAGGTTTGTTTCATGCAGAAAATCAGTGTGAGCGAAGTTTCCATATTTGGTTCACTGCCCTTTAAGGGGTAAAAAAAAAAATACAAAGGTTTATATTTATAAAACGTACAAAAAGTACTTTCAGGTCTCGGCTGGTTGTGTTTTGTGATATTGATGTTTGAATGAAACACCTGTCATAGAGTTTCTGTAATGTGATTGAGCTTTACAGCAGTGGGCGGGGTCAGTCACCTCCAATATTATCTGACTAAAAACTAAAAATAACCTTTGGCAACATAAAAGCATAGTCCTCGGGTTTATTGGTTCTTTTGTCTGTAAGTCTGAATTATACCAAATATGGACAAAACTCATTAACTTTAGGTGGAAGTGAATGATCAAATATGGTCCTGCCTTTTGCATGCTGTAATTTCACGACGTCCTCCAAAACCAACACATAAATCATCACTGAGCACAAATATTCGCCAATAAAATGAGTTTCATCAACTTACCAGGGTTAGTTTTACAGTGATGTAAAGAAATGTCCCATGAGTTACCAATTCGGCTTTACCCAAATCTAAAAGCTTCTTACAGCCTACTGAAACTAAGGCCTACAAAACTGAAATAAATGGATCTTTTCCTCGTGTTGACATCACTTCTTGGGCCTTTTTTTAGTTCATCGCCTTTTTGTCATTTTTTGTCGTTTTTTTGTCATTTTTTGTAATTTTTTTTACCACTTTTGTCATATTTTCTCACTTTTCTCACTTTATGTCATTTTTGTCATTTTTTTAACCACTTTTTGTCACTTTTTAGTCATTTTTTGTAATATTTTTTTACCACTTTTTGTCATTTGTTGTATTTTTTTTACCACTTTTTTGTCATTTTTTCTCACTTTTTTCTCACTTTTTGGTCATTTTTTTCACTTTTTGTCATTTTTTTGTCATTTTTTGTCATTTTTTTTGTCATTTTTTGTCATTTTTTTGTCATTTGTTGTATTTTTTTACCACTTTTTTGTCATTTTTTCTCACTTTTTGTCATTTTTTTGTCATTTTTTCTCACTTTTTGTCATTTTGTGTCATTTTTTGGTCATTTTTTTAACCACTTTTTGTCATATTTTTCTCACTTTTTTTTTTTTTGCCAGACGTGGGTCTTTTTCAGACGTCAGAGAAAACAGGAAGTTGCTGATTGGTCAGATGCCACAGAGGCGGGATCTGTGATGTAGGGTGATCTCTTCTGATTGGCTGAGTGAGGACCACATGCTTCTTTACCTTATACTGATGTGCAGCAGGGAGGCCGTATGTAAAGAGTGTGGAAATTACCAAAATAGTCACTTGCCCTATAAAGGGTTAAGCGGTTGTGAAAAAGCAGCTCTTCCACTTATGTTCGTGACTGTTTGAGGATGTTTCCAGCTGTAAAGTCGCCAGTTCTAGAACAAGCTTACATTATACAGTAAAGGCACGAGTTCAGCTTCTCCAACGCCGAACCCTTGGCCCTTATTTAAAACCCACCCTCGTAGCTTTACTCTCTTTTCCACTCCGTAGTATTTTTTTCTCTTCTCTGCAGCGGCGGCAGGAAAACCCAGGGATTTCTCGCTGCTTATTCCATCCGCAGTGGAACAAAAAGAAAAAAAGGTCCAAAAAACAAAAGTGCCAGTGAGGAATGTGGCGTGTGGAGCCAGGGGTGTGGTCACGGCGCTTTGAAAGGTGAGAAGTGAGAGGCTGAAGCGAGCGAAAGAGCAGGCCATGGAAAAGGCCTGATGTCATTGTGGTTTTAGAAGTGAGGCGAACCAAAAAAAAAAAAAAGGTTCTACTGTAAATTATATTACGGTAATTAGTCTGAGCGCAGTCTGGGACCAGGACGAGCCAGGATAACGAGAACATAAGGGGCGGCACAGCAGCAAAACTAAAGGCAGTTTGTATCAGGGCTGCACGATTCAGCTTTATTACATGGGAAGGTTTGAGCTGCTGCGGTAACTGAACTGCACAGAGCTAAGGTTTGTTTTATTCTCTGCTGTTTGAGTGACAGACACGTTTGGTCGTCATGATCGAGCCTCGCTTCCTTTGGTCCTTGCAGATTTGCGTCTTGCTGCAAAATAATAAATTATTAATTTTTGCCTGATTTTGCTGTAATCCTCAGTCACCGTGAGTCTCCCCGAGTCGTGACGAGCTGAAGACAGTAGCAGGGAGTCGTGTCTCGTAGCAGAGGCATGCTGGGTAATCGGGAGAGCTGGGACGTTTGCCGGTGGGCCGTTTGGTGGCGGTGCTTTTGGGCCGTCAGAATAAAATAATGAATTAATAACAGACTCTCGATTGTGCTGTTCCAGACCTAAAGGCTTTAACTGGGCTGCAGCAGGAGCCACGTCCCGGTAACTGCTAATTACAGTAGTAACTACTAGTAATAAATATCAATACAAGTGGTAGTTCTTGGGTAATTAAAGTAGCAGTTAATAGTAATTCATTACAATAACTGCTAGGTAATTGTGTAACCCTAACCCTACACTTTAATTGATATTTATTACTAGTAATTACTAGACAATTTATTATTAGTTTATTTGACAAGGACAGTTCACATTAATGAACATTTCTGTAAATGTGTCAGTATTAGCTGCAAAGCTAGTTTTCAACTGTTGTCCCTGGGCAAGGTGTATAACACCAACAACAATTATAAAACATAAAACTATTTAAAAGTTGAGGCTACAGACTTACATAACAAATGTTGATACAATTCATACATTAATAACATCTGAATGGTCGTTCTGTGACTCGCACAATAGAATGGAGATGTTGGTGCAAGGGCAGGTCATACAGTTCACCTACCTAGCACTTATTGGAATGAGTTACTATTACCTACTACTTTAACTACCCAAGAACTATCACATTGATTGATATTTATTACTAGTAATTACTACTGTACTTACTAGGTAATTACCTAACAGTTACCGGGTCGTCATGTAAAGTGTTACCAAACTAAGTAACACAAGTGTAATTGTCGTGTAAATCTATTAAAATAACGACTGATGTATCAAAATCTGAAACAATGTTCGCATCAAACATTTCATTCTTGTGGCAGGGAGAGACCATTTGACGTAACTCAAAGGGGTTTAAGCTTTAGTTCAAGTTGGTTCAGTCCAATCCAGCGGAGACAAGAGTCCGAGCGAGTAAAGAGGGAAAAAACAGTGAAAGGTAGAAAAGTGAACAAATAAATGTTTGTATCTACTTAGCACTGATAGTGTTGTATCAGGCTCAGACTGTGTGTGCAGCGGCCCATGTGAAAAGAAAATTGTCAGAGCCATATTTGAACCAGCGACCTCTTGTACTGAGCTGTAAGTCCATCTCAGCACGGCCCTGTCCCGTAGTGTGGATGGTCAACGACTGGACTGCAATGACAGACTTTATATTATATTGCACTCATGTTGCTACTCATCAAGAACAGACCTGGAGTTGAGTTGTTTGTAATTCATCCATTCATCTTTCTTCTTCAAAACACCTTGTTCCACCTTGTGATGTCATCAGGTGGCGCTCCTTCACCAGACTAACCTCTCTCCATTTGACGCTGCTGTTTTGACCTGGTTTTGCTCCTGTATCTGAGCTCATCCTGGCGTTTTGGCCCGGGCTGGCTCCCTGGCGGGGAGGGCATCTGACCCGCAGCAGTGGGTCGGCGGCGGCGGCCCGTTGGAAGCGGCTCAGGTCGAGTTGTTCCCCGTTTTTGGCAGCGGCGGGAGCGAGTCTGTGAAAGGGGGCCTTGTCTCGCTCAGGAACTCCCTCTGAACCGCTGCCTCCGTGCGGTGGAGGAGGGCGGGCGGAGCTTTTACAGCGACTCGGGGATTATTTTCCTTTTGCTCAAGTTCTTTTCCCCCCCGCGCCCGAGCTGGGGTTTGAAGCGTGTGCTACTGTCAAACGCCTGAGAGGGAACGGGACGTGTAGGCGGCGCCCAGTCAGTGTGGCGTGAGAATAAGAGCGGAGCAAGAATAAGACCCTGTAGGGCACCGTTCCAATACCTATACTCAGATATTTGTCAAGTAGATCCAAAAAAACAGAACAATAATGTAATAGCAAAAATGACTCTTGAAATCGGCTTCTTTTGAATTTGAATATTTTTGTAGATTTGCCACAACGTCAACAAACTATTGTGATGTCGTGTTCCCGGGTTGTTTACAGATTGGTACATTGTTGATACTTTCTGTGTTTCACTCACACTGTTCTGGACGGGGCCTTTCTGTGTGGAGTTTGCATGTTCTCTCCGTGTCTGCGTAGGTTTCAACTACCACTAAAAACATGTACAATAGGCCAGGATGAATGATGTGTGTGCGTGAATGAATGATGGTCAGAGGGACCGCAGATGTAACAGCGCTTCTGTCAGTCTCCCCAGGGGAAACTGAAGCTACAAACGAGTGAGGAGTGAATGTAAAACTGTCTCATTTAAAGCGCTTTGTGACCAGGTATGTGAAAGGTGCTGTATTAAAAGCTCATCTTCTTTTTCTTCTTCTTCTTCTCCTCTTTTTGTTCTCTTTTTCTTCTTATCTTCTCCTCCTCCTCTTCTCCTTCTTCTTCTCTTCTTCTTCTCCTCCTCTTCTTCTTCTTCTCTTCTTCTTCTCTTCTCCTCTTCTCCTTCTTCTTCTCCTCCTCTTTTTGTTCTCTTCTCTTTTCTTCTTATCTTCTCCTCCTCCTCTTTTGTTCTCTTCTCTTTTCTTCTTATCTTCTCCTCCTTCTCTTCTCCTTCTTCTTCTTCTTCTCTTTCTTAGATTAGGTTGGGCATTTGACCCAGATTATTTCACTTGTTCTGGTTTGTTTCTGACTCGTTCAATACATTTCGACTTTGTTTTTAAATGTATCGTATCCCATTGGCAGCTTTACTTTCTTATTTCAAGCAAAATGACCTCAGAACCGGTTTTTAATGTCATCGAACTAGCAAAGTAAACTTGGTCACGTGATCACATCAGTAAAAAGAAAAGTCTAAATGAGTTAAAACCGCTCAAAACAAGATACATTTCCTCAAGTGTTGATGTCTGGAGATATTTTTTCTTAAATTCATGCAGTTCTTATATTTGAAGAGTCTAGTGGCGCTAGGCTAGGGCAAGGCTAAAGCATTTCTATGGTATCAGTTAGCCTGCATTAAAAACAGTCTGACCCACTCCACAGTGCACCTGAGGTAAATCACTTATAACACCAGACTAACCATATAAATGTCTGTGTTAATAGAATCATTTAAAATAACTTATATTTGAGCAGCATCAGCTTCGTGGCTGTAAGCTAACGCAGCGGCGGAGTGATCTGCGAGAAAATAGTCCCTCAAAATGCGGTAATTCATGTGATACAAGGTCAGTTATATTTCAAACATGATTCTATTAACACAGACATTTATATGGTTAGTCTGGTGTTATAAGTGATTTACCTCAGGTGCACTGTGGAGTGGGTCAGACTGTTTTTAATGCAGGCTAACTGATACCATAGAAATGCTTTAGCCTTGCCCTAGCCTAGCGCCACTAGACTCTTCAAATATAAGAACTGCATGAATTAAAAAAAAATATCTCCAGACATCAACAACACTCTGGATAACTAGGAAATGAGGCCCAATGTCAAAAATCCTGAAATATCCCTTTAAGCCGGCGCTAAACTGCACCAAAACATCTCGATCTAAATCAAATCGTCACGTCCCGAAGCCCGAGCGCAATAACCAAATTTGAGGTCCGGGTTTTTTCAAAAGAAGCAGAAGTCGCCGGGCGGATAAATTACCGTCAACACCTCGTGAAAAGGTCCCAACATCTGAAGCAGCTTAGGCGCAATTACAGGGGGGGGGGGGCGAGTGGCGAGGGGCGAGGGGCGGGGCTCCATGCTAATTAGCTGCATTTTTCATCCATAAAAGCGGTCTGGCAATCAGCAGAGGCTTTCAAAGAGCGAGCGCGGGCCCGGCATCTGTGCTCAATTTGGGGAGGGGGGAAAGGAGAGAAAAAGCACCAAAAAAAACGAAACGCGGAAGACACGAGACGAGAGGCGCGGGGAGACGAGGACGGACGGGGATGACAGGTTCGAACGGCCTCAAACCCCACGACTGGGGAACGTCAGTGTCATCGGACTGGCACGGGTTCAAAGGTAAAGCCCGAGGGGCAGGGGGGCGGGAGGGGAACAGCGGGGTAAAGACTTAGGCAGAAATACAGTCATGTGTGAGTTTGGTTCCGTGCGCTCAGAGAAACCGGGACGCTCTTATCCCTGTTCACACCAGGGATGGGACGATCCTGGAGTTTAGGCTCCGGGTTTTGTCAATTATGTTACTCTGGAAGAAATGGCATCTTATTAAGAAAAATGGCTTGAAAAGTGTTTGAATTAAGACGATTAATGCTGACTTTGAGTAGGTTTGGTCTGTCTTCAAATAAGAGCCAGTGGAACAAGCATTAATGCACTTAATATAAGAGAAATTAACCTCTTAACTAGGGCTGAAAGATGTATCGTTATCATATCGATATCGAGATATGAACATTCAAGATATTAAAATCGATATAGATTTTCATCAATAAAGCTGCACTCTATTATATTATATTATATTATTATATTATACTTTATTATATTGTTATTTTTCTGAAAAATGCTTGGTTTTACCTAACCCATAGTTATATTGTATCGTATTGATATCGAGATATCTGGCATGAATATCGAGATATAAAATGATGTCCTTGTCGTTCAGCCCTACTCTTGACCCCCGCCTTACCCGAGCACATTTTCTCCAGTTTGACTTTAACCAAATCTATAAGCTGCTTGAAAAAAAGTGTCAAAATAGCGACAGCATGGTGACAAAAAGCAGCATAACAGGCAACAGAAAGGCAACAAAAAAGTGCATTAACAAAGCACCAAAAACACAGCAAAAGTTTGGCAAAATTGCACAAAAAAATACAACAAACAAGTATACTTTTGTTGCGCAAGGAAAAATCTTGGATCAGTTTTGCAGGTCTTAGCTTTGAAATTAAGCGTTACTTTGGCCTGTCGGCTGTAACCTCCAGCTTTTAGATTTGAGCAATAATATCCTCAGTTAAAGCGGGAGTTAAGAAGTTAACTTGTACACTTAAGATAAGAAAAATATTCCTTCTCCCATTGACAATAATAAAGCCCAAACCTAGTCGAAATAAGCACAAATTCTGGTAATTCAGGCACTTTTAAGTCATGTTTTGTATCTGTTCAAAAGCAGGACCGTCTGGAACTTTTTACTAACAGCCAATCAAACCAAACCCTTTTTGATTTTCATGCCCCGCCCCTCTGTAGCTTTCCGCATGGCCGGTATCTCACTGTCCTCGTCCTTGGAGAGCACCTGATGTTTTCACTACATCCCACACGGATCACGGCCCAGTGAAGCGCTGCCATCGCTGTTTTCAACCTCTTAACCCCCGCCTTAACCGAGTGCCTTTTCTCCAGTTCAGCTTTACCCAAATCCATAAGGTCACCACCAGTGCAAAACTGAAAGGTAAACGGGGATCAAATTAAGCATCATTTGAAAGCTAAGGCCAACAAAACTCATCGAATTTGATCTTTTTCCTCGCGTTGTTGCTGTCACTTTTTTGTTGGGTTTTCCTCACATTTTGCCACATTGTTGTCACTCTTTTGTTGCATTTTCATCCTCGTTTTCGTCTTCAGGAGGGGGTTAAGAGGTTAAACTACATTGTATCATTTCAACCTGAAAAGACTCGCAGAAACAAAGCGGCATTAGGAGTCGGGACACCGGTGGAGGTAGAGGATGAGTTCAGGAGGGGCGGAGGAGGGTCGCAGCACGCCGGGACACGGTCGAGATTGGAATCCTGGGTTGAAGCGGGAACAGGCGGCTGCGGTGATAGGCTGACGCGGAGGTGCGGCTTTAGATGAAGCCATGATTGGACGATTGGTGAGGCGTAGTCGGAGATGAGGCGATGAATGGAGTCCTAGTGCTCGTTCCATTGGCATTAGCGTTTTTATCTCATCTGAAAATTCAACATAAAGAAGCTTTTCCAGCGCTGACGTGGTTAAACGCGACGTTAGACGAACCCCACGTTTTAGCAGCTTTTATTCCATTATTCCAGCCCCCGCGGGACGAGAAATCTCATTTACTGTACTGTTTGGAGAACCTTTAACCCGCGCTCGCACAGCCACCGCCGCGGCTCGGCTCGTGTCCCGGAGGCTCTTTCCAAATCGGGTTTCATCGAATTAACCCGCTGTACGCACGGCTCTTAAACATGTGCAGAGGCGCGTCGTGAAGGAAAACTCTTACGGGGAACTTCCAGAGGTGAAGTGCGGCACTTTGCTGTAACGTAAAACTTGGAGCAATTACGACTTTCTGGGTCAGCGCGTTCGAGAAAAGAAGTCACTGAATCCTCATCTCTTTATATTTAAGGCTAAAACGTCAAAATCAGGAGCTAACTTCGAAAAATAGATTATGCAGAACATGGAATGCGATTTTTGCTGACCTACTTTAGATAGTGAGTGCCTAATGTAGGTGGGAAAAGCACTATATAGACCCTTTAATTGTTCGTAAACATTCCGGGCTCAGCTGGAGGCAGGAAGTTAGATTCCTATCTATTTCCATTGTAGCTGTTGTCATAGTAACGATAAACAAATGTCTGACTGTTGTTGGAAATATCAGATAAACCTTATTTTATCGTCTCAAATGTCATTCCTCTTGTTCTGGCACCTTAAGCCACAACAGGACCACATTTTTCAGTTGTAGTTTAACACTTAAAATCGCTAGTTTTAGTTTAATCTTATTTCTCTTGATCACTTCCTGCCTCCAGCTGATGTCACTGATGATGTCACTGATGATGTCAGCAGTTACAAGGTCTATACGTTTGTTAAGTGTGACGTCACGACTTCTGCTTCCGGGTCCTAGCAGACGAGCAAATATGTGAGAAAAAAAATAATAAATTTAAAAAAACTCTTAAAAACAACCATCAATATTTCTGAAACTCAACAGAGAGTTACTGAAGCTACTTATTTCTCAGACTCATTAGCCAAACATGCCGCACCTACTGCTAAAAAAGTAATATTTACTAAAGTCGGTACTTCCGGGGTTAGCCTAGCTGCTGCGCCGTTAGCATTCCGCTAACCCGGAAGTATCGATTTTGGTAAATATTACTTTTATAGCAGTAGGTGCAGCATTTTTGGCTAATGGGCCTGATAAATAAGTATGTTCAGTAACTCTCTGTTGAGTTTCAGAAATATTGATTTGTGGTATTAAAGAGTTTTTTGTATTTTCTCACACATCTGCGGACCCGGAAGTAGAGCTGTGACGTCACCACTTAACAAACGTATACTGCATGCCAATTAGTTTTTTGATCATATTTATTCTTTTTCTTCTCATTTTCAAACTTAAAGTCCATAAAACCTTTGAAAACTCCGTCTTTAGATCATTCCAGTCTAAACATTTTAGCTCATGTGTCAATATCGATCAATAGAGTTCGGGAAAGTCCACTGTTACCATGGAGATCCGGCATGTTTGTTGCTGTTAGCATACATTTTCATACATTAGCTAAACACAGTATGAAAAGTGGAGACGGAGCAAGTCTTTAACAGTTACTTTTCTTCTTCCTCTCACTTCTTCTTTGTTGGCAACACAATGTTTGTTGGTGGTTCCTGTGTCCCGCCCCAGTATTTAACTTTTATATTTCAAGAGGTCTGCATCACTGTGATCAGCTTTTAACAGTTTGTAACTTCTTTTTCAGTTGTCTTTTCAATCCAGTGCCACCGCTCCCTACGCTCTCGTCACGCACTGAGGCCAATGTGACTGAACAGCCTTGTGCCGTATTTGCGCCGCAGCTTTATTAACTCAGCGACAAAAAAAAACGTCCCGCGTCCAATGAGAACAAAGAGAAAGAAGAGTTATGTGGCCATGTTTTTTTGGGGGGGGGGTCACCATTTTTGCTTAAAGGGATATTTCAGGATTTTTGACATAGGGCCTCATTTCCTCGTTATCCAGAGTGTTGTTGATTTCTGGGGATATATATATATTTTTTTAATTCATGCAGTCCTTATATGTGAAGAGTTTAGTGGTGCTAGGCTAGTGCTAGGCTAGTGCATGTCTATGGTAACTAGTAGCCTGCATTAAAAACCTCTTCAAAATCATGGTGTCGTCCTCCAAACGTTGCCATATCTAATAGGTAGCGTTCACGTGACATCACAACATTCTAAAGAGCCCATAGTTTAACACTGAGGTGGAGGGCAACTGGAAATTCCATGGCGGTTACTATGGTAACTGTGGTAACTGACAAAATGCAGATTTTTATGTCTTTGTTTTTGGTTCATATCTCAGTCATTACTGGAAGAATCCACATGAAACAAAAACTGTCACAAAGTTCAGCGTCTCCTCTTTCAGCACATATGAACTAATGTCCAATTATTTTCTATGAAAGGCGTCAAAAAGTGGTGTCAATATTCGAAAACATGAGCGTGATGTTGTCTAGTAGAAAGGACTTTCAGACATAAAAATAATATCACAGGTTTGTGAATCCAATCCCTGTCAAATACTGATGAGCAAAAGCATTTGTCAATTTTAGTTTTGGCAATTTCTTACAAAAACTGTATTTCTCCCATAGAGTTGTATTGGCCCCTGCCCTCCAACTGACATTATGACATCATCACATTCTTAATCGTGAACGCAACCTATTTGTAGAAAGCTCCTTTGTGAATTCCACGTGTAGTAATGCGGCCGCAGGTAAACAAACTACTGTAGATCCGGTAACCGAGCAGATCACTCCGCCGCTGCGTTAGCTTACAACCAGGAAGCTGATGCTGCTCAAATATAAGTTCTTTTAAATGCAAAATGGTTATATTTAAAACATTACTCAGTCGACACAGACATTTATATGGTTAGTCTGATGTTATAAGTGATTTGCCTCAGGTGCACTGTGCTTGGGTCAGACTGTTTTTAATGCAGGCTACTAGTTACCATAGACATGCTCTAGCCTAGCACCACTAAACTCTTCAAATATAAGGACGGCATGAATTAAAAAAAATAAAAATAAATCTCCAGAAATCAACAACACTCTGGATAACTAGGAAATGAGGCCCTATGTCAAAAATCCTGAAACATCCCTTTAAGGCACCAAAATGGCTTGCAGCGTGTTTCCCTTCCCATATTGTGTGAGGGAAAATAGCTGCATATTAATTCTCCCTCAAACATCGCACTCGAGATTAGATTAAAAAAACTTAATTCACTTCAAATAAGATAACTCATCCCATGGACAGATTGCTTGAAATGAGTGAAGACAAATGTACTTTACTTATTTCTAGATCTTACTGAAACACTTCTTGGCGTGAAAGGGGTGAAGAGAAGGGAGAGACGTGCTGCAAAGGCAAAATAACTTCACGGGAGGGACGTGGTTTTTGAAAGAAATGTCCAAACGTTGAACCTCATCATTATTCGTTTGGGATTCAGACATTTCAATCTCATCGTGCACACGTTTTTTAGATATTGCCTCCACACCGGACCTTATTCCACATGTGCAGACAGAGAAGACAGAGATATCAGCCTTTAAATCCAGCCTTGCATTCTGAGTTGATGGTTACCGTCTGTGTCTCCTCCTGCAGGGCTCGGGTTTCCACGCGTCGCGGCGGCAGAAGTACGGGAACGTGTTCAAGACGCACCTGCTGGGCCGGCCGCTGATCCGGGTCACGGGCGCGGAGAACATCCGGAAGGTGCTGATGGGGGAGCACACGCTGGTCACGGTGGACTGGCCCCAGAGCACGTCCACGCTGCTGGGGCCCAACTCGCTCGCCAACAGCATCGGGGACATCCACCGCAAGCGCCGGAAGGTGAGGAGCTCGTCACTCAATCTGATGGAGATGATTGCCTTTTTGTCTGAGGGGGGCGCTATCGATCACTCAACAGCTCAAGCTATAAACATCAGCAGCGGAACAGTTTGTATTTAAGTGGTTTGATTATGAAAAACTGCTGTTGTCATTCAGTCTGTTGTGGTTAGTTCAGCAGTGCATTGTTTATCCCTCCTTTAAAAACAACACTTGGATAAAGTGGATACTTTTTTTCTATTCGTTCATGGGCCAGACCAGATCTCGGTACCACCCAAGAAGGCAAAGGCGATCATTGACTTCTAAGTAGGTCCATGTCTGAGCTTTGTATTTTGGTACGAGAGCCTTTTCAGAGTCACAGCTTTATCATCAGCTCTTGCAGTGAACCATCCTTTTATAACACTGCTCCATATTTTGGTTTAGGTCATTTTCAGCCCATAAAGCACGATTTTAACTTTTACACACTGAGATATGTTCTTACTTGAGCTTAGACGAGTTGATGCGTAACTGTCTGGTCTTTACGCGTGCGCTCAGTCACGCAAAAATATCAAAGATGTTGTTAGCATTTAGCCTCTCCTCCTCCTCCTCTATGGACCCAAACTGGGGTGAAGTTAGAAGCGACAGAGAATTCTATAGGAGTGAAGATATTACTGCGCGGATGTCAAAGTGCTCATAAGGTGTTATTACGCCTCACAATATAGTTCCCCTTTATATCCGCTTAGAAAATCGACATGACTAGACTTGGATCGTGTAACTACTCTACGTAACTGTATTTAAATAGGGAAAACATGGAAGAGCTCGGTCGCTTCTGACTTCACCCCCGTTTGGCCCCATAGAGGAGGAGAGGCTACATGCTAACAACATGTTTGTGTTTTAGCGTGACTGAGCGCACGCACAAAGACCAGACAGGTACGCATCGACTCGTCTAAGCTCAGGTAAGAACAGATCCCAGTGTGGCCTGTTCCTTTAAAATAGAGCCGTCGTACGACCAAAGACGAGCTGCGACCGACATCAGGCAGAGTGTGATATTTTGGAAGGCGAATCGCAGAGTGATCTCCACAGAAATAAACCCGGCTCACATGCAGCTCTGGCCTCAGCTAAACACACACCGTCTGGAGCCTGATATTCACTATGATAAACTTTAGTCGTAGCTACGATTCTCTCTTTAAACCATCGCACAGTGGAAGCGAGAGCAGCTCATGATTTTACCATCACCACGTCGTGCAATGTGACGTCTAAATATCTTCAAAGACAAAAAAAATTCACACAGTGTACACCCGCCATTAGATAATAATTCACACTATTGTATTTGGTATCATTTTAAAGAAGGCATTTTCATGTTTCATTTGAGCTCAAATCTACTACTCTGTGATACTTCCCATGCTGAGACTTCCAAGAACATCAGTGACACTCAACTCAGGGCCTCATAGAAGCATCTCCCATAGAAATAAGCCTGTATCTGTCCAAGGCTGGATCAGCTGGTTAGACCTTCTGTCCAGGACATGTCACTTTTTAGAGAAGAACAGTTCTGTATTGTTTTAATCTGATCCTTTTGCAGTAAGTGAATTTGTTGCTCTTGTATCTGTACTTTTACTCAAGTAAGAAAATGCAGTACTTCTTCCACCAAGTTCATCATGGCGACTAATATCCCGTCTGTGGAAGTGAATTTGAGCCGTGTAACGGGAAGGGGGCCGGCTCGGGTTTCGCGCTCAGGGACGCGAGGGGTCGGCTGGGTGTAATCTGGGCTGTGATCCCCGTGTTTCCCCCGGGACCGCGGCTCTAACCTCGCGTAATGACCCTTGATTAGGAAACGGCTCGTACAAAGAGAGGCTTTTTCCTCCGCCGCATGTGCACGCACCTGAGCGGGCCGCGGCCTTACGTAAAGGCCGCTTGTTTGTGCTTTTCCAGAGTTTTACTGGGAGATGTTTACGACGAAGGGGCTATTTTAGGTTACCGGTTTGGCTCGAGGAGGAGACGCATGACTTTGGAAGAAGTGCAACGTAGAAAACAGCCAAGATTGGAATAAGACTGCATTTTAAAATGTTTGGATTTTTGACTAATTTAAAGGGATACTTCGGGATTTTTGACATTGGGCCTCATTTCCTAGTTATCCAGAGTGTTGTTGATTTTTTATTTGAAGAGTCTAGTGGTGCTAGGCTAGAGCAAGGCTAAAGCATTTCTATGGTATCAGTTAGCCTGCATTAAAAACAGTCTGACCCACTCCACAGTGCACCTGAGGTAAATCACTTATAACGCCAGACTAACCATATAAATGTCTGTGTTAATAGAATCATTTAAAATAACTTATATTTGAGCAGCATCAGCTTCGTGGCTGTAAGCTAACGCAGCGGCGGAGTGATCTGCGAGAAAATAGTCCCTCAAAATGCGGTAATTCATGTGATACAAGGTCAGTTATATTTCAAACATTATTCTATTAACACAGACATTTATATGGTTAGTCTGGTGTTATAAGTGATTTACCTCAGGTGCACTGTGGAGTGGGTCAGACTGTTTTTAATGCAGGCTAACTGATACCATAGAAATGCTTTAGCCTTGCCCTAGCCTAGCGCCACTAGACTCTTCAAATATAAGAACTGCATGAATTTAAGAAAAAATATCTCCAGACATCAACAACACTCTGGATAACTAGGAAATGAGGCCCAATGTCAAAAATCCCGAAGTATCCCTTTAATGTCATTGTGTCTTTTAACCCACTTCTTGTTCCGTTGACAATCAGGCAATCCAAACATATTCAAAATCAGCACAAGCACTTTTATGTCGTTATTTCCCAGTGTAAACAGTCAAATTTGCCCATACTTTCTGCAACAAAATCTAAATAATGAATCGAGTCAGGTTTAAATTCATGGTTTTATTTTGATGATAGATTAGCTGCAGGTCTCTGATGGCAGCCTCACATTCATTTCCTTATTTACATTGCGCTGCCTTGTGTTCTTCCTTAAAGGGATATTTCAGGATTTTTGACATAGGGCCTCATTTCCTCGTTATCCAGAGTGTTGTTGATTTCTGGGGATATATATATATTTTTTTTATTCATGCAGTCCTTATATTTGAAGCGTTTAGTGGTGCTAGGCTAGTGCATGTCTATGGTAACTAGTAGCCTGCATTAAAAACCTCTTCAAAATCAAGGGTTCGTCCTCCACACGTTGCCATATCTGATTTGTAGAAAGCTCCTTTGTGAATTCCACGTGTAGTAACGCCGGCCGCAGGTAAACAAACGACTGTAGATCCGGTAACCGAGCAGATCACTCCGCCGCTGCGTAGCTTACAACCAGGAAGCTGATGCTGCTCAAATATAAGTCCTTTCAAATGCAAAATGGTTATATTTAAAACATTATTCAGTCCACACAGACATTTATATGGGTAGTCTGGTGTTATAAAGGATTTGCCTCAGGTGCACTGTGCTTTTAATGCAGGCTATTAGTTACCATAGACATGCACTAGCCTAGCGCACGTTTGTTCATTTGTTCATGTCAGATAAATGCTTGAATGTTATTCTCTTTAAAAGGTGAAATGTTACGTGGAGTGGCTTTTAGTAAATGTACCTTGTTACCGCAGTGCAGGCATGAAATGAATGTAATGTGGGCTTTTTCCATCTGCTGCTCTGCTCTGTTGGTGTCGATGCTCAGGATTCAGTGACTGGATTTGTTCGCATTAGCCTCGTCAGACGCCGAGAAAACCCTGCTCTAAATAATAATGACTTTGACTGGTTTGACCCAGTCCAGCCGCCTGTTCCTGGTGTGGCCTCGGAGTGGAAAAGTCTGAGTGCAGCGTGGAAACTGGCACCGCTGAGCCACGAGAAAACACACTACTACAACTCCCAACAGTGCCAGGACTACGACCAGACTGTCACTGCTGCAAGTACTTTTACTCCTATAGCTGCTACTTATAATACTACTTATACCATGGTCTGGGTGAATACTCGATTCTGATTGGCTGGTGGGTGCTGACAAGCGTGCATTATTTTCGTATAACCGCACACGTAGTCCGGTAGTTAAATCACTGGGATATCACTCCGCTGCGGGCATCGCCATAGCAACGCATAACACAGCTGAATCAGACAAACGCTTAATTAGTGACTGACATGAACGAATGAGATGGATTTTGTGGTTAATTTCAACGTTTGGGCAAAACAAAACTTTTGATGAATGGGGAATAGAGGAGAGCAAGCAGCTAGGTTAGGCTTCTGTTAATAAAATATGAGCTTTCCATTTCTACTGAAAACGGTTAAGGCACTATTCATTATTTTCAGACGTATATAAAATGATCCCTGCACTTAAGCATATTTGGCTGGATTAGTAAAGTCACATATAAAAGTTTCAGTTCGTGGGGCCAAGGTGTAAGCGGACTTCACTCACTTCAATGACTCCACTGCATCTGTTTCAGTCGAGCTCGTTGAGCTACATGTTGCTAGCTAGCTAACTAGCTTTAGGTTAAACAGCGTAAACGTGAAATAACTCCTGCCCAGGAGTGCTGCATATCGGTGTTTACTTCCACGGAAAAGAGCAAGGTTAGTCCTGTTGTGTTGTGAGTCTGGCGATGCAGCGTGTGCTTCTGTTGTTTCGTTGAGACGGAGATCCTCACAGCAGCGAGAGAATGGCTCGCTCTGAGACGAGCGTTCAGACAGCGGCCGTTTAAAAGCCCACATAAAATAGTCCCTGTAGTTTGGCATATTTAGCGAGTTTAGTAAATGAAAACAACATTTGTTATAAAATGTTACGTTTGTGGGACCATGGTATAAGCGGATTAAACAACTCGGAGCCGTGCATTAGACGGTTATAATGCACTTCGCGGAGTAACACCACTCCGCTGCGCGTCGTGCATTATAACCGTCTAATGCACGACTCCGAGTTGTTTAATCCTTACATATAATACTACTACAACTCCCAACACTGCCAGGACTACGACCAGACTGTCACTGCTTAAGATCAGTTTTTTTTTACTCATTAATTGCCCGTGAGAGTAAATACTACGCTGACAGAAAAGACAAAGGGACAGAGAGATATTGTTCATCCAATTACACAATGGAGATCATTTTTTTCACTCAAACTTGGCTGTAAATACTGTTTAAGTGGCGCTAGCCCGCAGTTAGCTTTGCCCGTTAGCCTGTTAGCTTCTTCTTCGTGATTCCATTAGTGTGTATTGGTGACTCCGACCCAGTGCAGGGAAGTTGTAAGGGTGGTTTTCCGGCCAGAGACACCAGGGGAGATGAAAGACCCTCCAATCATCCCATTAACACTTGTATGACCCCCAGAGGGACTACGGAAAGGATTTATTAAGGTAAACAAGTTACTTAATGCTGCTTTAAGGTTAGTGGCTGTATGACGTTTCACCCTCATGACTTGTGACTGGTTGATGTACCAAGGATCCAAAAGTCCACAGGGGGCCCTATGTTATACTTTATGTTGGCTGTTAGACACATAATAGACTAGAAGCAATTACCACTAGTGAGAATAGAAATCCATGCACGCACTGGGATGAGAGGCTGGTCACCTGACAACTCCCATGATGCAGTTTTCCCTCAGAACAGAAGACTCTTTAGGTCGTGCTGTTACAATAAACTGGTTTCACTTAGAATGGAAATGATAAAGTTGTCCACTTCTCATTCTAAGTGAATATTAAGTCTGTTAGTAAAAGCCTCTGAAATGCATTCTTGATGAATCTTGCAGTAGTTTATCCGTTCACGGTTGTCGTTTGCAGCATGAATCGCTAAATCTAACCCCAAAACATGTCCCCCAAATTCATATTTAGCTCTTATTTTTCGCCTCTTGGGTTTTCGGGGGAAAGGCTGGTTGTGTAGGGCGGAGGGGGCCGGGGGCAGACGGGAAGAGGAGGGCGCTCGGCAGAAGAAAGAGCTCCTTTACATGTGCGAGAGGCAGCCGCAGACCCAGACATATGGACGTTATTATGGGAGCTGCGCGGCCAAAACGTGTTCGGAGGAGGAGGAATATAGATGCACTGCCTGGAGTTCAGGAACTCTCAAGAGTGTCAGGCGGAGGGCATACGGATCAGCCGAGTTTTATACCAGCACAATGAAGTCGCAATTTCACCACTTTGTGTCAGGAAACCACATGGTGTAGTAGATTTCGTGAATGTGCACTTTTAGAGGACACCTATATCCAGAGGTGGGCAAAATATCACCTATAAAAGACATTTTGGATCACGATTAGTTTGGCTGAAATAATTACGATTAACAATATTATCACGATATTTGAATTTCACTGAAACTTGCAGGAATGATGGGACATGGGTCATGAAATATTCCTCTTCATTATCCGCTATAAATGTCATATTGAGTGAGACGTACATAAAATAAGTATTTATACTGTAAATTAGATTAAGTATAGAATGAAAACCAGCCGTTCTTTTCATAATCACAAGAGCAAGTCATTCTTGGTTTTATAAGGCAGCCCTTTATGAACAAAAGCATCAGTTGATTTTGCTGCCTGGTAAAGATGACTGTTATGTTTGTCTGTGGCTTTATAAACGATGCAGGTGTTTGTCTCTCAGATGGACCGGCGTCAGCTCTCGGCGCAGACTCTTTTCTTCGACATGTTCCTCATGTGGCCGTTTCGTTTTCTTGGTTTTCTTTTGTTTTGTGAATCCCTTTACCTCACCTTGTCCACTTGGCCTGACAGCGGCAGCTTCTCATTCCGCAAAAAGCTCGCACCGATGAGAGGAGTGGGGACCCCTTGTGGTGTAACACGGTAATTCAGGGGTCAGGGGTTTTGACCCGCATAAGAGCAACATTGATTCAATTTTTACAACCCGACCTGCAGCCATTAAAAATGACATGTTACAAATGTGATCCGTCTGACTGGGCCACGGCTTTAATTACGTACACAAATTAGCTTGCGCTGGAGGAAGTAATAATTGATCATTTCAGTTTATGACAGGAAGTGACATACTGTAGATTGAGGTAAAGTCCCACAGCAGTTTGACTCATAGACCCTTTAATTGTTTTGTAAACATTCCGGGCTTAGCTGGAGGCGGGAAGCTCGATTCCTATCTATTTCCATTGTAGCTGTTGTCATAGTAACGATAAACAAACGTCTTATGGTGCGTCCACACCAAGCGCCTCCGGCGCCTCCAAAGCGTCAGGTTTACATTTAAAATACATTGAGGACGCGCCTCAAGAGGCCCCGCGGCGCGTGACGCGCCTCCTGAGCGGCGAGTTTTCCAGATTTTCGCGCCTCCAGCGCGGCCGCGCCGCGTCCGAGGCGCGTGACGCGTCTCCGGGGTGGCCGACGCTAGAGTTGGGAAATGTTGAACTTTTTGGAGAAATTCGCGAGCGTCGACCAATCAGGAGCTTTCTCCAACAGTGACGTAAGCTGTAGCTGGGCCACCGTCGGTCCAGGGCAGATCCTCTGCCTGCCCGCAGCGCAGATGTAAACAAGTCACGGAGGATTATCGTGTTGTGAACCGGGGCTACAGCAGCTCTGGGACTTTTACAAAGACACACATCAGTGTTTCTTTTACCTAAACACCCAGGATTAAAAGCGGCGACAAGAAAACGTATTTGAGTGGCTGGATCTGCGCTGGGAATGTGTTTGGGTCTTGATGATGCACAGAGCATTCCCAAGGCTAATGCTACAGTACAAGCTAAATCTCCAATCGATGTGAAAACGAGAAATATGCACGAATAAAGTCTATTAAGCCCCATCTACATAAAGCAACCGTGTAACAATGATCACACATTGAGCCAGGCTTGTTGATTTTTAAGTTTATTGCTCACATTTTATCTACAACGGGCCGTAGTCGATCTGTTTTATAATTATTTCTATGCTAGCCCAAACAGATAGCTCGCACTGACCCCCTTGAAACAAGTATTATACACTAATCACGTCAATATAGCCCTAAACTACACAGAACAGCCTTTATGATGGTCACACACTGAGATGGGCTTGACGCAGTTGTGGTTTATTGCACACACTTTTTTTTAATTTTTATCAACAATGAGCTGTACGCGATCGCAAAAAGCTAACCGGCTAACCTAGCTTATAGCCACTTGCCACCAATGTCCCTTCAACCGTATGGGCTGGATATGAGCTAAAATACTGGGGAGATCCTGCGTAGACCATGGGGGAATAGTTAAAGATCCATAGGACATGGCAGGAGCAAAGAGGGAGACTACAGTAGTTAGCCTCCGAACAACTGTAGTTTTCAGGCACGAGCTGTTTCCAAGATGGCTACGAACAGACTCTGAGTTGACGCGCGGCCAGGGCGTCTTGACGCGCGGCCAGGGCGTCTGACGCTCTGTGACATTTGTGACAAGCGTCTGACTTCAGTAAGCACAAGCGTCCAACTACGGACTTGAGGCGCGTCTTTGACGCCCAAGAGGCGCTTGGTGTGGATGCACCATAACTGTTGTTGGAAATATCAGATAAACCTTGTTTTATCGTCTCAAATGTCATTCCTCTTGTTCTGGCTCCTTAAGCCACAACAGGACCACATTTTTCAGTTGTAGTTTTACACTTAAAATCGCTAGTTTTAGTTTAATCTTATTTCTCTTGATCACTTCCTGCCTCCAGCTGATGTCACTGATGATGTCAGCAGTTAAAGGGTCTATTGATTTCCCATATGTTTGTTAAGTGTGACGTCACGACTTGACTTGACTTAACATGGTCGGCCCGGCAACAGTTTAACCTCGTTTGCCTCTATCTATGTCACTTCCTGTCAGTGTCCAATAAGGAAGTGAAACTATAAACGTCACAAAAATTGTCAAACTAAAAAAAAAAACTGTGATTTTTTTAATTTTAATTTTAGCAAAATCTGAAATATAATTGTGTTATGTTTTAAAGACAAATGAGGAGGAAAGCTGTCTGCGTCTTCTGTGTCTTTGTGCACCGGTTGGCATCGATTGCAGGCGATGTTACGTCTTTGCTTCGACTTTGTTCAGCCGGCTTGTTTTTGCCGTGATGTTTTTTTCTTTCGCGGCGACCCGACTAAAGGGTTTTAAAAGTGCCATAGCTGTTTGAGCGGAGTTTGACCTGTAGTTACCTCGGCGCCCCGGCTCCTCTTACACACACAGAGCGAACAGCAGCGGCGGTCGCACAAGTGAGGCCTTAAATTGTCCAATTACGCCGCTCAGACGACTTAAACGCCTAAACTCTCTCTTACACCGGCACCTTTGGCTCTGTGAGCGTTTTTTACACATTCGGCTCTCGTTTTTTTAAAGACGGGGCCTGGAAAACATGAGATTGTCGTCGGTTTTGGGAATTAGATTTACGGCACAGTCTGGTCAGAGAGAAGCCAGTGCACGGGACTTTAAGAGGAGAAGAAGTTTGGACATTATTGTGGTGCGTGTCGAGAATGATCCCTGTTTTGTGTAAATTCACCGGCTCCAGAGAGAAAGGAGGAAAGTGTGTCCGAGGTCATGAGTTCAGTTTCTGCTTTTAAATGTGTCCAGATTGTGACGTCATCTTACACAAGCAGTATTTTTACTAAATACGGTTAAGCTAAGACACTGCCCACCTGCGGGAAACTCGGGTCAACTGCGGTCAAGTTGATATTATATTTGACCTTTCAGTGACCCAGTGGCTGTATGGGGGGTTTCTGTCCCAGTCGCCTCTAGGACATTATGGAGACATTCAGAAAACCAACCAGGAACCCTAAAAAATACCTGAAATAACGAGACCGCACAATCCACAGATCAGGTCCAGTCGACTGAACAACAGTTTATCCAGCAGGCTTTCAGGAAGCTGAACTCCCTTTGGACTCGTTCACAGTGTGAGCCTCATGAGTCTCGGCATTGAAGGCTTTCTCTCTTTCACCATGATCTTGTATTGAGATCTTTGGACAGAAGCTTGTTGACTGTGCTGTAATCAAAGCTAAAGGCGCCACAACCAAATATTAGAACAGGTGAGCTTTTATCTGCTTTTATTCTGAATCCTTTTGGACACACATTGTTTATTATGATTATCATTGTTACATTATATATTATATGATTATGTATTCATGTGCAATTATGAAACGTGCGCACAACAGTTACTGTATATGAGAGGAGGAACCTCGACTTCAGAAGTAAATTTATGATTTTTTACGGCGATGTTACCTGAATAATAAAAATAATAATAATAATAATTGTGGAATAAATTGGAGATGGAGATGAAACGAGGTTCAAACATCAATCTGTTCAAATATAAATTCAAGCAAAAGATTTTTGCAAAGTATAGAGAAGAAGAAATGAGTTGCCACTAGGGGGAGCAATAAGATCAAATTGCTTTTTATTAATTAAGGAAGAATGTTGTTGCTCTCAACGGGTGTCATTCTATTGCTCAAAATTACAAATAGAGAATTAGGGTAGGCGAGCTATGGATCTGTTGAGAGGGATCCTCCCAACGGCCTCATAATCCTCGTCTTTTAACGCACCACACAGCATAGGAACATCATCTACAAAATCAGGTGTTTGTTGATGAGGAGCTACTGCCCTCTACAACTGGCCCGCTCTACACCTGGCTTTGTAACGCACTACACTGTGTAGGGCTTACATAATACATGTACATAATAATATTCACGGAGTATAATATGTATATTAATCTGTCTTTTTAACATAAAACTAGTGACTTTTGGTAATGCTAACAATGTTACCATGGTAACCATCTGAAAGAAATATAATGATCTCCTTTTGTTACTTGCTTTGTACTAGACTTCGTACATGAAACTAGACCGTTGTTGTAATTGTGCTTCTTTTCTGTTGATGTACGAACACTTCAAACAGTGTTTTGTAAGTTATAGTTCTTTGTAAATAGTTTGTAACTGTGTGGCATTATCATAGTTGTTTTGTAATTAGTTGTTACGTAATCAGTATTGCTCTGTTTTGGGGTTTGGTCGGATGCTGTGGGTGTGTAGGGTCTATTTTGTTTTGCTGTTGTTTCCTTGTTGCTGTTTTGTTCCTTTGTTGTTCCACTATGTTCTTGTGAAATGATGATTTTAATTGTATTGATTTTGGGGGTGGAGCTTATAAGCTCTTGCATCGGCCCACTCCTTTTGAGCAGAGTGTTTGCTGCTCAAATAAACAAAATAAACTAAACTAAACTAATAATTTGCCAGGTCTCCCATCCAAGTCCTGCCAGGCCCGTCCCTGCTTAGCTTCCGAGCTCTGACGGGATCGGGCAGAGCAAAGACGGGATGGCGTAGAAGGACCAGGGAGGGGTCGTTTGGAAGCTTGAAATGTCTAGTTTCCAACACAAAGGACAGGCAAGTCTTTATCACTGCCTGTTCCAAAGTTGTGTCCAAAAATTGGCGATGTTGTAGATGGCGAGAGCATGGGGTTCAAATACTAAAGCGGAATTCGACGCCCCCTCCAGCAGATGGCGCCCCAGGCTGTGTACAATCTCCCATTATTGTCACTTGGTTTTGTCACATTTTGAACCATATTTAATCCTGCTTTGGACCTGTTCCGAGTCCGGGTGTGACCTCCGTACTCCTGTGTCTATGGAAAAATCCTCGTTAAATAAAGGTTAGATAATAATAAATGAGTCCTGGTCCAGCCTGGTTTATTCGGCTTACACGTCGCTTTAGTCTTTGGCGAGAGGAGTTTGCGAATCCCAGGACGATCCCGCTCTGATAAATCGAAAAAGACACTAACTACTGATATTTTTCTTCCCTTCACTCCACTTGGAACCGTTCACCCGTGATGCCGCCGCCGCTTGTTCCATCTTCCTTCCAAATAAAAAATAAAAAACAACCCAGAAACTCTGTGGCCAAAAGTGCGGCGATCTAAAACTGAACTCTCTCCAATCCGATCGTCCCGTTCCCAAAACCGTCAAACGCGAACCATGTGTCGCCGAAAAAAAGCGGCCTCCAGAACATTACGCGGTCTTTGCCAATCAGGATTACTGTCAGAAGATATCTCTGAGACGGCTTTGGCAGAGAGCGGCTCGAGTGAAACGTACCAGGCCTCGTGGATCTGCGAGTCAGCGAGTGCTCCCTGTGCTGAGGTGGCAGAGAGTTACCGCTGCAGAAATTCGATTTAGCCTGGATTCAGATGTGAGCGTGTGTGAGTGATCCCATTTGTGCGTCTGCAGGCCTATTTGTGTGTCCATCATAAAGTGCACCTTAAGTCCAGGTCCAGGCGTTTTGAGAGTATCGGACTGGATCGAATTTACGGACCGGATCGGGTCTGATCCGCTTAAAGTTGGTCGTCGAATCTGCAAGCGGCTCCAGCTTTGCAGGTTTACCACAGCGCTGCTAATGCTAACGCTACGGCCTCAACTTAACCTCTTAAAGGGATTTTTGACATTGGGCCTCATGTCCTAGTTATCCAGAGTGTTGTTGATGTCTGGAGATATTTTTTTCTTAAATTCATGCAGTTCTTATATTTGAAGAGTCTAGTGGCGCTAGGCTAGGGCAAGGCTAAAGCATTTCTATGGTATCGGTTAGCCTGCATTAAAAACAGTCTGACCCACTCCACAGTGCACCTGAGGTAAATCACTTATAACACCAGACTAACCATATAAATGTCTGTGTTAATAGAATAATTTGAACCATTTTGCATTTAAAATAACTTATATTTGAGCAGCATCAGCTTCGTGGCTGTAAGCTAACGCAGCGGCGGAGTGATCTGCGAGAAAATAGTCCCTCAAAATGCGGTAATTCATGTGATACAAGGTCAGTTATATTTCAAACATTCTTCTATGAACACAGACATTTATATGGTTAGTCTGGTGTTATAAGTGATTTACCTCAGGTGCACTGTGGAGTGGGTCAGACTGTTTTTAATGCAGGCTAACTGATACCATAGAAATGCTTTAGCCTTGCAATTGAAGTAACACAAGAGTAATTGTCATGGAAATCTATCAAATAACGACTGATGAATGAAAATCTGAAAAATATTCGCATCGAACTTTCATTCTTGTGGCGGGGAGAGACCATTTGATATTGAACTAACTCAGAGGGGTGTTTAAGGGTGTTTAAGTGACACACCCCTCCGCTTTAGTTCAAGTTGGTGCAGTCCAATCCAGCGTGAGTAAAGAGAGAAAAAGGCAGTGAAAGGTAGAAAAGTGGACAAATGTTTGTATCTACATAACTTGTGCTGATTGTGGGTTTGTATCAGGCTCAGACTGTGTGTGCAGCGGCCCATGTGAAAGAGAAATTGTTAGAAAATTGTCAGTGTGGTGTTTGATCCAGCGACCTCTTGTTCTTGAGACCAGCGCACTATTACGGAGCTATAATTCCGGGCCGGTCTTCTCCAAATTCCCGGGCTGAAATGAGGTCCCAGCACGCCCCTGGAAGAAAGTCAAAAAGTGACGATTAGGCGGCAACAACGCGAGGAAAAAGAGTTTAGATGAGTTTTGTTGGTGTTAGCTTCCAACTTAAACCTGAATAAGAACGCGCAGGCTTGTCTCACATCCTCATGAAGTCTGTTCCAGATTTAGCTTTAGCCTCAGCGTGTTTAGTCCTGACTCTGGGAACCACCAGGAGACCCCTCCCTGAGATGGTTCATACGGCTCTAACATGTCAGAGATGGACTTTGATGCTAAACCATGAAAAGACAGAGATGTTTTAAATTCTGTTCTCTGAGCGACAGGAAGCCAGTGCAGAGACCAAAGCACTGGACTAATATTGTCAGGACATACATTTTAGTGCTATAGGGGAAACCTATGCAGACACAGAGAGGACATGGAGCTCTGAGCACTAACTCTGTGTAATATATTCTGTGATTTAAACATATTTGGAGCTGGACGTGTGCAGAGTTAGGACTGAACTTGCCGCTCGTTGTCGACAAAGTGTGAGAATCCGAACCTGCTTCAGCCGCTTCCAACTCCAGGATTTATGAGCTTTTTATTCAAATTCAGATGAGTCTTTACATTTGTGTGTCATAAAAGACCTGTGCCTCATATTTTATGGAAATAAATTCATTAGTTTTGCCGTTTTATATGAAAGCCACCGTTTATGAAAAACTATTCTTTCACTGCAAAAAGTAATCTGGAATTAAGTCAGAACAAGTATTGTATTGAAGTATTGAACTGAGCACATTCTCCCCAGTTCAGCTTTACCCAAATCTAAAAGCTTCTTGACTGGAGTTCACAGCCTGTAGGCCAGGGTAACGCCTTTTCCTCTCGCTGTTGCTGCGTTGTCGTCACTTTTTTTTTAACCTAGTTTGGTCACTTTTTTTTGTCACGTTTGACTTTATTTTAATTCCCTTTTTTTAAAAACATTTTTGACCCTTTTTTTTTTACTTAATTTTTTTACTTTTTTACCCTTTTTTGACCTTTTATTTTGCCTTTTTTAATTTTTTGTTACTTTTTAAAAACTTTTTGACTTTTTGTTTTTTACCTTTTTTTTAACCATTTTTTGACTTCTTTGAACTTTTTAGACTTTAAAAAAAACTTTTTAAACTCTTTTTTGTCGATATTTGACACTTTTTCCAAGATGCTTTTAGATTTGGGTAAAGCCAAACTGGAGAAAATGCTCGGTTCAGGTGGGGGTTAAGGGGTTGAATCAAGAATAGAAGATCTTTAACATTTGGTTTGTTCAAATGACAGAGTTGTTTTGGTGGTGAAGTTAAACTGTGTGAAAATCCCGTGTTTGACTTTATAAATGATGCTGTGACTGTTATTTGGTTGACCTTGGGTTAGGGTTAGTTGTGGAGGAAGGGAGGGCATCTGACTCAGCTCTAATCCTTGTTTTCTTTGTCGTAGGTTTTTGCCAAAGTGTTCAGCCACGAGGCGCTGCAGTCGTACTTACCCAAGATCCAGCAGGTGATTCAGGAGAGTCTGAGAGTGTGGAGCTCCAACCCCGACCCATCAACGTGTACAGGTACGCAGTACTCACTACAGTACTGCTGTTACACAGAAGTACACAAGAGTACTGCACCAGAGAGGAGTTACTGCACGAGTATGATAGATCTGTAATCGTGTCGAGTCATTGTTTTGGTCCTAAAGTGACAGGAAACACCGTACAGCAGCGGATATTCAAACCTTTTACATCATATTGAACTGTGTGCAACATGGAGGGCCACAGATCAGAGTTCAACCCAATCTAACATTCAACTGGCCACATGTAAGAGAGCTTGACCCGCTGCAGTGTTAATTTCATCGACTAAAATATTTAGTCTTAATTTTAGTCAAAGGGATATTCTTGACGAAATTGACGAAATCTGAAATTGGACTAAAACTAAATTAAACGTTTTTTATGAGACTAAAACTATGTCTAAAATGTCCAGATATTTTAGTCGACTAAAATAAGACTAAATAAAAATGAAAAGGAGAGACTAAAATCATCCAAACTTCTATTGACCGTCTGAAAGAGCCTCAGATCATGTAAATCCTCTGCCAAAGGAACAACTCTGAGCTTTGTTCATGTGGAGCAGCTCCATGAAGCAGAGGAGCTGATTAAATATGATTATAATGAATATTATAAATGCAAAGTCGACTAAATTTGTCTTACATTTACTAAAACTAGACTAAAATTGAAGATATTTTTTTGACTAAATCTCGACTAAATTGAATTACATTTTTGTCAAAAGATTAAGACTAAAACTAAATTGAAATATGTTGTCAAAATTAACACGGACCCGCTGCAAGCTATTTTAGTGCCCTAAGCAGAAAATGTTTGATGCCTTCCCCCCCCAAAAAAATAAATAAATGGGGGGGAGGGGTAGCTTAAAATTAAACACAATTTCAAAACTACACCAGTAACATTTGCCCTTAAATTAGGGCGGGGCGATTTGGCCAAAATATTTTTATCAGTTTGGACGATTATCCATTTTATGGGAAATAAACTTTAAAAAGTCTCCTGATCTTTCATATGAAGAAAACTGCTCAGAGTCCTGCTCATTAATATTTCACAATATAGCCGACATTAGGCCCATTAAGATAAGAGTACCCTTTATTTAAAACATGTGTTTCTGTTTTTAATATTCCTTGTCTGCTCTCAAAAGTAAAACTTCTTTTTTTGTGATTTGTAATTTTATTGAGGAAATATAGAAAAAAATCAAATAAATCATACATAGCATAGACAAACACATTAGTATAAATTAAGATTAACAGTTATAAATTAAATAAATTATAATAAAAATAAATAAATAAATGATTGACAACCGTCTCCATGGAGACTCAAGGGGAAAGGGGCGGAGTTAAATGGTCCGCTCAGAGCAGAGTGAGGGAAACTTTAGCGGAAGAAAACTCCACCGCGTATCTTAAGACACAACACACGGCCTTTGTGAAGCAGCAGAGACCGTCAGAAAGTCTACACTTTGACAATATAGCAACAAAAACGAGGACGAAAACGCAAAATGAAAAATGTGACAAAGAAGCAACATTAGGCGTGCCTGAAAAGCAACAATACTACAACAATTAGTGACAAAAATGACATTTATGGTGGAGAGTGGAGCGAACAACACTCAGGATGTAGAATCTGAGCATGATCGTGGCAGGAGCTAACTGTCTACAACATTTGACACCATGAAAGGGAACAGCTCCTGCTTTGTGGACGACTGAGTGTGATGAATGTGTGTAAATGTGTGTGTGTCTCCAGGGAGAGCCAGCGTCTGTCCTTCACCATGGCGGTGCGGGTGCTGCTCGGGTTCAGAGTGTCCGAGGAGGAGATGAAGCACCTGTTCTCCACCTTCCAGGACTTTGTGGACAATCTGTTCAGCCTCCCCATCGACCTGCCCTTCAGCGGATACCGACGGGTGAGCGTTTGGGCTTTTTGAACCACGTTACTTTGGTTTTGGGGTAAAGACGCTTAGTTTCAGCTGAGCCCATTCGCTTTCACTGGACTCTTTGTGACGATGAAAAAAAAAATCTATTACAAAACATTGAAGCAGTGCAGTAATTAAACATGTTGAAGATTATGGATTTTTTTTTGGTGAAACCTGAACATTTTAAAGAGTTTTGTCTGCAGTGTCCGAGCCTGTGCAGTGTGGAGTCTGAAGGAGCTTGTAAAGTGGAGCTCATAGACACAGTGGACTCTGCTCACTCCTCGGTTTATGTTAAAGGGATATTTCGGGATTTTTGACATAGGGCCTCATTTCCTAGTTTTCCAGAGTGTTGTTGATGTCTGGAGATATTTATTTTATTATTTATTCATGCAGTTCTTATATTTGAAGAGTCTAGTGGCGCTAGGCTAGGGCAAGGCTAGTGCATTTCTATGGTATCAGTTAGCCTGCATTAAAAACAGTCTGACCCACTCCACAGTGCACCTGAGGTAAATCACTTATAACACCAGACTAACCATATAAATGTCTGTGTTAATAGAATCATTTAAAATAACGTATATTTGAGCAGCATCAGCTTCGTGGCTGTAAGCTAACGCAGCGGCGGAGTGATCTGCGAGAAAATAGTCCCTCAAAATGCGGTAATTCATGTGATACAAGGTCAGTTATATTTCAAAAATTATTCTATTAACACAGACATTTATATGGTTAGTCTGGTGTTATAAGTGATTTACCTCAGGTGCACTGTGGAGTGGGTCAGACTGTTTTTAATGCAGGCTAACTGATACCATAGAAATGCTTTAGCCTTGCCCTAGCCTAGCGCCACTAGACTCTTCAAATATAAGAACTGCATGAATTTAAGAAAAAAATATCTCCAGACATCAACAACACTCTGGATAACTAGGAAATGAGGCCCAATGTCAACAATCCTGAAATATCCCTTCAATGACTATGTTTGAGAGGGAGTCCATGCTGGATTTACAGACTCCTCCTCCTATCCAGCTCCGATCGAGCATGTTCCTAAAAGGGCATAAGGGCGGGATCTTCACTGTAGACTCGGCCCTCGCAGGACGCGTAGTTCAATCGTAGCCGTGCCCGCACCGTTAGCTCTAATGCTAACGGCCTGTCAATCAAAGTCCGGCCCTCATTAGTACGAGATTTCTAAAATGTACCTTACAAAAACCCGCTTGGTTTCTTTAATTGTAACCCAGCGTTATCACAGGAGGAATAACTAGCTGTAGAAAGTTTAACATTATTGGAAACCAGGCTTTACAGTTGTTAAAAACGTGTGTAAAACTAGCTTTTTCTGGCGCCACTAGATGGAGCTACTGCAGCAATGGCGTCCAATGGCGGCCCCCTGTGCTACCCTTTGGTGGAGATGTTGTTAAAGAGTGGAATGAAAACTTCATTTGGAGAAAACGGCCCTAAAATGTAGTCACTTTGTCTGCACATGCGCCCTGTTCTTTAAACCTTTTTAAAGAAAACTTTTAGAAACCAGACTTTTCCAAACTTTTCCAAACTTGATTCCTCCCGTCTTTAGCCGCTGCTGTCTCCCACAAAGGAAATTACCATATTTGGATTACAGTGTCATCTCGGTCACAGCCTTTCGTGCTACTCGTGGATACCAAACATGTCAGTATTTGTGAATGAATGAGCGTGGGAAAGACCAGGGAGCGACACCATATTGGAGTTACTTAAGTAATAAAACAAACATCGCAAAGGGAGAGTTTGTTTTTTCCTCTGACACGTCTCACCCCGAGAGAGAAGTAAATCGCCTGATCTTTGCGAGACTTTGACATTTTATTCTGGGACATGAACCCCGGCTGATCTTTGCAAACTCGCGCTGACCGAGCACAGAAATACCCCACGGGACTATCTTTATCCCACACCGCTCATCATCTCCGCGCCTGAGCCTCCCCTGCATTGTGTCCGAGCGTTCGGGGGGAAGAAGAAGCCACCCAGGCTGAAACGGCAGCGCGAGCGCTCGCCAAACGCCTGCAATTATGCTCATTTATCACAGAACGGGAGTCCGCTAAATGCTATTGTTCCACCCGTGAGCCGGAGAGGGCTGTAATCAGGGAAATCGAAGGCTCTCGTGTTTATTTCCTCAACAGTTCAGGGGTCAGAGAATGAGACGATTGCGTTCAGAAATAGAAAGTTCAGCCGTGTCAGCGCAATCGATGTCTCCGGGATCCAGAGTTTGCAAATTTAAAACTAAGTATGTTTTGTGTGTGTGTCTCAGGGCATCCGTGCGCGGGACACTCTGCAGCGCAGCATCGAGAAGGCCATCCTGGAGAAGCCTCTGTCTCAGAGTAAAGACTACAGCGACGCCCTGGACGTGCTGATGGAGAGCGCCAAGGAGAACGGCACGGAGCTCAGCATGCAGGAGCTCAAGGTAAACGCTGCTCATTCACTTATTATTGCCTTTATGCACAGCCAAACTTATCATTCAGCCAATTCTATCAGCTACTCCATTTGCTCATTGTTTTAGTGAAATGTATGAAATGCAAGGCAAGTTTCTTTGTAGAGCTCAATTCATACACAAGGCAATTCAAAGTGCTTCACAATTGCATAAAATTACAAGAAAACAGATCAATCAATCAATAAAACATCAACATAAAGTTAATCAATGACAGTAAAAGGCAAGAGTGCAGATAAAATACTTTCAGTTTTCATATGCACGGGTAAAAAGAGCTGTTTTCAGCCTGGATTTGAACATTGTCAGAGTTGAGGCCTGTCTCACATCCTCATGAAGACTGTTCCAGATTTTAGCTGCATGAAACTGAAACGCAGCCTCACAGTGTTTATTATTGACTCTGGGAACCACCAGGAGACCCCTCCCTGAAGTTCTCAGGGCCCGAGATGGTTCATACGGCTCTAACATGTCAGAGATGGACTTTGGTGCTAAACCATGAAAAGACTTGTACACAAGCAGAGCTGTTTTAAATTCTATTCTCTGAGTGACAGGAAGCCAGTGCAGAGACCGGAGCACTGGACTAATGTGGTCGTATTTCCTGGTTCTTGTCAGGACTCGAGCAGCAGCGTTCTGGATGTTCTGCAGCTCTAACAGCTCGTTTAGAAAGGCCAGTGAGCAGGCCGTTACAGTAGTCTAACCTGCTGGAGACAAATGCATGGATGAGTCTCTCTAAGTCTGGTTTTGACACTATTCCTCTGATCTTAGCAATGTTCTTCAGATGGTAAAAAGCTGATGATGTTATTGCTTTGATGTGGCTGTTTAAGTGCCATTAAAAAGTCCAGACTATTGTTCAACGCAAGCAAGCAAGCGTGGACAGTTGCTTACAGGATTAAAGGTTCTGTACTGATTTTTTTCCTGTCAGATGATGAAGTGCAGCAGGGAAAATAAAGGGTGCAGTGATGGAGGGTCAGTGCGGTCGAGGGAGCTGTATTTTTCCAACAGACACTCTGTTCTCGTCGTCACTTCAACATCCCCCCAGCGAAGCCGTGTTCCTGATCACAAATCCATTCTGTTGTGAGTGGATGCTTCAGGGAAACGGGGAATGTGTCCCAGACAAATGATTTCGATGGATTATCAGAGAGTAGACTGATCTGCCTGAGACGGGACGTAAACTGGCCTGCTCGCTTGCCTGATTCAGCCTGTGATTATTTCCAGGAAATTATCTCTGTTACAACCCGGCTCTGCTAGATTAAAAGTTGCAACAAAACCAAGATATAAAATGGATGAATAAAGTTGTAATTTATTAAAAGGAGTGTAAAAGGTACATTTAACATAGGGGAAATTTACAATAATCACAAAGGTTAACAAAAGTGTAACCTAACTAAAACAACAAAAGGGCATCAATAACAATGTTAGGCCTAAACAACTACCAATAAGAGTCATGACTCAATAAACAATCTCTCAATCCCACGTCACATATAGTGAACATTCCAAGGAGAGACACAACCAAAATGGCGTACGGGCCACCAAGGCTACAAACACTCGAGTGGTCCCTAGACACACACAAAGTCATTACTAAATAAAGTAAAGTTACTGAACGGGACACAGACACAGATACAAAATGGCGTACTGGCCACAAAGACCAGCAGCCCCGAATGGTCCATGGTGTGGGCTTTTATAGGCGTGGCAGCAGCAGGAGGTTGATTGGGGCCAGGTGTTCCGATACCGCACCAATCAGGACCAGGGACGAGCGGCCAACCAGAACCGAGCATGAAACGAGTCCTCCAATCCCAGACCAGAGCTCACACAGCAGGGTTTCCATGGAGGACAAAGGGACATTAGCACTACACAAACAGAACCAACAAAAGGGAGGGAGACTGGAGGCCTGGTTGAGAGTGATTTGATCTCTATTGTGTGTAACAAACCTTCTCCAAATCATCTTGTGGGCCGGGAGTGTCTGTTTCTGCCTCACGTGGCCCACCTCTGACCCACAGAGTGATTCCCCTGTACAGTGGCCCATCTGTGGTCCGTTGTGCGTGGGTCGGGGGAGTTTAAACACAGACGGTTGGGGTTCTGTAACACGTCGGTGTGACTCCGCTTCACCGCAGCAGCAGCAGCAAAAGGAACTGCCCCGGAGCAAACAGAGAAACCCATCTGTGCGGGTCGGGTCAGGGTCGGATCAGGGGCCACGGTCGCAGCAGACGTGGGCCACAGCAGAAGGAAGGTCAGGGCAGGTTCAAGTTCCAGTTCAGGCTCTCGAGTCCTGGGACACTCCCGGACACTCTTACTGTACGCTGTAGTTCTTGCTCTGTTGTAGCGTCAGGTTAGCACGTACAGAGGCACTGAGCCCCATCTGCTTTTTGACTTGATCCGCTGGAAAAGTGCGTGAGCTCAGATGTCACGGCGACACATACAGGGACAAACTTCATCTCCCAAATCTAAAAGCTTCTTGAGAAAAGGTCTCAGCTTATACAGCGCTTTCCCACCTGCATTAGACTCAAAGCGCTTTACAGCAAGGAAGGAACAACAATTCACACACCGGTGTATGCAGACGCTGTGGGGAAGGGTGAAATGTCTTGCCCAAGGACACAACAACAGTGTGCACCTACAGGAAGCGGGATTTGAACTTTCCGATCCAATAAGGATGAAAGCGCAACATTAAACATGACAAGAAAGAGATAAACTGCATGGAAAACTTGACCAGTTTAATGATCTTTGTGTTATTCATGACTTTGTTTGGACACAGTCAAATATGAGTGAGAGATTTTCCATCATTTTCTCGCATTTTAAATGTTGTAAAATGTGGAAAAAGAAAATTGCACTATACAATCGTACTGTGTGGGATATTAAACTGAACAAATATAATTGTGCTATTTTGGATACTGAATTAAGATTAAGATGTGCATTTACTTAAATAAAAATGTAAAAAAAGAAAAGAAAGAAAAGCTACAAAAAAGTGTCAAAAAGCGACAAAAAAGTCACAAAAAATCAGAAAAAATTGACAAAAAAAGTCACAAAAAATTGACAAAAAAAAATCACAAAAAGTCACAAAAAATTGACAAAAAATCAGAAAAAAATGACAAAAAGTCAGAAAAAAATGACAAAAAAGTCACTAAAAATTGACAAAAAGTCACAAAAATTGACAAAAAAAATCACAAAAAATTGACAAAAAATCAGAAAAAAATGACAAAAAAGTCAGAAAAAAATGACAAAAAGTCACAAAAAATTGACAAAAAAGTCACAAAAATTGACAAAAAGTGTCAAAAAATTCACAAAAAATTGACAAAAAGTCACAAAAAATTGACAAAAAAGTGTCAAAAAAGTCACAAATAAAATTAAAACAAGTGACAAAAACTGACAAAAAGGCACAAAAAAAGCAACACAAAAAAGTAAAAAATACGACTAAAAAGTGACAACACAATGAAAACTCTTAGATGAGTTTTGTAGGTCTTAGCTTTCAAATGAGGCGTTTCTCTGTTCTAAAGGCTGTGAGCTCCAGTCCAGAAGCTCTTAGATTGGGATAAAGCTGAACTGGAGAAAATGCGCTGGGGTCAGGTGGGGGTTATTAGGAGATTAATTCCAAAGCACTTCTTGCGGTGACGAGCTTTGGGCGCCCCCTGCAGTCCCTTAAAAGCCGCGCACCGAGAGTCGAGTGTTGTGTTTGGAAACGAGCTCCACATTTTTCCCCCTGACGTTCCACTTTTGAGGAATTAAAAGCTCCTTGGCTGCAGTTACATAACTCCCCCCCTGACAGTTCACGGCCCCGGCACCAAACACGTGTGTACGCGCCTGTCCCGGGCAAACGTATGACAATGAAAATCTGCCTCTCCTGACAACTTTAAATCGCTTTATCTCCGGTCCGGTCACGGGGGAATTTCCAATGGTCGCTCTATATACGAGGTCTGTTTTTGGAAAATAAAGATCCTCGCGAGCCCCAAAGTTTTCACAATCCTGTTTTTGTTCATATTCCGCGGAGCTGCCAGAGTCGCTCGGAGCCACTTCGGCGATACGGAAAGTAAAGTTGTTATTATTTTAGAGCGTGCAGGAGTCGAAGCGGGGCAGCCCTAAATCCAGCTTGTCTTTACTTTGTTTTGGGGCCAGTTGGAATAAAGGGTCGACTCCAGAGTAAGGTGGAAATATAGAAGGGCTATATTTTACCCACAAGCGCCTCATTTGAAAGCTAAGACCTACAAAACTGATGTTAACAGATCTTTTTCCTTGTGTTGTTGCCGTGTTGCCGTCACTTAAGTAATAATCTGACAGTGTTTGATGGTGTTAAATAAAAAAAGGCCGTGCAAACGCAGAGGATCTGGATCTTTTAACCTCTTAACCCCCACCTTAAACCAGTTTGGTTTTACCCAAATCTGAAATAGCGACAGTTTTGTAGGTCTTAGCTTTCAAATGAGGCATTGCACTGGCCTATAGGCTGTGAGCTCCAGTCGAGAAGCTTTAAGATTTGGGTAAAACTGAACTGATGAAAATGTGCTTGGATAAAGTGGGGGTTAAGAGGTTAAACAGATTTGTACTTAAAGGGATATTTCAGGATTTTTGACATAGGACCTCATTTCCTAGTTATCCAGAGTGTTGTTGATGTCTGGAGATATTTTTTCTTAAATTCATGCAGTTCTTATATTTGAAGAGTCTAGTGGCGCTAGGCTAGGGCAAGGCTAAAGCATTTCTATGGTATCAGTTAGCCTGCATTAAAAACAGTGTGACCCACTCCACAGTGCACCTGAGGTAAATCACTTATAACACCAGACTAACCATATAAATGTCTGTGTTAATAGAATCATTTAAAATAACTTATATTTGAGCAGCGTCAGCTTCGTGGCTGTAATCTAACGCAGCGGCGGAGTGATCTGCGAGAAAATAGTCCCTCAAAATGCGGTAATTCATGTGATACAAGGTCAGTTATATTTCAAACATTATTCTATTAACACAGACATTTATATGGTTAGTCTGGTGTTATAAGTGATTTACCTCAGGTGCACTGTGGAGTGGGTCACACTGTTTTTAATGCAGGCTAACTGATACCATAGAAATGCTTTAGCCTTGCCCTAGCCTAGCGCCACTAGACTCTTCAAATATAAGAACTGCATGAATTTAAGAAAAAAATATCTCCAGACATCAACAACACTCTGGATAACTAGGAAATGAGGCCCAATGTCAAACATCCTGAAATATCCCTTTAAGTAATAATTGGACAGTGTTAAATAGATCCAGATCTTATAACAGGTTTTAAATTAAAAACTCTTTTCTCTCTCTCTTCCCAGGAGTCCACCATCGAGCTGATCTTCGCCGCCTTCGCCACCACGGCCAGCGCCAGCACGTCCCTGATCATGCAGCTGCTGCGCCATCCGCAGGTGCTGGAGCGTCTGCGGGACGAGCTGCGGGCGCGGGGCCTGCTGCAGAACGGCCGGCTGTGCTCCGAGGCCGAGCTGCGGCTGGACACCGTGGTCAGCCTGCGTTACCTGGACTGCGTCATCAAGGAGGTGCTGAGGCTCTTCACGCCGGTGTCCGGGGCCTACCGGACCGCCGTGCAGACCTTCGAGCTCGACGTGAGTCCAGGAAACCCACAGCAGTGGACTCATTATAGTCAAGAGGGGGCACAAACCTAATGCAGTGGTTCCCAACCTCATTTATTTACACTCCAAGTACCCCGACCTCAAATATTTTTACAAAGTGATTACCTAAACTCAAATTATTCAGTATTTAGTAGAGTGTTGTGTTTAAAAAAGCCAAAACATTCTCAATTTGAAACCTTATACTGAAGAACAACATTAACATTAACTTTACTCTGAAAGTTATACAGAAATTCCACTTGGTTTATTCTTCTTTTTAAATCTGAGGTGAGGTCCGCGTACCTGTGGTTGGGAAACACTTCCTCTTTAAGTCATTATTCATCACAGCCTTGTCATTCTGGCCTCCATGTGTTTGTTTTAACACACACAACATCTTATTGTTTTACTTTCACAATTTTTCTCTTTTGTAAATATTGGCGCTGGCTCCAAAAACCCAGCCAAACTATTAACATGAAGTTAGCCCGAGTTGAAGGCTATGGGTGAAGCCACGCGTTTCCCACTGTGTGAGTCACACATTTATGTGGCATCCCACGGAGGTACACGCTACAAACTTTATTTATCCCACTGTGAGTTAGACCCACAGTGGTTCTTGACTGGTGGGTCTGGACCATAGACTGTAAAAGTAAGAATGGAGAGAGGGAGGGAGGCTCATTCGTGCCACAGTTTGACTGGGGTTTTGGAGCCAGCTTCATTATTTAGGATATTAATAGTAAAATAATAAACACGTGGAGTTCAGAATGACAAACCTCTGTTTAATAATGATGTGCAGAGGCAAAAACGTTTTAATTGAAAGTCCATAGGAGCCATTTCCTTATAGTTACAGGAAGAAGTAGGTCACAATAAGTCCATTCATAATTTTACAGTAATGGTGGGTCCCGAAGCCATACCAGTTGAGACCCACTTATCTTTTCCTTGATTCCTTCATTCAAGTTTTATTAAGGACACAGAATCCTGGTCCATAATATTTGAGTCTGATTATTTAAAATGAGCATTTGAAAGCTTTATGGACAAATGCAGCCGTGTATTTGGGACGACTTGTTTGCCGTGGCTGACCTTGTTCGGAGCTTAAAGGAACAGGCCACCGTTTTTACATACTGAGATATGTTCTTACCTGAGCTTAGACGAGTTCATCTGTACCTGTCTGGTCTTCACGTGTGCCTTCAGTAACGTAAACACAGCACAGACGGCGTTAGCATTTAGCCTCTCTATAGCTCCAAACGAGGTGAAGATAGAAGCTACCAAACTCTTCCACGTTTTCCCTATTTAAAGCAGAACTAAGTAACGTGTTTACCTTAATAAATCCTTTCCGTAGTCCCTCTGGGGTAATACAAGTGTTAATGGGATGATTGGGGGGTCTTTCATCTCCCCCTGGTGTCTCTGGCCAGAAAACCATGCTTGCAACTTGACTGCCACCGGGCGGAGCAAGCAATACACACTGATACAATCACGAAGAAGAAGCTAACAGGCTAACGGGCAAAGCTAACTGCGGGCTAGCGCCACTTTAAACAGTATTTACAGTCAAGTTTGAGTGAAAAAAAATATTTCCATTGTATAACTGGATGTACAACACCTCTCTCTCCCTTCACGTTTTCTGTCAGCGTAGTATTTACTCTCCAAGACATTTAATAAGTTAAAAAAATCGTAACTTGCTACGACACCTGCAGTTGCGCTTATGGCCTCTAGGGACAAGAGTTACTTAGTACTGCTTTAAATATGGTTACGTGAAGTGTTACACTATAAAGTATATTTACACAAATTTAAACAATGTGAATTTTCTAAGCGGATAAAAAGGGGAACTATATTGTAAGGCGTAATAATACCAGGAGTACTTCGACGTTCGTGCAGTATTATCTTCACTTTACTGTGCGGACGCCGAAGTACTCCTGGTATCTCCTGGAGTCTCCGAGATGTCTCCCCGGTCTCAAGCAGCTGTGGCAACATTGTCCTCAACCCGTGAGACGTTTCTGTGACGTCCCTGCAATGTCTCCGAGACCTGTTAGATACCAAGGAGATCTCAGAGTCATATGGAGTCTCTTTGACATCTCCTTGGTGTCCAACAGGTCTCAGAGACATTGCAGGGACGTCACAGAAATGTCTCACGGGTTGAGGACAACATATAGTATTCTCGACAACACCGTGTAGACCTTTCGGAGACCACATGGAGACTTTTTAATTTCAGAAGAAGGTTTTGGACTGAATAGTGTAACATCTTCTTAGACCAGATGAACTCATTTTGAACCCTTTTCTTCTGTGTCATTTCAAACCGTCGCCATGTTTGCTTCTCTTCCAGGGCGTCCAGATTCCCAAAGGCTGGAGCGTCATGTACAGCATCCGCGACACGCACGACACCTCCTCCGTGTTCAAGGACGTGGACGCCTTCGACCCGGACCGCTTCAGCCAAGAGCGCGGCGAGGACAAGGAGGGCCGCTTCCACTACCTGCCGTTCGGGGGCGGCGTGCGCTCCTGCCTGGGCAAGCAGCTCGCCACACTCTTCCTCCGCCTGCTGGCCATCGAGCTCGCCAGCACCAGCCGCTTCGAGCTGGCCACGCGGAGTTTCCCGCGCATGGTCACGGTGCCGGTGGTGCATCCGACCGACGGGCTGAAGGTCAAGTTCTACGGCCTGGACTCCAATCAGAACGAGATCATGGCGAAGACGGAGGAGCTTCTCGGAGCCACGGTTTAGAGAGATGAATCGGGGGAAAAATCGCAAATAAAAAGCGCTAAGTCATTAGTTTTTTCTTCTTCTGTCGATGGAAGTTTCGTTGCATTGACTCAGAAAATCCGCAGAAGTCGGGACTATCCTCGAACGAAAGGAAGAAGCTGCCAAAAAGAAGTGGGTGTTACTTTAGGTCAAACTAATTGTATGTACAAAAGAAGCTATAGCCTATAATATGAATGAAATAAAGCCACGGGTTGTGCACAAGGAAAGGGGAATTGAGAAGGAGCGATGAAGAAACAGAAAGGCAATAGAAGTTCGGAAGTTGGATGAAACAGGGTATAGGTCGAAAGAGAATTATTTATGATTAGCATTTAGACTAAAACAAAGGAGCGAGTTTTGTTTTGACGACCAGGGTAAGTAAACTAGATTAGGCTAACATGATTTTAGGCAAGATTTATGTTTTCTTAGTCGGAAACATTTGAAAGATCGATCGCCGTCGGTGGCAGTTCAGTTCAGGTTGCAGTTTCTATAAAGAGTTTAAATGCAGTGATTTATCTTTGCACAGGTTAGAAACGTTAGAAATGTTTCCCATTATTTTTCCAATAGACTTTGTTATAAGGCTTTTCAGCTATTGGGTAAAGCGAACTTTGCCACAAACAGACACATTTTAATTCAAACAATAATCAACCAAAACATGGTAAATGATCAGATCCTAGGTGTAGTTACCCCAATACTTGAAAAGCCTTTATTGTGCCTTTAAACTTGTAATGTATGATCTATTTTTTATTATTTTTCAAAGTTTATGGGGAAAATGAATGGGAATTGTAATTTGAAAAACAGAAATGAGCAATTCTTTTAAAATCTCTGTTTATGAGAAAAATTAATGGGCCTTTGCTAACCAACACTGTTATGCTAAATTACCTTGCATAATGACAGCATGACAGTTAGCATGAATTCGTCGCTAAGAACAAGTATTTTTATCAAGCAAAAGTTGTAAACAAAACGCAGTCTTTGCCATTTCACTGCCAACTCGTTATTCCATTTTCGGTGACGTCGAAGAACATTTTCTAACCTGTGCATCGACGTTCCATAAAGTTACACGAGATTGTATCGTTAGCGAGGTCGATTGTAGTCGTAGCGATGAGACGGAGGTTGAAGACTTAACATACATGCTGCTTGAGTGTTGCTTTTGTCGTTTATTTACCGTATCTTACTTTGGCAACGGCGGCCATTTTGTGGAGAAGTCGGTGTTTCGCTGCTCCTGTTTCCAGTCAACGCTAAAATGCAAAAACAAATATAAAATAAAGAGTACAGTGAGTTCAGGAAATTTCTAATGATAATTTGTGGTTTGCTAGTTCCCTCTTAAATAGGGGATTTTAATCATATTGTTCAGTTATAACGTTATTATCCCTAACTTCCTGTTAGCAAGTGTAAAGGTAATGTGAGGTAAAGACTACTTCCTGTCCACCTTTTTAACGTAAATAAGAATCAAAAGAGATTAGAACAACAAACATCAAGCTGAGGTTTTTTCAAAAAGTTAGTTCATGACGCTATTTAAATCTTTGTTAGGGTCAACTTTGCGTTAGCCTTTAGCTTCAAGCCTAAGACATCTGCATGTATAAACACAGAAGTCTCTGTTGAAGTAGCAAGGTTTATACAGGCAGAAGCAAGTCAAATTTAAAGCTTTTTAATGCCCTAATATTTTAATGCCACAAACACAGAAAATATCTGTGCATATTCCATTTCTTAAGGCGAGTCACGGCGGGTTAAAGTATTAGCTACTAGCTAGTTTCCTCCTTAACATCTTAGTATAAAAATGACAAAACTTACCCCGTACGATGCTTATTTTATAGCCTTTAGTAGCGAGGCAGAGATAACTAGGACTTAACAAGATTTTTTAGATTTTTTCAGTGGTATTTTTTCAGCTTTGAACCCAAAAAAACAAGGCAAAATTTGAGTTTTTACAGATTTTGTTTTACTTATGATTAGCTTATTCAAAAACTAAAGAAGATCAAAAATCTGCTGTGCAAAAATCTGTGTTACTAATGTCAATAAAATAAAACCAAACCATAAATTTAAATTTGGGTTTATCCATTATTTGAATTTAATTGCTGAAAATATCGGCAATTATGCACAAAACGCTTAATTTTTATATGAAAATATAAAATGACAGAAAACTTGCAATACATTTTTTTCTCATATTTATATCAGTAATGTTCAGCGAAAGTTTCAAATTGATATCTCTACATTTAGAAAGTTTCCCTATTCACCTGCAGCGTCTAGCCTTAAGAGGAAATAGAATAGGACTCAATGGGCAACCTTCCCGCAAAAAAAAAAAAGTGGTCAATTTCAGCCAAAGCAGTAACTGAATATATTTTAGACCATAACTTTGGTATTATTGATTAACTCAAACAGTAAAAAATTTAATTTAATTTAATGCTTTTTAATGACATTACGGCCTTGTTTGGGCAAAATTCAATGCTTTTTAATGCCCCGCGGAAACCCTGAGTAGAATCAGTGTAGAGCTTTCGCTAAAGGAGTCACGTTTTATACTTTTTGTGTCAGTCTGCTTCATAATGAAATAGAAATAATTAAACAAGAGTTCGTAACTTCCTGAACCCACTGTACTTAAAAAAACAAAAAAAACAAAATGGCGACTTTATTGCCAGCGAAAGAGATTTTATTGCTCGGTTGGTGGTCGAGAGGAAGTCTTTTATTTTTTGAAACATAAACTCTGGGACTCTTTTAAGTTGAAACTCTGGGACACTTTTCAAACCGAGAGCGGGGAAAATGAACGGACCAATGAGATTATGGAAGCTACGGAGGGGCTCTTCTGATTGGACGATTGCATTCCTGTCCAGCCTGTGCCAGTTTTCGACACTATAATGACCACACCACTGATTGATTATTTTGGTATCACTTTGTAGTAAATTCAAGCTCTTAAACGTTTGTTAATACTTAATTCTTATTAAGCCTTAATAATTGTTAATCATTAACATCAACACACAAAATGTTTAGATGCTTATGAATGATTAACAAATGATAAGGAAAGCTTTGTTAACCTCTTAACCCCCAATTTAACAGAGCACATTTTCTCCAGTTCGGCTTTACCCAAATCTAAAAACTTCTTACAGTCTACAGGCCAGTGTAACGCCTCATTTGAAAGCTAAGACCTACAAAACTGATCTAAGATTTTACCTCGTGCGTTGTCGTCACTTTTTCGTTGTTAACTTTCTTTGTCATGTTTTTGTTGCTTTTCCATCATGATTTCCATCTCGTTTTCGTCGCTATTTTGACGCTTTTTTCAGGGATCCTTTAGATTTGGGTAAAGCCTGGATACCTGGATAGTAACTCAAGAAAATGTTCTTGTTTAGGTGGGGGTTAAGAGGTTAATGTTTTATAAATGATGAACTAAGTATTCACAAATGCGTTAATAGTTTGTCCTCTATATAAAGTGTTATTATTATTTAGAGATTGTTTTTGCTGCTTCTCTTGTGTACATTTTTCTATTTGAGAGTTTTACTAGTCCAGTCCGCAAATATTTTTTCCCTTTTATTTTACATCTATATAAAATTAGATGATTAATATTTGCATTCGTGGAAACCTAAAATAGCAGTACTAGGCTAATTGTGTATAGTAATTTGTACAATATTCCTTCTAATTAGCCAGCAATGGGGCTCGACGTTCCCGCACGACTCGAAAACGCGCTCTGGTTCGAAGTGGGCGGGACCGTCGAGCCCCACGAAGAAAAATCAGCTCTGTACTAATAACCTAATGTTATTAATATTGTTGATATATTTGAAATCCTATTTTTATTCTATAGAGATTTTAGCCTAAATGAGAAGGTGTTATGTATTTCAGCTATATTGTACACAGTGTTTAAATTGTTAATATTTTGATTTTTATTATTAATTACGATGTTGGTTTGTTATTCAGACGTATTATCTCTGCATTTTATTTTATATTAATTATGAAAAAACGGAAAGCACTTCTCGAGGTTTGTGTATTGTAAGTGCCATGCGACTACACTTCCTTCTGTTTCATTCTGTATATAGAATTTGTACAACTTAGTTTACGTTTTATGAGTGTTTTTTTTTTTTTTCAACTCCTGTTTCTTTTTGTTACGTGATCTGTAAATGTACTCCTGGAATAAACGAGAAAAACTATCACTTGGTTCACTTTCCCTTTCTTTTTACTGCGGGGAGTCATTTTAACAATGCATCAGTCAGTTTTATAAAACACTGTTGCCAGACGTATGGTGTTTGTACAATGATTACTATGACATCGATTTATAATGTTCAATAAATGAATAAATAATCAAAAAGTAATGTTAAAATATATACCTGTAGATGCTGCTTTGTCGAGTTGAGCAAAAAGTATCATTGCGAATGTATTATTTTCTATTAACTGCTTTAAAGGCAAGAAATACTGTGTTGAAATGTTTTAGTGAAATATCGCTATAATACTCTTTTTAACTTATATTAGCTAAAAAATTTATTTGACTCTAAAAGACTGCTACGTGATAAGTTTGAGCGCACTCAAAAGATACCGCTGGTGGAAGTTAATGAAAGTTATTGTGCCCCCCGCTGGTCTGGGGTGTGACTGCGGCTCGTCCTGGAGGATTAGGACCGAGTTCATTATCCGTCGTCTTTGATGCAGAGACACGGGACGTCTGCGCAAATACTGAGGAAATACTGAAATACTGTGAGACCAACCAGCGAGCGGCGGGTCACGCAGAGGACACGAGTGATCGCACATTCATGAAGCAGATCATTAGGGCCGCACATTTCTTGCCAATTTACAGAGTTGAGCAGATTGTGAATTTTTCCTCGGCGCTCGTGTTTCAGGAAAGCACAGTGTTAAGTTCGTCACAATTTCAGTCAAAGTTATATTTTTTCTGAGTAAATTTGGACTAACACTAAATTACAAGAACTTAATTATTCAAAAGACTTCAAAAGAAATGTAAGTTTTCCCCACAGACAATAGAAACTGCTGATTAAGGCTTCAACCGTCCATTTTCTTCCACTTTATCCAGGGCCGGTGTAGCGACCCCCCATTCACCTTACTTTGAAATCGATTTTAAATTACCCCGGGGTAACCTGAAACTGATTTCAAGCTACACCCCCCCCCCCCCCCCCCCGCTTTTCATATGACACAAGTCACACTCACACACTCACATCTGCGCCAACGGTCCCTCCAGCCACCACCAACCACTCCCACATAGGCATTGGGTGAAGTGTCTTGCCCAAGGACACAACGGCAGTCTGCACCTGAGACGACCCGCTCTACCATCTGCGCCACTGTCGCCCCGGGCAGCTATTATACCATGGTTTGGGTGAATACTTGATTCTGATTGGCTGGAGGGTGTCCGTTAAAAAGTGATAATGTACACCTCAGCCCGGCAACATCACGTTCTATATCACTCCACTGCAGCTGTTTCCATAGTAACAATAAACAATTGAGCTGGAACTAGCTTCAGGTAAAACTGATTAACAAGTTAAATAACTCCTGCCCAGGACTTAAAAAATAAGCAAACAGGCCCCAACGCCTCCACGTCGTCCAGTTATTTCTGATAATGGACACCTCGGAGTGTATTATCCCTTACATAAAATCTACAACTCTCGTAACTTTTCCTCTGCGGTTTTCTGCTCCAAAGTGTCAGTGTGTTACAGTGTCAGAAATAAGAGTATAATATTTACCTTTTCCAACATTTATATGTTGCAAACGCACACAACGTTAGCAGATACCAAACTTTTTGCGCGTTGTATTGTGAACATGTACGACAGACTGAGTGATTCTAACGCTGAGAGCTCGTTATCATTGATATCAGTTATAATAAACATATTTATCATACTGAATATGATCGTCTGAGAGGGGGGTAATCTGAAATCAGAGGGGTAGCATGAAATCGCATTCATCCTATCTTCGGAGGTAACTTGAAATTGATTTTAAATTACCCCCGGGGTGCCTGAAATGGGGGTAGTTTAAGATCTTTACACAGGGTCACAGAGGCAGCAGTCTCAGCAGAGATGCCCAGACTTCCCGATCCACGCACACCTCCTGCAGCTGTTCTGGGGGACCCCGAGGTGACACCAGGCCAGCTCGGAGACATAGTCCCTCCAGCGTTTCCTGGGCCTTCCACGAGGCCTCCTCCTAATAGGACATGAGCACCTCCTGAGACTCAACAAACATTAAATCAGCACCAAAACGAGGCTAAAATTGAGTATCTAAGCGATGATTACTTTGAATCAAGTTTTTGTTGTTTTCTCTTCTTGCTCTTTTGATTTTGCTTTCGTCACATATTTGTCACTTTTTATTGTTTCTTTGTCACGTTTTTGTTGTGTTTTTGTCACATGTCCATTTGCGTGAGCTGTTATTGCGTCTTTCTCACGTTGGAGTTCTTTCATTGGAAATAGCCGAGTGTTTTTGGACCTCGTTGTAAAGGCTGCAAGGTTTATAATATATATAGTAATACTAATAATATATAATGATCTTTACTTTGTCCTTTCATTCTCTGTGGATTTTAACCATAAAAATGGTGGAGGATGTTGTGATTAGTATGAAGTTTGTGTTACCAACCGTTGTGTCATATTTATGTCATAGCTTTGTGGGAATTAGCCTGAGGGCGAAGGACCTGGAAACACTTGTATTATTGTTAATGTGAGCTGGAATAATGTTGTTGTAAACGACAGCAGCTGCCGAACTCTCTCTGAACCGTGTCACAGGTGTGTCTGAGCAGGTAACCTCAGGACACTTTCTCAGAAAACATCCCAGGGTTTCCCTCCGCGTCAACGGCTGGAAATCTCTCACCGTCTGAACACAAAAGAAAAGAAACTGAAACTTTCTCTAAATAAACTGTCCCGTAGAGCAGATCGACGAGTTACTGCACTTGCGCCAACGCCTATACTTACATTTAAAAAAAAGACATTGCGCAACAATTTTGACTGTAAAAGTTCATCAGAAATACCAAAATGGTGGTCCATGACAGGGGTAGGCAGGTTTGCTTGTTGAACAGAAGATTTTCTTCACCCTCCGATTGAAGCTGAAGTAAATCATCACTTTCTACAAATGCCAGTGTTGCACATCATATATGTTTAGATTCAGATTCAGACTTTATTTCTCCCCGAGGGCAATTCATTTGCAGCTTCCCAGCCAAACATTCGTCCATCTCATAAATACAATACACAGAAGAATAGGCCTAACACATACAAATAAAATAAGTCAGCAAGATAACAGATAAAGATTCTTTGTTGCTCGCGGGACATTATAGCGCCGCCCAGAGGGCATCAACAGAAACTCAGAAACTAACTGTGTTAGCGTGTGTGTTAGCGCGTGTGTTAGCGTGTGTGTTAGTGTGTGTGTTAGCATGTGTGTTAGCGTGTGTGTTAGCGCGTGTGTTAGCGTGTGTGTTAGTGTGTGTGTTAGCATGTGTGTTAGCATGTGTGTTAGCGTGTGTGTTAGTGTGTGTGTTAGCATGTGTGTTAGCGTGTGTGTTAGCGTGTGTGTTAGCGTGTGTGTTAGCGTGTGTGTTAGCGTGTGTGTTAGCGTGTGTGTTAGCCTGTGTGTTAGCGTGTGTGTTAGCGTGTGTGTTAGTGTGTGTGTTAGCATGTGTGTTAGCGTGTGTGTTAGCGCGTGTGTTAGCGTGTGTGTTAGTGTGTGTGTTAGCATGTGTGTTAGCATGTGTGTTAGCGTGTGTGTTAGTGTGTGTGTTAGCATGTGTGTTAGCGTGTGTGTTAGCGCGTGTGTTAGCGTGTGTGTTAGTGTGTGTGTTAGCATGTGTGTTAGCATGTGTGTTAGCATGTGTGTTAGCATGTGTGTTAGTGTGTGTGTTAGCATGTGTTAGCATGTGTGTTAGTGTGTGTGTTAGCGCGTGTGTTAGCGCGTGTGTTAGCGCGCGTGTTAGCGTGTGTGTTAGCGTGTGTGTTAGCCATTTATGAAGCTGTGTTGCACATGTCAACTCCTTATAACTGCATTGTGAAGTAACTTCACTTTTTGCTGTGATATTTATATTTCTTTTACTGCTAATGTTGCATGCGCGGAGAGAGAGGGGCGGAGTTAACTGAATCTAAGCGTCTTGTCTTCCGGGTTGGATAAATACCCCCAGAAAATACTTATATTTCTCACAAAAATGAGTACTCCATAATGGTATAGGAAGAAGGTAGAATATATCATATAAATAGTTTACTTTCGATTGGCTAAAATAGCAGGATACAGATCCTTTAAGTCCTTCAACTGAACTATCATTTTAGAGCAGCTTTTTTTTTTACAGACAACCCATTGAACCAACAAAAAAACTAAAAAAGTCTGTAAAGACATTTTAAAGGAATTACTTTAACAGTACCTTAACTGGCATTTGATCTCTGATTTGTGTAATAATCTTCCTCTCGGGCCGGACGTTGCCTTCCTCTGGTCTCAAACATGTTCATCTGCAGTTTTGGCTGAAGTTGACCACATTTTTGGCTCGAATGTTTACCATTTTGTCCTGTTCTCTTTCCTCTGTTTGATGAAATGTTTGCAAATCTTAAGAAATTAAATAAGCACCGATTTTTTTTCTGCATCTGGGCATTAAAAATGACATTCAAAAGCATTACATTTGACTTGCCTGTATAAACTGTGGTGAAGCCAAGCGCTTTTGTAGGTAGTGCTTAATTAAAGTTTTGATTCATATCGAATGAAAATGAAAAGCAATGGAAGCTTTTCTGGAAACGTCCATCTCCGGCGTTTGCCTCGTGCCTCTTTTCTGCAGGAATCCCACGCGAGCTCCCATTCATCATCCGGCGCTTTCCCCGAAGCCCAGCGCACAATGAGGAGCTGGAGCGCGTCGCCGTCGGATTCCACAACATTTGGCCAGCAGTTTCCTAATTGCCTCGAAAATAAATAGAGGCTCTTTCTGTTCTGCGCGCGGGACTCCGGTCATAAAGGAGGCCTTTGAAACGCCGGTAACAGACTCGGGTTTGGTAAATAAACACGGAGAACCAGGCCGGGCTTAATACGAACCGCAGAGCGCAGGGCGGTAATGAGAGACACGTCCAGACTCAGTGTGTGATCGCAAACCCATCAGAATCTGTTCAGGCCATTTCCTCCCGAAACCATCCCGTCCCTATGGGCTCACATTAACAGAGGTCAGAGTACAGATATACAGATGCAAATATTACTCCAATAAAAGTAAAAATTTAAGTATATATGACAGGTTTTAAAGGGGGGTATTATGTAAAATTGACTTTTTCAAGCTTTATATCATGTTATTATGTCATTCCCTCATTAAACACATGCCTGGAGTGTTGCCTTGGCTCATTCACATATTTTTGAGTAATCAGTAAAAACTTAGACGGCAGCCATTTTAGGTGTAGCTATGCCTCAGTCCTCCTAGGAACGCCCCCACCTCCTGGAGACGCCTCTGGACCTTTCGTCACCAGCCAAGCCACCAACCACTGCTCCTCAGCTCAGCAGAGCCCCCTCCCCGCACAGTAGTGTTGTTTAGATGCCACAGCAGTGTGCTGAAGGGGGCGTGTCGGAAAGCTTCTTAAAGAGACAGAGGCCTATTTCAAGACGTTCAGTACAGCCATTTTGAGAGAGCAATTTTATTCAAGGCAGTTATTTTAATTTACTGCATATACAGACCAACAGAAGGTTACGTCATCATTGTAGTATGCTATAGACTGGTGCTATGGGATTGAAAAAAGCATAATACCCCCTCTTTAATGCTTTTGAAAATATGAAAACTTGAAAACGTCTGGAGAATTATTATTGGCGCCCAGTCTCCGGCGGAAGATTGAATTAATGATATGAAATACACGGCGAGGATGAATGATTGACAGTGTCAGACCCGGGGTGATGCTGAGGAGAGGCCAGGCGGGGGAGGGGCGGAGGAGGGGCGCAGCACAGCTGGGAAACGGCTGAGCGATGGATGAGGAAGCTTAAAAAGGGGATCCTGGGCGATGAATGGCTGAATCAGGACTGAGCGTCTGCAGTGATTGGCTGTTGCGAAGGTGCGGCTTCAGATGGGACCGTGATTGGATGATTGGTGAAGAGCTGTCGGTGATGAGGCCCTGGGCGTGGCTCCCAATCCGTTTTCCGATTGATTTTTAAAATGTTAATGTTTGTTTTCAAAGCTCTTTCGTCGTTTCGTTCTGTTATATCTAACTGAGTTGTTGACCGTACGTACATCGCCCCAGCAGAGTCTCCGGTCCTCCAATCAAATGGTTCTGGACGTGCCCAGGTCCCGGTACAAACACTGGGCGATCGTTCCTTTATGGTTGCTGCGCCTAAACTGTGGAACAACTGCCCTTCGGTCTGCGTGTTCTCACAGACCTGTCCCTTTTTAAAGAGTAACTAAACGGGCGTGCCAAAGCCTTTCCCCACCCACAAACAAAAGTCAAAAATTGCCGTGAAAGAGGCGGTCTCTGAAGTTTGGGGGTGACATGCGGGGGGTGAGTGTGTGGGCCTTTGCATTGGCACAATCACAGCAGACTGATTACGTGGGAGGGACTTGGTTATAAACCACAGGTACAGGGGCGGGACAATGGGCAGCACCTGATGACGATGTGTGGAGCTGGTGCGGCTTATGACGTTCTGTGGAGGCCGTGGACACGTCTCCAGCCAATCAGGAAATTCTAATTTAGTAGCAGAGTTTACCCTGAAGGGGGCGCAACCCATTAGTTTTCAGGCCAAAGTTAGGATTTGACACACGTTTGTGCTATAATGTCAGAATAATATCAGGGACCAGTAGACAACACTATGAGACACACATTGAGACAGTTTATCAGTAAAACAAACCTGATTTGGTGTTTAGTTGCTCTTTAAGTCCAGATTAAAGACTCATCTCTTCAAACTGGCTTTTAATACTTAGAACGCACTTAATTGTGTCTAGGATGTAATTCATTTTAAATAGTTTTTATTTTTCTGTGAAGCACTTTGGTCTTCCAGGTGTCGTTGTAAAGTGCTATATAAATACATTTTGATTGATTGATTGATTTGATTGATGAGGCGATGAATGAATGCTGCAGGTAGGTCTTAGGTATTCCAGGTTGAATTTGCGCTGACGCTTCGTTTATCTTTTAATTTCTGTGAAGCAGCAATTTTAATGAATAAATGTTGTGCAGAAAAGTTATTTTATTTGAATTTTTAAGCTAATGACAGGAAGTGACATAGATAGAGGTAAATGCTGCGTTCTTGTGGACTGAGGAGCTCTTTTTCTCCAGATGTGACGTCATTGCCCCCGGTTGGTTTGTGTCATCTGCTTTTTAATTTGGGAAAGTGGGGATTTTGACGTCATCAAATAAAAACTCTTTCAGTTTGTGCACGTCAAACCCGCGCTGACTTCTGGTAAAGCGAAGTGAAAGGTGAAAAGGTGAGTAAGTAAAGGAACTATTACACACAAGGTGATTGACAAGTGCAGTATTCAAGATTTCCACAGAGGGAGAGGGAGGAACAGGAAGCTCGGAGACGCGTTGGGACACGGACAGTGACAAACAGTGAGTGGCAGCTGCAGATGATGGGAATCAAGATAACATTCAAAGTGGATTAAGGAACCATTTTCAGTGGAGCCTTTTCCCCATAACACTTCCATCAATATTTATCTCCTTTAAAAGTGTAGCAACATCTGAATCTGTAAAAATGACTGTTGTTTTGATCATAACTTTAGCTTTAACCTATACAGTGACCCAGCGGCTGTATAGGTTAGCTTTCCATCCCAGCTATTTATGATTTTTAGGGTTTCTGGTAGGTTTTCTAATTGTTATGTTTACGTAACCATAGAGACGGTTCAAGCAGTGAAAATCTACCAGAAACCTAAAAACAATTGAGGACCACTGGTTTAGAGCGACACTTAAAGTTCATATGACAGGTTTTAATAGGTTTGAATATATGACTTATTTAGACAGAAAACATCTGTAATAAGTCAGAAGGTTTTTTTAAGCTGTTGACAGGAAGTGACATCGACAGAGGTAAAGCTCCATCGCAGTTTGACTCACTCAACATATTACTTATTGTGAACGTCTTAATTCTGTAATGTGTGTGTAAGGTAAGTGAACATGAGTGCTTGTGAAGGTGGAGTAGTCTAATCTGATTATTGTATAAAGGGCTTTTGATCATTTATTGATAATGATGTACTTAAAATAAATCCATTTGACATAACATGGTCGGCACAGCAACAGTTTACAATTGTTTGCCTCTGTCTATGTCACTTCCTGTGTCCAATAAGGAAGTGAAACGATAAACATCACAAAGATAGCAAAATCTTAAATATAGCCTTCAGAATCACACAGTCCTTGGTGTCGGGCGGGTGGTGGTGGATGAGGGCAGGGAAGGGAGGGAGTTCAGCTTTCTGATAGCCTGGTGGATAAAACTGTTCTTCAGTCGACTGGACCTGGGCCGTGGATTCCGCAGTCTCCGCCCTGAAGGCATTACTTTGAAGAGACTGTGTGATGGGTGCGTAGGGTCCCCTTTGCGGGTGAGACGGGTGGAGTACATGTCCTTAATGGAGGGGAGAGGGGCTCCACAGATCCTCTCCGCTGCTCTCACGATGCACTGGAGGCTCCTTCGGCAGGAGGCAGTGCTGGCCCCGTGCCACACAGTGATGGAGCTGGTCAGGATGCTCTCTATAGTCCCTCTGTAGAAGAACCTCACAGTGATGGAGCTGGTCAGGATGCTCTCTATAGTCCCTCTGTAGAAGAACCACACAGTGACGGAGCTGGTCAGGATGCTCTCTATAGTCCCTCTGTAGAAGAGCCACACAGTGATGGGCAGGATGCTCTCTATAGTCCCTCTGTAGAAGAGCCACACAGTGATGGAGCTGGTCAGGATGCTCTCTATAGTCCCTCTGTAGAAGTTGCACATATCGAAGGCTGGGACTCTGGGTCTTCTTAACTTGCGGAGAAAGTAAAGACATTGATTACTTTTCTTGACCCGTTACGTAGTGTTGATGGTCCAGGAGAGGTTCTCTGTGATGTGCACACACCCATGACTGCACTCCAAAGTACGACTGCAGTCATGGGTCAGCAGAGTGAACAGGAGGGGGCTACGCATACAACCTTGTGGAGCCCCGTGTTCAGTGTGATGGTCCTGGAGGTCACGTACAGCCTGTGGCCTCCCCGTCCACATTTTCTTTACCCAAATCTAAAAAAAAAAAGAGTCTAAACAGTGATAAAAACGAGATGGAAATGAGGATGAAAACGCAACAAAAACATGACAAAATGAGACAAAAACATGACGAAAAGAACCTGACGGCAACACAACAACAAGGCAAGGAAAAAGATCAGTTTAGATCAGGTTTGTAGCTTTCAAATGAGCTGTTACACTGGGCTATAGGCTGTCGAGAAGCTTTTAGATTTGGCTAAAGCTGAACTGGAGAAAGACAGTAAGGTAAGAGGTGAACAACGTCAGGCCAACGAACCAAAGAACAAACTCACAGACACTTTGACTGAAAAGGACTGTCATATCAGAGTCACGGGTTTGTTTTTCTACGGTACATGAAAGTCACCGTGACGTCTCTCTGACACGGCGTGATAAATAAATAAATAAACACGCCCGCTGCGATCCGTAAATGACTAATATTCAAATCCTCCTCGGCGAGCGCGACCTGCCTCTGAACCCGCTCTCAGCGCAGCAGGTGCAGGAGTCACGGCGAGTTCAAACACCGTAGGCACCGTCAGGGAAAAGCCGCGGCTGACTTTTGACGGGTCGCGCCCAGAAACAAACCAGCGGCGCCCTGGGACGAACCCGTCAGCCGCGGAATGAGCCCGAGGCGAGGGAGGACCTGCCAGTAACGCGTAACGGAGGGGAACGAGGGGGGAAAGTATTTATGCAAAAGGATTAAAAATGAATGGGAGGCGTTTGAAGATGAACTAACGTGACCTCGGGCCAACGCGGGACGGGAAGAGAGCGGGACGGCGCCACCAGGTGTCAACACCGCGTCCTCGCATCGCAATTACATCATGACACTCAAAAGGAGGAAAATATTAACCTCGGCTTAGGATTTACCCAAACCTCAGAGCAACAGTGTAACACCTCATTTGAAAGCTAAGACCTACAAAACTGTACTTTTTGTTGTTTCTTTTTGACATGTTTGTGGCTTGATCACTGTTACATTACACAAAACAAATGTTGCAAAAAATGTCAGTCAATCAATCCATATTTATTTATAAAGCCATTTACAACACTCAAGGTGACCTAAGTGCTTTACAGTAAAAACAAAATGAGAATAAAAACATAAAAACGCAACAAAAACGACTAAGATGTGATTAAATGTAGAGATATCACTGTGGGACTTTAGCTGTAGTTTACTCACATAAATATGAGGAAACGATGTCGCCTAAAGCAAGTTCTTTGTCAAACAAGGAAGTTTATGCATTAAAATGGCGACAAAATCTGACTAATAGAAAGAGCCAGTTTTAAATGTATGGTTTCATTTTGTGATATATTACCATAGATATAATAATTAGAGATAGATTAATACCTATTCAGCCACATTCATAGAAAAGGTCCCGAGTCCTGTGTGAACCTTAATGGCCGCTCAGACTCCTCCTACACAGCCTGTTCCTTAAAAGGGCAAAAAGGCGGGAAGCCCTGCACTCGTGGGGTGGGCGGAGCCTCCACAGAGCTCCAGAGCTTGATTGACAGGCTCTGGAGCCAGTCAATGCACTGAAAAGGCTTCCTCTTTTTCGGGCTGATAAAGAAAAACCAGCGTGGTTAAAAATATCTCACTACCCCAGCGTGGTCACATGGGTCATAGCGATTTTTTAGAAAAAGAAAAACCCTTTGGAGCCAGGCTTTTAAGCCGTTCTTGGACGTTTGAAGTCCCATTAGAATCAATGCTCCCAAATGTCTCTTGGAGTCGCCCCTGGCCACCAGGGGTGGTATTACAGCAATGTCAGCTCCCGCCATGAGGACCATAGAGAAGCACGTTCCTCGCCCATTGTATATTACAAAAACATTTTCAGAGGGATTTTGGATCTTGCTCAGGTTTTGGATTAATACTTTATAGTACAGTGGTTCTCAAAGGGACACTGAAGTGGGGGTCGCTAAATGATTTTTAGACAACTCTGCTGGAACTCTCCAAAAATCGCATTTTACTCGCGTGTTTTTGTTGCGTGAAAAAAAGCTCATCGGGCGAAAAAGCGATGGAGACCCCTGTCCTGCAGACTCACTGTTAACAGTGCCCTTAACCACAAAACCCAGGAGCAGAGACACCAGGAGATGGGAAATCTTTCCAAGCCTTTATTGGCAAAAAATAACAAACTTAGGTGGGGCTACACAGCTCTGAACGCGAGGGAAACAAAGACAATCTGGCACAGAACAAAGGAACAGGTGGGGTAAAATACTTGGTAATCAAACACAGGTGCAAAACATTAAGGCGGGGCAAACAAATCACAGAAGCAGGAAACGTAAATCTGAGGCAAAAACAGGTAAGTATTTCAAAATAAAATGTCACAACTAAACCAGGGGGTATGACACCACCCCCCACTCAAGGGACGGCACCAGACGTCCCAGAACGAGCATGAAACTCCCGGACAAGCTCAGGGTCCAGAATGTCCCGGGCGGGCACCCACGACCTCTCCTCAGGACCGTATCCCTCCCAATCGACGAGATATTGCCGGCCCCGACCCCTGCGGCGGACAGCCAGGAGACGCCTCACAGAGAATGCAGGGGCACCATCAACAACACGGGGGGCGGTGGGGGCCTGGAGGGGGGGACCAACGGGCTGGACACAGCCGGTTTTATCTTAGAGACGTGGAACGTAGGATGGACTTTCATGGTACGTGGGAGCTTGAGCCTGACAGCGACAGGACTGATGACCTTGGAAATGGGGAAAGGACCCACAAACCTAGGGGCCAACTTGCGACTTTCAACTCTTAAGGGAAGATCCCTCGTAGATAGCCAAACCTTCTGACCCACCCTGTAAGAAGGGCAGGTGTGCGATGCTGGTCGGCTGCTTTCTTAAAACGGGCAGAGGCTCGAATCAGGGCAGCACGGGCCTTCCTCCAAGTAATGTGGCACCGACGGACCAGAGCGTGAGCTGAAGGGACAGTTACCTCATCTTCAAGGTCTGCAAACATAGAAGGTTGATATCCATTAACACATTGAAATGGGGACATGCCAGTAGACGAAACGGGGAGAGAATTGTGTGCGTATTCAATCCACACCAGCTTATTGCTCCACTGAGAAGGGCTTTGAGACACCAAACACCTTAATCCAGTTTCCAGTTCCTGGTTGTACCGCTCAGTCTGACCATTAGACTGTGGATGATAGCCGGACGAAAGACTAACAGACGCACCGATAAGTCTGCAGAACTCCTTCCAAAACCTGGATGTGAACTGAGGGCCCCGGTCACTGACAATGTCCTGTGGCAAACCATGAAGACGAAAAACATTGGACAAAAGAAGCTCCGCAGTTTCCTTGGCAGAGGGGAGTTTGGGCAGCGGGACAAAGTGTGCCATTTTTGAAAAGCGGTCAACCACGGTCAGAATGGCGGTGTTACCTTCAGATGGAGGTAACCCAGTAACAAAGTCCATGGAGATGTGAGACCAAGGGCGTTTGGGGATCGGAAGAGGCTGAAGGAGGCCTGCAACTGGGTGTCTGGAAGTCTTGCTCTGGGCACAAATTGGGCAAGCAGCAACAAACTCCCCCACGTCCCGCAACAGAGAGGGCCACCAAAACCTCTGTTTAATGACAAATGCAGTGCGACTCACCCCTGGATGACAGGTAAACAGAGAATTATGGGCCCATTGGAGGACACGAGAGCGAAGTGGAGCAGGGACACAAAGTCTGTTACGGGGACAACCTGCTGGCGTCTGGATGCCCTCCTGGGCTCTTTTAACCTCACGCTCCACATCCCAGGTGATAGCCCCGACGACACAAGCAGAAGGCAGAATAGTCGTGGGCTCAGAGGAGGAGGAAGCAGGTTCAAACTGACGGGACAGGGCATCAGGCTTGGCATTCCTGGAACCTGGACGATAGGACAACGTGAAGGAGAAGCGATTAAAAAATAGAGCCCACCTGGCCTGGCGTGAGTTGAGTCTCTTGGCTGTCCTGATGTACTCGAGATTCTTATGGTCCGTCCAGACTAGAAATGGCTGCTCCGCACCCTCGAGCCAATGCCGCCATTCTTCCAGGGACCGTTTAACAGCAAGCAGTTCTCTGTTCCCAACATCATAATTCCGTTCTGCGCTGGAAAGCTTCTTAGAAAAAAAACCCTTGGGTTGCGTTGGGAGAGAACAGCTCCCACTCCCACACTAGACGCATCCACCTCGACAATAAACTGCAGCTTAGGATCTGGCAAGGTTAGTATAGGAGCAGTGGCAAACCGTCGCTTGAGGTTCCTGAATGCCTCGTCAGCCTGTTGAGTCCACTGGAACTTAGCGGTGGAAGAGGTGAGGGCATGCAACGGTGTAGCAACAGAGCTGTAGTTCCGTATGAATCGTCTATAAAAGTTTGCAAAGCCCAAAAACCTTTGCAACTGTTTGCGACCAGAGGGAACAGGCCAATTAGTCACTGCACTGACCTTAGACGGATCCATTCTGATGCCATCCGAATCAACAATGAACCCCAGGAAGGATACGCTCTGCTGGTGAAAGTCGCACTTCTCCGCTTTGACGAACAGTTGATTTTCCAGCAGCCGCCGCAGGACTTGACGGACGTGTCGAACATGCTCCTCCTCGGTCTTAGAGAAAATAAGGATGTCGTCCAAATAAACAAAAACACAGTGGTTAAGCACATCACGAAGAACGTCATTTACGAGGCACTGAAACACCGCAGGGGCATTGGTGAGTCCAAAAGGCATGACCAAGTATTCATAGTGCCCGCTGGGTGTATTAAACGCCGTCTTCCATTCATCGCCCTCTCTTATGCGTACAAGGTGGTACGCGTTCCTAAGATCCAATTTAGTGAATATAGTGGCCCCTTGTAGCAGTTCAAAGGCGGAGGAAATTAAGGGGAGCGGATAGCTGTTCTTGATGGTTATGTTGTTCAGGCCACGGTAGTCGATGCATGGACGCAGTGTAGTATCCTTCTTCTCAACAAAGAAGAAACCTGCCCCAGCTGGGGATGAGGAAGGCCGAATGATACCCGCGTCCAGTGAGTCTTGAATGTACTGGTCCATCGCCTCCCTCTCCAGAGGTGACAAGGAGTAAAGGCGACCCTTAGGTGGTGACGAACCGGGAAGGAGGTCAATGGAGCAGTCATATGGCCGATGGGGGGAAGCGAGGTGGCTCTGGCTTTATTGAAAACTTCTTTGAGATCAAGATACTCCGAAGGAACCTTGGAGAGGTCCGGGTACTCAGGCGACGCAGCAACACTCTTGGAGAGAACAGAAGAAGAGGCGGACAAAAGACAAGAGGCGTGGCAGTTAATGCTCCATCCCATGATCTTACCAGTTGACCAGTCAATATGAGGATTATGTTTAACAAGCCATGGGTAACCAAGGATTAGCGGAAACTGGGGTGAATCAATAATGTGAAAATGAAGAGTTTCAGAATGGTTACCTGAGATGTTGAGGCTCAGAGGAGGAGTCTGGTGGAGTACTCTGCACAAAAGCCGGCCATCCAAAGCATGTGCTACCAATGGCGATGACAGCGGAATAAACTTGAGTTGGAGCTGATGGGCTAGACTCTTGTCCATGAAATTTTCATCAGCTCCAGAGTCAATGAAGGCAGAAAGTTCCAGGGACAGGGCAGTAGTAGTTAATCGGACGCAAGTGACTGAATGAGACTTGGAGGAAAAGGAAGTTCGGCTCACCAGCAATCCTCCTTTCACTGATGGGCCCGGCCTTTTACTGGACAGGATGCTAGAACGTGGCCGAATTTACCGCAGTAAAAGCACCGTCCCTCTTGCCGACGACGTTGGCGTTCCTCAGATGTTAGATGGGCGCGGCCCACCTGCATAGGCTCCTCAGAACTCACAGGAGGGGAAGATGGCAAATCATGATTGAGACTGGGACTGGAGAACTGGTTCACATGTTGAGGCAGTGAGGGCTGGCCCATGTTATCCGGAAAACGCTTACACCGCACCTTCTCTCTTCTTCTTTCTTGTAGGCGATTATCAATCTTAACAGCAAGGGCCACCAGGGAGTCAAAATCCTCGGGGAGGTCTATTGGAGCAAGGTGATCCTTTATCTCATCAGAGAGGCTATGCAGAAAAGTGTCGCAAAGAGATGAGGAGTTCCACTCACTGTCAGAGGCCAGGGTGCGGAACCGAATAGCATGATCCGACACACGAGCTTGTCCTTGTCTGAGAGCTAGTAACTGACGAGCTGCCTCACGACCAGGTGTAGAACAATCAAAAATCTTTCTCAGGGTGTCTGTGAATGCTCTCACTGTAAGGCAAACATTGGACTGTTTATCCCACTCTGCTGTGGCCCACTCACGTGCTCTTCCAGTTAGATTAGTTATAATGAAGGCCACACGGGAACGTTCAGAGGCAAATGATGAGGGCTGGAGATCAAAAGTCAAAGAGCAGAGCGTCAAAAATGACCTACAGGTCCCAGGGCTGCCGTCATACTTTTCTATGGGAGGAGCCCGTGGTTCAAACCTTGGGTCCAGTGGAGAGGCAGTGGGCTCTGGTGCTGGTTCGAGAGCTGCCTCAGCGGTGTTAGGAATGGTGGGTGAAGCACCAGCCCCTACCTGAGCCAAGAGTTGTTGATTCTGAATGGTCAAGGCTTGAAGCTGCTGCAGAACGCTGGCCTGGAAAGAATCATGACGGCTATGAAGATCTTGCACTCCTCCTGCTAATTCAGTGAGCATCTTCTCATGGTTCAGAATTCTCTTTCCTTGGACTTGAATAGCAGACCGGACGGCTGCAGTCTCTGCTGGGTCAGTCATGGCCAGATTGTACTGTTAACAGTGCCCTTAACCACAAAACCCAGGAGCAGAGACACCAGGAGATGGGAAATCTTTCCAAGCCTTTATTGGCAAAAAATAACAAACTTAGGTGGGGCTACACAGCTCTGAACGCGAGGGAAACAAAGACAATCTGGCACAGAACAAAGGAACAGGTGGGTAAAATACTTGGTAATCAAACACAGGTGCAAAACATTAAGGCGGGGCAAACAAATCACAGAAGCAGGAAACGTAAATCTGAGGCAAAAACAGGTAAGTATTTCAAAATAAAATGTCACAACTAAACCAGGGGTATGACACTCTCCAAATCTAAAAGCTTCTGGACTAGAGCTTACAGCCTTTAGGCCAGAGTAATCTGAAAGCTAAGGCCTACAAAACTGATCCTAACTTTTTTGTTGTGTTGTCGCTGTGTTTATGCCACGTTTTTGTCTCGTTTTGTCACTTTTTGTAATTGTGTTATTGTCGCTCTTTTGTTACTTCTTTGTTGTGTTTTCATCCTAGTTTTTGTCGCTGTTTTGACGCTTTTTCAAGAAGCTTTTAGATTGGGTAAAGCCAAACTGGAGAAAATGTGCTCGGTTAAGAAAATACGTGGACTTTTATACTTTGGTGCCTTTACTGAAATGTAGTGGAGCAGAAAGTATTTTATTTATCTTTCAAATGCAGTGGAGTAAAAGTAGAAAGTCACAAATACTACTTGAGTAAAAGTACCTCTGAGCCCGTGTGAATCATTGATGAGTTCTCGCTCGGAGCTGCATGACTTCACGTATTGATTCAATATCCTGGATTTGGATCATTACATGAAACCAAAGATTGAGCCGCAATCAATAAATCAAGTTCAGGACAAAATGTAAAACTCGAACCACATTGATCCGATTACGGTTTGGTTGGAGGATTACAGTCAGTGCGAGGCTCGTGTTTCCGCTCCATTCGAAACCACATCTGTGTTTAGATTTAGCGTTTCTTAATCACACAGCATTCTCTCATTTACACATCAGGAACACGGCCCTAGTACTGTAATACTGTAATACTGTAATACTGTAATACTGTAACACTGTAATACTGTAACACTGTAATACTATATACTGTAATACTGTAACACTGTAACACTGTAATACTGTAACACTGTAACACTGTAACACTGTAATACTGTAATACTGTAACACTGTAATACTGTAATACTGTAATACTGTAACAATGTAATACTGTAATACTGTAATACTGTAATACTGTAACAATGTAATACTGTAATACTGTAACACTGTAATACTGTAACACTGGAACACTGTAATACTGTAATACTGTAACAATGTAATACTGTAATACTGTAACACTGTAACACTAACACTGTAATACTGTAATACTGTAACAATGTAATACTGTAATACTGTAATACTGGAACAATGTAATACTGTAACAATGTAATACTGTAACAATGTAATACTGTAATACTGTAATACTGTAACACTGTAATACTGTAATACTGTAACACTGTAATACTGTAATACTGTAACAATGTAATACTGTAATACTGTAACACTGTAACACTAACACTGTAATACTTAATACTGTAACAATGTAATACTGTAATACTGTAATACTGAACAATGTAATACTGTAACAATGTAATACTGTAACACTGTAAACTGTAATACTGTAACACTGTAATACTGTAATGTAAACTGTAACACTGTAATACTGTAAACTGTAACACTGTAACACTGTAATACTGTAACACTGTAACACTGTAACAATGTAATACTGTAACAATGTATACTGTAATACTGTAACAATGTAATACTGTAATACTGTAACACTGTAATACTGTAATACTGTAATACTGTAAACAATGTAATACTGTAATACTGTAACACTGTAATACTGTAATACTGTAATACTGTAATACTGTAACACTGTAACAATGTAATACTGTAATACTGTAACACTGTAATACTGTAATACTGTAATACTGTAACAATGTAATACTGTAACACTGTAACAACTGTAATACTGTAATACTGTAACATGTATACTGTAATACTGTAACTGTAATATGTAAACTGTAATACTGTAAACTGTAATACTGTAAACTGTAATACTGTAATACTGTAAACTGTAACTGTAATACTGTAATACTGTAACAATGTAATACTGTAATACTGTAACACTGTAATACTGTAATACTGTAACACTGTAAACTGTAATACTGTAATACTGTAATACTGTAACACTGTAATACTGTAATACTGTAATACGTAACACTGTAATACTGTAATACTGTAACAATGTAATACTGTAATACTGTAACAATGTAATACTGTAATACTGTAACACTGTAATACTGTAACACTGTAACACTGTAATACTGTAACACTGTAATACTGTAACACTGTAATACTGTAACAATGTAATACTGTAACACTGTAACACTGTAATACTGTAACACTGTAATACTGTAACACTGTAACACTGTAACAATGTAATACTGTAACAATGTAATACTGTAATACTGTAATACTGTAACAATGTAATACTGTAACACTGTAATACTGTAATACTGTAACACTGTAATACTGTAATACTCTGTAACAAGTAATACTGTAATACTGTAACAATGTAATACTGTAATACTGTAACACTGTAATACTGTAATACTGTAACAATGTAATACTGTAATACTGTAACAATGTAATACTGTAATACTGTAACACTGTAATACTGTAATACTGTAACAATGTAATACTGTAATACTGTAACAATGTAATACTGTAATACTGTAATACTGTAACAATGTAATACTGTAATACTGTAACAATGTAATACTGTAATACTGTAATACTGTAACACTGTAATACTGTAACAATGTAATACTGTAATACTGTAACATGTAATACTGTAATACTGTAATACTGTAACAATGTAATACTGTAATACTGTAACAATGTAATACTGTAATACTGTAATACTGTAACAATGTAATACTGTAATACTGTAACACTGTAATACTGTAATACTGTAACAATGTAATACTGTAATACTGTAACAATGTAATACTGTAATACTGTAATACTGTAACAATGTAATACTGTAACACTGTAATACTGTAACAATACTGTAACACTGTAACAATGTAATACTGTAAACTGAACATGTAATACTGTAACACGTAAATGTAATACTGTAATACTGTAACACTGTAACATGTAATACTGTAACACTGTAACACTGTAATACTGTAATACTGTAACACTGTAATACTGTAACACTGTAACAATGTAATACTGTAACACTGTAACACTGTAATACTGTAACACTGTAATACAGTAATACTGTAACACTGTAACACTGTAATACTGTAACACTGTAACACTGTAATACTGTAATACTGTAACACTGTAATACTGTAACACTGTAACACTGTAATACTGTAAACTGTAACACTGTAATACAGTAATACTGTAACACTGTAACACTGTAATACTGTAACAATGTAATACTGTAATACTGTAATACTGTAACAATGTAATACTGTAACACTGTAAAACTGTAATACTGTAACAATGTAATACTGTAATACTGTAACACTGTAATACTGTAACACTGTAATACTGTAACACTGTAACAATGTAATACTGTAACACTGTAACACTGTAATACTGTAACACTGTAACACTGTAACACTGTAATACTGTAACAATGTAATACTGTAATACTGTAATACTGTAACAATGTAATACTGTAACACTGTAACACTGTAATACTGTAATACTGTAATACTGTAATACTGTAACACTGTAACAATGTAATACTGTAATACTGTAATACTGTAACACTGTAATACTGTAATACTGTAACACTGTAGTACTGTAACACTGTAACAATGTAATACTGTAACACTGTAACACTGTAATACTGTAACACTGTAACACTGTAATACTGTAACAATGTAATACTGTAACAATGTAATACTGTAACACTGTAACACTGTAACACTGTAATACTGTAACAATGTAATACTGTAATACTGTAATACTGTAACAATGTAATACTGTAACACTGTAATACTGTAATACTGTAACACTGTAATACTGTAACAATGTAATACTGTAATACTGTAATACTGTAACACTGTAACACTGTAACAATGTAATACTGTAACACTGTAATACTGTAATACTGTAACAATGTAATACTGTAATACTGTAATACTGTAATACTGTAACACTAACACTGTAATACTGTAACACTGTAATACTGTAACACTGTAAATGTAATACTGTAACACTGTAATACTGTAAACTGTAAACTGTAATGCTGTAACAATGTAATACTGTAACACTGTAACACTGTAATACTGTAAACTGTAAACTGTAATACTGTAACACTGTAACACTGTAATACTGTAACACTGTAATACTGTAACAATGTAATACTGTAAACTGTAACACTGTAATACTGTAACATGTAATACTGTAATACTGTAATACTGTAACAATGTAATACTGTAATACTGTAATACTGTAACACTGTAACACTGTAATACTGTAACATGTAACTGTAAACGTAACACTGTAATACTGTAATACTGTAACGTAAACTGTAACTAACTGTAAATTAAATGTAATACTGTAAACTGTAATACTGTAACAATGTAATACTGTAACAATGTAATACTGTAACACTGTAACACTGTAATACTGTAACACTGTAATACTGTAATACTGTAACAATGTAATACTGTAATACTGTAATACTGTAATACTGTAATACTGTAACACTGTAATACTGTAACACTGTAACAATGTAATACTGTAACACTGTAACACTGTAACACTGTAACACTGTAATACTGTAACACTGTAACACTGTAATACTGTAACACTGTAACACTGTAATACTGTAACAATGTAATACTGTAACAATGTAATACTGTAACACTGTAACACTGTAATACTGTAACACTGTAACACTGTAATACTGTAATACTGTAACACTGTAATACTGTAACTGTAACACTGTAATACTGTAATACTGTAACACTGTAATACTGTAATACTGTAATACTGTAACACTGTAATACTGTAACACTGTAACACTGTAATACTGTAATACTGTAATACTGTACACTGTAATACTGTAATACTGTAACACAGGCAATTTCAATCTTCAAAACACACCCTGGCTTTTTAAGGCACCTCACTAAACAAGGCAAACAACAAAAATAATCAACAATCACAACCAATATGTTTACAGTGAAAATGGGAATGACAATAATGGGTCGTGTTGACTATGTAATACTTATTATAACTAAATCAATAGTTAATTAATAGAATGGTGACTGGTGTTTATAAGTAATGATTGGATATGGTTATTAAGTGAATGGGAAAGACAAATAAGAAAAAGAAAAAAGTACAAATTGTAAATATGTCTTTCTTACTTTGGAAGTCTTGTAAACATCCTGTGATTGTCTTTTTGTAAAACATGTTGTTTTTCTTTAACAAAGTTGTTATTATGTAAAGTTAACGCGGACAATTGTAATTGTGTAATTTAGGAATTTGTAAAGTGTTATATTGTATGTAAACATGAGCTGTTATATCACTGTATCCGGAATGTAAATTAATCTTGAATATGGGGGGAGGCACTTATAAGCTTTCTTGCTTCGGCCTCAAACTCCTTTTGAGTTTTTTTGTTACTTTATTTATTTTTTGCACTGTAATAATATTAATGTAAATAATAATAAACCCAATCAATCAATCAATCAATCAAAAATGTGATTAAAAACGAGGAAGAAGCTTCGATGAGTTTTGTAGGTCTTAGCTTTCAAATGAGGTGTTACTATGGCCTATAGGCTGTGAGCTCCAGTGGAGAAGCTTTTAGATTTGGGTAAAGCTGAAGTGGAGAAAATGTGCTCGGTTAAAGTGGAGGGTCCTCTGCATTTGACCTGTCCTTCGACGCCCCTGGGACGACCCGTCAGGAGGGGATCCATCTCCAGATGTGGAGTCAGGCTGATGGTCAGTATCGCCTGGCTGGGGGATTCGCCTATTATACATGTTTTTAGTGGTGGGGGAAACCTTCGCAGACACGGAGAGAACATGCAAACTCCACACAGAAAGGCCCCGTCCAGGTGGGAATTGAACCCGGGACCTTCTAGCTGTGAAGCACACCATGCAACTGAACAAGATCCAAGATCCCTCTGAAAAATTCGATGTAAAGAATAACTAATACTAAATAATTTTAGGCATAAACGGCCTTGTGCATAATGACTCTGGAAGTGTTTATCTGGACTCTTCATCCATCCATGGAAAGTTTATTTGTAGAGCAAATGTGTGAATTCATACAGAAGACAATTCAAAGTGCTCCACAGCTGCATAAAATTACAAGAAAGCAGATCAAATAAATCCATAAAACATCAACATAAAAATAATTAATTTCAGTGAAAAGCAGGGGTCCAGATGAAATACTTTCATAGTGAAAAAGTCTGGATTTGAACATTTGGAACACTGTCAGAGTTGAGGCCTGTCTCACATCCTCATGAAGACTGTTCCAGAGTTTAGCTTTAGCCTCAGTGTGTTTAGTCCTGACTCTGGAACCACCAGGAGACCCCTCCCTGAGACGGTTCATACGGCTTTGGTGCTAAACCATGAAAAGACCATCAGAAAGGCCCAGACAGGAACGACTGGGACTGAAAAACGGCCCTGGACCAGCCTGGCCCAAATTAGCATAATTGCGCACTTCCACAAAGACATATTTTAACCTCTTTCCCCCCGCCTGAACCGAGTGCCTTTTGCTCCAGTTCGGCTTTACCCAAATCTAAAAGCTTCTCGACTGGAGAGCAACAGTGAGCAACGCCTCATGGAAAGCTAAGACATACAAAAGTGAATGTAACTTTTTGTCACGTTTTGTCCCATTTGTATTGTTTCTTGTTGCTTTTTCATTACTTTCTTTGTGGCTTTTTGTCGTGTTTTCGTCACATTATTCTTTGTCCAGTTTTGTTGCTTTGTCATCGCTTTTTTCTCTGCTTTGTTGTTGTGTTTTCGTCTCTTATTACTCTCAAAGGTTAAAGGGGGTATTATGTAAAATTGACTTTTCAAGCTTTATATCATGTTATTATGTCATTCCCTCATTAAACACATGCCTGGAGTGTTGCCTTGGCTCATTCACATATTTTTGAGTAATCAGTAAAAACTTAGACGGCAGCCATTTTAGGTGTAGCTATGCCTCAGTCCTCCTAGGAACGCCCCCACCTCCTGGAGACGCCTCTGGACCTTTCGTCACCAGCCAAGCCACCAACCACTGCTCCTCAGCTCAGCAGAGCCCCCTCCCCGCACAGTAGTGTTGTTTAGATGCCACAGCAGTGTGCTGAAGGGGGCATGTCGGAAAGCTTCTTAAAGAGACAGAGGCCTATTTCAAGACGTTCAGTACAGCCATTTTGAGAGAGCAATTTTATTCAAGGCAGTTATTTTAATTTACTGCATATACAGACCAACAGAAGGTTACGTCATCATTGTAGTATGCTATAGACTGGTGCTATGTGATTGAAAAAAGCATAATACCCCCTCTTTAATGCTGGGGGTAAGAGATTAAGGAGAAAATTGAGAGGCCAGACCAGTGGGCCTTCTGTGCTCTTCCAGACTGGACATATGGCCAGTCTGCCCCTGGGCCCGGACTCTCCCTGCACACTTCCTCCAGGGCTCTCCAGCCTGTCCTGGGTCTTCCCCGGGGCCTCCTCCCAATGGGACGTGCCTGGAGGCGATCAGGAGGTAACTCAGTGATCTGAAATACAAAAAGCTGCATCTCTTCATGTAGCGTGTCAGTGTTTTGATAACCAGAACATTCTGACCAACCAGGCAGAGGTTAAACAGCCAAACGTGAACTCTTAGTCGATCGTTTCTGATTCCAGAGTTCCCTCTCCGGGTTGTTGTTGGCCGCGGCGCCTGACGTACATCACACCTCGCGCTTCAACACATTTTCCGATTGTGACTCGACGACAACCTTTCAGCGGTTTGGGGGATGGACTGGACTTGACCAACAGCGCGGTTCAAAGCGGCGGCTCAGGAAAGTGTCTGGCTCGTCGAGCGTGGCCCGGGCGCTCGTCCCGGTTATTACCGGCGTACGCTTTTGCAATGAGCTCTTCAAATGTCAAAAACGCAACGGGCAAACGTGTGAGGCCGAGCGCAGTGACAGACGCAGCTGAGCCGGCACATTCCGCACGATTCTGAAGCAGATTTTAGGAAAAACATCAGCAGCTTTTCAGGTCAAGAGAGATTTAATAATTGCAAAATAGGCTCTTTCTTTGATGAAGACGTGTCGGGTCACAGACATAAGGAGCACATGCAAACCCAGGACGTTTGTGCTGCAGGCAAAGCAGCCGCCATTCAGGTCACCCATGTAGTTTTTCTCTTCCTACTGCGCAAATCAACGCTGTAGGTGGTGGTTTGAGGAAGTGCGAGTATGTCCATCGTACGTACGTTTCAAACTCCGGGCAACAGAGCGCAAATAAAGGTCCGCACACACTACACGACTTTTCCAGGCTTATACGATTTTATAAAGAAGGGGGTCCACACTACACCACTGGATTTAGTGTGATTATAGAACGACTTGGGGTTCACACTTAACGACTGAGAATCGTAAGAGCGAACACACTACACGATTCTGACAAACAGCTGATGTTTGATAACACAGCCCGTCTGTCCTCTCTATGCTTCATTTCTCCTCCGGTTTCAAAAACTGACCCCAAATCCACAAAGATAGGCCTGTGTTTGTGAGCGTGGGAAAACATGTGCGTGTCCCGATTGGCCAGCGGTGTCAACAGTGTCACAACAGCGCAGTGCAAGGCTACTACTACTGCTACGAAGTAAGTGCTGCTAAACTCTGTTCGCGTTTGAAATGTAGCTTGAAAAGGTGTTTCTCGTGAACGTTTGGTGATATAAAGTTGCTGTTTCGTGTTGGAATCGCTGTGGCCATGAAATGAGTTGTTTGTGTCACTGTTTTGACAGAGAAATGTCGAGAGAGGCACGGCGGTGTTTTTCTGTCTTTATTTCACTCTGTCTGTCATTGGCCGCTGCTTTCTGTGTGTTCACTTTTTCACCCACGTTTCTCCTGTCGGTCCAAAATCGGGCTTAAAAATCAAACATGTTTGATTTCCTGCGACTGTAGTCCAGTTGTGTCTGACTGCTGCCCACACTACACGATTCGAACGCCAGTCCAGTCGTGACTCCCCCACACTACGAGACACGACTCTGTGCGACTGCCTTCGACTAAACACGACTCGGCACGACTGAGAATTGTATCAAAATCGGGCATAAAAATCGTGTAGTGTGTGCGGACCTTAAGACACACACTTTGATGTACAACTACAACTAAGCTTGTTATATGAAGGGAGTGCAAACTATTCCTCCATGCACTGAGCTGTCTAATGTGCAAACAACACAAACTGTGAGGGAAGCAGCAGGTTCCTGGTGAGATGTTTCTGTGACTCTCCCTGCAATGACCTGTCAGATACAAAGAGACTCCACACGACTCTCTGAGGTCACAGCTGCTCGAGACTGCGTAGACCTCTCAGGACCACGCGGAGACTCTGGAATCAAACCTCTTAGTTTTCATGCCGGAGCCCTATTAACGGTACCCAGCCCAATATCTGTTCAATTCCAAAGTTCCTGAGGGAGAACCTCCAGACCCCCTCCTCAATAAGGACCTGGCTGCAGGTGAAACGTCGTCACTACTGTTGAGAATAAATAAAGTTCTTCTTCTCGTCGCTCTGCGGAGGACAAACACTGCTTCACAAAAGAACTGAGCGTCTCTGTCTGTCTCTGTGCCTGCGTCCCATTCTCTTTTCCATAATAATTAGCTCCCCTTCAGTCCGCGGCCCGACTCCGAGCGCTGCGGTCGGAAAACGTGCATTCCTGCGATGGAGAGGCTGCGGAGGGAGGAGAGCGGGATGGAGCAGGCTGCAGGAGTGAAAGAAGCCATTGTTCTGGGGCCGCGCGCAGATAAGAGGAACCAGAGGGCAAGTGTAGTCAAAATAGCCCCGTGCGATGGCGCTGATAGACGAACACCACGTTCCTCAGCGCGTTCTGTGTTGGAGTTTGGGAGTGTGTGGAGTCTGTGTGGTCTGATGTCACAGCAGAGGCACTTTACTGGGAAAGTCTCACAACAGATGAGAGATTATTTTACATTTATACACTGTCACTGAGTCATTCCTTTGCTGCGGCGATGTGTTTTCTTACTACAGGAACTTCAGCCCGAGGCAGAAGACAATGTGCTATAGGCAGGTGACACAGGGAGCAGCAGCAGAGTCAACGGAGATGATTAGAACGAGACCCAAACAATCAAAAGCAGGGGAATATTTCACAGAAAATGAAAGGCAATGAGTTCCTCACCCCTTCTGTGGACCCATCCAACAGCTGCCCCCACGACCCGGCAACAGACAAGTGGAAGAAGATGGATGGATGGATGGAGTTTGTCACCTCTGGGGAAGACTTCGGACACGCTGAAGGGACTATGTCTCTGCGCTGGCCCATGAACGCCTCAGGATCCCCCAGAAGAGCTGGAGTCCTGGAGACGGAAGTCCGGATCTTCAAACTGCTGCCTCCGCGCTCTGGATAAAGCAAAAGAAAATGGATGGATAAACAGTTAAATCACTGAAATGTAACCAGTGGTGCTTCTCTTTGGTCCTCATGGTGGGGAGCTGACATTACTGCAGTGTTTTTAAAACAGATTCCAAACGAGCGATCGCTGTTATTGTTTACTTCCGTATTTTCCGGCACATGCGCAGTGTCCGGTAGGTAAGAGCTGCTGGGCTGACATGTGGCGCCGTTTGTATTGCACGACTGGCAGTTCACAAGCTGCGTTCAAGTAGATGCTGGTGTCAGTATAATGGCTGGAAAACATACGGTCATGTACATGTTAAAAGGTTCAGTCACATTTCAGTTCAGTTTCTATGTTTAGAGAGTAGACTGATGAGAGCAGAACTCCTGTTACTGTATGTGGCAGCAGAGTGAGAGCAAGGCAACAAAAGTAAAGATTAAGTCTCCATCGTTGAGATTAACCTTTACTATTTAACTCGTTACTATCCATTCCGAGGTACTGCATTGAAGTTATTTCCCCAAGATTAAGAGCCACCCCTCCTGGAGCCTCCAGCTTAACGTGGTGGAGGGTTTGAGCCTGAATGATCCTGGAGCTCTGTTGTCGGGGGCTTCGTGCCCCTGGTAGGGTCTCCCATGGCAAACAGGTCCTAGGTGACGGGTCAGACAAAGAGCGGTTCAGAAGCCCCTTATGAGAGACCAACAGGTTAGAACCATGAGGCCGTCCTTCTGTGGACCCACCACCTGCAGGAGGAGCCATAGGGGCTGGTGCAGCTCCAACAGCTGCCCCCACCACGGGGCAGCTGTTGGAGCACCTTGTCCGCAACGGACAAGGGGAAGAAGATGGATGGATTAAGAGCCAAACTAGTTTATACACAACCAATGTTTTACTGTTTGTATGAGTCCACCATAATAAATATTACATTTCAAAACATGACTCATTACTTCTTTTTAAGCACATAAACCAACTTGTAAACATTAAAAAGTCACCTGGTAAGTCTTCAAAAAGTAGTCAAAGTACAACTCAAAATCAGATGACAATCTTCCTTCTTAAAATGGTAAGAACAACTACAACCTGTGGAAATAGAACTACAGGGCTACGAGCTCTGGCAGCAGATTTGTCATGGTTCTGCACACCAGCGTTGACGGACATTTGGGGTCGTCGTTTGTGGATTTTGCTTCAGAGCTTTCACCCATGCCTTCCTCCTCTGTGGCTCTAACGGCAGAGGAAAGAAGCTCTTTTTGCAGTCACTAGTACAGTTTATGGCACAGCAGTTCGCTCGAGATCGACTGTTATCTCGTGTTGTTTTGCCTATACTGACCTTTATATCGCCCGGATGTGACGATGTCGCGATCGCTTGTATTGAAACTTTACATCTCCCAAAAACAGCATAAAAGCCTGACTCCAAAGAGTTTTCTTTTTCTAAATCGCTGTATTTCAACCATGCTGGTTTTCGTTATGTGGATTTAAAACGTTGGGGCATTGATTGAAAAGCTGCGGCAGAAATGAGAAACACAGAAGAACGACTTACATCATTCTCCTGAAGCAGAACTCCCACACTCCAGCAGAGTACAGACCATTCATATTGTTACAGGAAGAGTATATGCTTGTCTTTGTTTATCTTTGAAATTACCACCAAATACCTGTGCCTTTCTCATTTCCAAACAGCTCGATGTTGAAAATCTTAAACAGTTCTCGCACCAAAGTTTCCGATGGTTCCTGAGTCAGTGCCTCCTCAGTACGGCTCGCGCTGGACAATAGCAGCTTCTGCAGAGGATCCGTTCCTTCTTTCGGGCGTTTATTGTGGAAACCGAGTCCTCTCTCTGGGGACGACACCACATTCGCGGCGTGGAGGGAAGGGGCCGGAGCGTGCATTGTTTCAAACCCATCTCCGTCCGCAAATATCTGCAGCTCCGCGGGGGGAACGCAAACGTCGGCACAAACTCGGACCCAGTCGCTGCTGCTTCTGTCGCTATCTCTCTGTGAAGCTATTGTTGCTGTTTAGTGGCTCGGAACCGCAATAGTTTCCATTTGCAGTTCTTTGCATGCGAGAGGCAACAGGCTGGGATTAGATAAATAGATAATGGACGTTAAACCAAACTGTTCCCCATTGTTGAATAAAACACGGCTGAAGTGTAAAAGTTGAGATGACTAAAGCTGGGAGGAATGTGAGGAGATTTGGACTGTGCCAAATTCAAAATGAAACCTTTTTTTCTGCACAGATAAACGTTCATGTGTTCATCATGACTTCATGAATTCATGTGAGTTCACGATGCTTCATTATGAAATACTCATGACTTAACACGGTTAATTCAGGCAATGAACTCATCATGATCGTGATTCATTTATCATGATCCTGATGAATTCTTGAGCAGAAGAAACAAACAGTGGGAAGGACCAAACTTTATATAAACTTACAACTAAACATGAAGTCATGATGAGTTCATCATGACTTCATGATGAATGTGCCTTTAAACTGAAGCGCTGCAGGGCTGCAGCTTTGATCACTTGTATAAACATACGAACAAACAGGTTGTGGGTTTGAATCAAGGCTCCCACATGTGCACACTGCTGTTATGTCCCTGGGCAAGACACTTCTCCCCCTTGCCTGTGAGAATGTGGTGTAAGAGTGAACGTGTGGTGGTGGTCAGAGGGGCTGATGGTGCAAATGTGCAGCCTCACTTCTGTCAGTCTGCCCCAGGGCAGCTGTAGCTGCTACAGTAGTTTACTAGCACTGAGTATGGAGTGAATGAATAATGCAAAACATCTAAAAGTGTCCAGAAAAGGGCTGTATAAAACCAATGCATTATTATTATTATTAATCATTATTATTGTTGGTTGAACACGCAGCTGTAAGCTTATATTCATGTTTAAAAGTATCTAAAAGAAATGTTTTCCTTTAAATAAATGAATAAAAAAGTTAACGCTAACGGGATTTTAGCCTAATGACGCCGCGTCTCCAATCAGCTCAGAGTCACCGGATCCCCTCCGCCTGACGGCTTCCAGCTCCCGCCCCGGACGAAAACCAACTCCACGTCTCACAGGAGCCGCTGTTCCCCCTCCCCAAAAAACAAACAAACAAAACTGAATCCCGAGCCCATTCCCAATTATCCTAACTACCTCGCCGTCCTCTCGGGACATGGAGGTTACGAGAGACGCCGGCCCCCAGTTCACGTCGAAAAAGAAAATTAGCATAACTGATGCTATTAAGACGTCAACAGGCATCGCGGCCGTGAGCTTTACAAATCCCAGAGTGAATGGGAAAGAGAAGGGAGAAGGTGAAGTTCGCCCAATGGATGATGCTAGAGTTACTGCCTGAGGCCAAAGTGCGAGCGAGACCAGGACTATTAGAGACACCAGAGCAGCCGACTCGGATTATACCCCCACATTATGAAATGGAGACGTTTACGTTGGAAGAGGAGTTCCCTTGTGCTGATCTTCGGAAATAGAAATGGCTTGAGATTTAAAAGCCAGAGGTGGTCAGTGTAAGTAATGTACATATTGCACTAGGGTTTTTGAGGATTTGTACTTTACCCCCTTTCATGCATGAATTATGAGAGGTGTTTTTATTACTTTTTACCAGCATGAAAAGAAAATAATCACTTTCATTTTTTAATACATGAATTCTTCAAGGAGTTAACTGAGTCAACTGATAAAATATGTTTTTAAGAAAATAATTATCATCCATCCAACCATCCATCCATCCATCCATCCAACCATCCATCATCAACCATCCATCCATCCATCCAACCATCCATCCATCCATCCAACCATCCATCCATCCATTCATCATCCACCATCCAACCATCCACCATCCATCCAACCATCCATCCATCCACCAATCCAACCATCCATCCACTCCATCCATCCAACCCATCCAACCATCCATCCACAACACCATCCATCCATCCAAACCAACCATCCATCCAACCATCATCCATCCAATCCATCCATCCAACCATCCACATCCATCCATCCAACCATCCATCCATCCACATCCATCCATCCATCCAACCATCAACCATCCATCCAACCATCCATCCATCCATCCATCCATCCACCATCCATCCACCATCCATCATCCATCCATCCATCCATCCATCCATCCATCCATCCATCCATCCATTCATCCATCCATCCATCCATCCATCATCCATCCCATTCATCCATCCATCCATCCATCCATCCATCCATCCATCCATCCATCTAACCATCCATCCATCCATCCATCCATCTTCTTCCACTTGTCCGTTGCCAGGTCGTGGGGCAGCTGTTGGAGCTGCACCAGCCCCTATGGTTCCTCCTGCAGGTGGTGGGTCCACAGAAGGACGGCCTCATGGTTCTAACCGGGCCTGTTGGTCTCTCATAAGGGGCTTCTGAACCGCTCTTTGTCTGACCCGTCACCTAGGGTCTTACTCCTGATGTCAAGAGCCAAGTAGACGCGCACATCCAAAGTTGGCAAGAGTTAGAAGTAACCAATGAAAAAATGAAGACAACTGCACAGCTTGAGAGCTCCCAAAATGTGTATTTCTCATAGACCGTTAAAAAGAATAGATAACTCCTCCTCACTCCTCCCCGTTTACCATAATGACCACGCTCGAGGGGAAATCATGGCGGATTTACAGACTCCTCCTCCCCAGCTCTGATGAAGCATGTTCCTAATAAGGGCATAAGGGCGGGATCTTCACTGTAGACTCCGCCCTTGCGTGACGTGTAGCTCGTGCAGCTCCAATGCTAACAGTCCGACCCTCATTAAGTACGAGATTTAAAAAAAATTCTTTTGAAAACCAGCCTGGTTTCTTTAATTGTGACTCAGGAGGAATATGTAGCCGTAGAAAGTGTTTAAAACATAGAAACCAGGTGTTAAAGTTGTTTTTAACGTTTCTAAAGTCCCATGCTTTTCAATGGGAGACTAGCGGCTATACCGAGGAACTACAGCAAGTGTTGTGGTCATAAAGCAGAGCAGCCAGCGGCCATTGGTATTTCTTACATCACAAGGTGGTGTTTCGGGCGTATTAGCCCTTCATCAGACATGAAGACCAGTGGCTACACACCTGTGTTAAGGTTTACACCAGACCTATTGTGCAATATGTTACGTTACTGTTACCAAAAAAACTTTGGTCACGTGACGACCCAGTCAGTCATTGTACAGGTGTGTAGCCACTGGTCTTTATTCACAACACACAATAAAGCACTTACTTACTTACTATATACTCTGTACTTACATACAGAGTGATTCACATTCTTTATATGGGCGAAAAAACACCTTGTCAGGTATAACATTCCATAATATTGCATTTCAAAATCCCAAAACTAAGACCTCTGGATATTAATAAAACCACAACATAAAGGCAGTAGCAATAATATTGTAATCTAAGATTGACGGAGACAAAGGGCACGGGCCCCCTTGCTTTGGACGGGGCTGATACATTCTGACCTTTGTCATCTCATAATGTTCCTTCAGGTAAATCGTATCTTCTTGCTGTGAAGTAACAAACCAGTCACCAAACATTTGGATTAGACCTCGCTCAATAAATCCTGTAGTAAAGTTTTTGTCCCAAACAAACTCTGATCTACCTGATAGAGTCTGAACAGAGCGTATTATCCGTCATTTCTCTGCGGATGGAGAAGCGATCAGGGCCCTAATACGGACATAAGTACATTTGTGGTCGCGGGCTGATCGTCCTAACAAATGCTCCGCCGCTGCACGGATCAAAAACGTGGCTTTGGACGAGGCTCAAAGGCCGAGCGAAAACCTGACTTTAATGTCGAGATGAAAGCAGCGCGTCTCGCCAAAGTTCAAAACCGCGGGACTTCATATGTGCCCCGGGAGTCAATGTTTGCGCAGGATAAAGCGGCTAATTCGGGTTACGTTTATGACCTAAAGGGAACCGCGGGGAAATATCAAGGGGTGGGTTTTACATCCAGGCAACGCCAGTTAAATATGGAGTAAACTTTGTTATGGTCTGCCATTGATGTGGTCAGGAAAGCGGTTATTGCACCTGACAAAACAGCACAGATATATGTTTTATTACGACCAATGGCCACAGATACAGCACTAAAGACAGAGGGACCAATGCTCTTAATACCAGGGGCGGACTGGCCATATGTCCAGTCTGGAAGAGCACAGACGGGCCACTGGTCTGGCCTCTCAGCTTTTATCCGGAACATGCCCAGCCTTAGCTGAGCTTTACCCAAATCTACAAGCTTAAAAGAGAAGCATTGAAATATAGACGATAACGAGGATGAAAAACGGAAAAAAAATGGGCCATAAAAGCAACAAAAAGTGACAAATAAATGTAACGAAAACATACCAAAAAGACACAAAGAAAAGGAATGAAAAAGGTACAAAAAACAACAAAATGTGAAAAGTTACGTGCTCCTTCCGAAACCAGTAAATTGGTAAGAGGTCTTACGCCAAACCGGATGTGCGTCAGCGTCCGCCATGATAAGAAGCGTCCAAATTGGGCTTTCGGTTAGGAAGGAGTTAGGGAAAGTGGCCTGTATGCTAACTATCATAGCCACTTTAGCATAGGGACCTCTGATGCTAACTCACTGGCGATTAGGAGCTATGTGCCATCCCATAAGCCACTGCGCCAATCTCCCCACCCCCCTCGCCCCCACCCTCGAGTGATTCATGTGCAACCACTGTTGATTGACAGGTGCAGATTTAATAATACAAATAATAATTAAAAAAAGATTCTGCACAAGCCAAACTTTATAAAAGTGACTTCATACATGTTGTCGTCCCCACAGCTCAGTCACATGGTTTTAAAGAGCCTCCTCAGTAAATGGCCTAAATGAAGCAGTTTGTGCTTTTGCTTCATTTAGTAGAAACTTAAGCCACATGGGTCATTTGCATACTGTAGCTTTATGAAACAGCTGTTGAGATAAAATAAAGGGAAATGTGAAGGATCATTTGGATGTTTCTTTTTTTCTTTTTTCTTAAATGTCTTTATTTGGACACTATCTTGTTGTTGGACAATATACAGTAGGGGGCTAATGCGCTTTTGTTTGGCCTGCACTGAACTTTAAAGAAGAAGAAGAACAGCTGTTGGTGATGTCACTTCCCCTTCCCCTGGGTAAGGACGGTGGAATTGGGCAAATGCTGCTGAAGCTCTAGTTCACTAACTGCATAGAGATCTAACAGCTGACCCATGAAAGGTTAAGGATTAGTTGCTAGTGTTAGTACTTAGAGGCTACAGTTTAATGGTTTCGGATGCAGCAACGATCACTTATGCAGGCCTTAGCTTTCCATGAGGCGTTACACTTGTTGCTCTCCAGTCCAGAAGCTTTTAGATTTGGGTAAAGCAGAAGTGGAGAAAATGCACTCGGTTCAGGCGAGGGTTAAGAGGTTAAAATGTGTCTTTGTGTCAGTGTCGTGTTTATGCTAATCTGGGCCGGGCTGGTCAGAGGCCGGGGCCGATTTTCAGTCCCAGTCGCTCCTGCTAAATACTATAGTTTTAATGCCACAAACGCACAAATATCATCCTCAGATTTGGTGTTGCAAACATTCCAAACAGAGAAACATGAAGGAAGACTTCAAAGCTGCAGTTCAATGTGTTTTGAACCTAAGATAGTTGACGTAATCTCAATTTGAATCAAATGTAATGGTTTTTAATGGTTTTAATGGTACTTGATGAACTGCTCGAGTAAAAGTACAGATATGACACTGACACAAGTTTCTTGGTCAAATTTTGGACTGAAAGTGAAAGTACTGAAGTCTTTGTATCTGGTTAAAGCAGTACTAAGTAACTCATGCCCCTAGAGGCCATAAGCGCCACTGCAGGTGTCGTAGCATGTTGTGTTTTTTTACTCATTAATTGTCTGTGAGAGTAAATACTACGCTGACAGAAAAGACAAAGGGACAGAGGGATATTGTTCATCCAATTACACAATGGAGATTTTTTTTCACTCAAACTTGGCTGTAAATACTGTTTAAGTGGCGCTAGCCTGCAGTTAGCTTTGCCCGTTAGCCTGTTAGCTTCTTCTTCGTGATTCCATTAGTGTGTATTGTTGACTCCGACCGGGAGGCAGCGAAGTTGGAATTGTGGTTTTCTGGCCAGAGACACTAGGGGGAGATGAAAGACCCCCCAATCATCCCATTAACACTTGTATACCCCCAGAGGGACGACGGAAAGGATTGATTAAGGTAAACAAGTTACTTAGTTCTGCTTTAATGGTGGTCAATGTACTTGATGAAGTAACTCTGACTGAATGAAAGTACTGACGTGTTTGCTGCAGAAAGTACTTACAACTCAAATTAGAAAGTAGAAATCTGGTTAAATAAGTTGTCCCGGCTCCTGCAGATGTACACTGTTGTTGTGTTCTTGGGCAAGACACTTCACCTGCGTACACTGGCGTATGAATGTGAGAGTGAATGGGTGATGGTTCCTTGCGCTTTAAGGCCTAATGTAGGTGGAAATATAAGTTGAGACCATTTACATTTCGAGGCTCCCCTTTCCTTATTTGTAATTCTTGTAGTTTGTGTTATCCTCCTTTAGTATATTTTAAACATCTGTGGTAAAAACACAGTGCATCTAACCATAAAGCATTTGTATCAACTTTTCTAGTTTTCTGTGAAAGTGACCCTGCAATTGTGAAACATGCTTTACTGCCGATTGGAAAAAACAAAACAAAACCTCTCCGCCCGTGTGGCATCCGTGGATTGTTATTGAACTGGCCGGGATACGTGAGCTCCACTTGTTTGTTTGTGTGCGGTTTGTGTGGCTGTTTTATATTGTGTGTTTTCTGCGCTAAAGGAATTGCCCCATGTGGGATAAATAAAGTTGACTGACTGACTGATGGTTTTCTGTCAAAGTCGCCCCTGCAAGTTGTGAAATGTGCCTATAAAATATAGTTCCAGTGAAGAATAGGGACGCCGCAAGTATGTTAGGAAAGTTGTCAAAGCAGCGAAAAAAATGAGACGAAAACGAGGGTGAAAATGCACCAAAATGAATGTGAAAAAAGAGATGACAACGCAAGGAAAAAGACCAGTTTTGTGGGCTTTCAAATGAGGCGTTACGCTGGCCTATTTACTGTGCACTTTCAAATTGGGGTAAATGCACTCGGTTAAGGTGTGGGTTAAGAGGTTAAAAGCACTATACCTGATTTATTTTCTTGTAGTTTGTTTTATCCTCCTTTAGAATAATGTAAACAACTCAGACATTTGTGGTAAAAACACTGTGCATCTAATCATAAAGCATTTGTATCAATTTCATGAACTTGCAGGTTAGTTTTTCCTATTTACTGGATTACACTTTCACGAGTCGTATCTAAAAAGAAAATGTATGAATTACAAAATCACTGAGTCCATGAGCTCTCTGGAGATCAAAAATTTCCTCAAAAACATAATAATAGTACCTCTATATAATAATATAGGCCTTTAGAACGCTGTGATGTCACCTGCAACCCAGCAATAGGCCTTTAAAGGAACAGGCCGCCATTTTTACTGAGATATGTTCTTACCTGAGCTTAGACGAGTTGATGTGTACCTGTCTGGTCTTTGTGCGTGCGCTCAGTCACGCTAATGTTGTTAGCGTTTAGCCTCTCCCAGCAAAGGTATAGATCCAAACTGGGGTGAAGTTAGAAGCTACTAAGCTGTTCCACGTTTTCCCTATTTAAATACAGTTACGTGAGCCTTTACACCACATGTGTCAAATGTGATTTAATGTGGCCAAAGTGCTCACTCCAGCCACTAGGGGGCAGCTTAAATTTAACAAAGGAAAGGATTCCACACAGAGGGCACTGACATAAGAGATCAGGATATAAACAGCATATTACAGCCATGTGGTAAATGGTCAGTCTGCCCCAGTGGCTGCAATAGTAACTTACTGCTATTGAGTGTGGAGTCAATGAATATGAACCACGTACATGTTTAAATATAAAACTTGTAAGTGCTCCAGATACTAACAGGATGTGCCTAAAGATACAACAGAAATTGAAGCCACTGGACAATAACAAAGATAAGAAGCCGTGTCAGGGGCGATTAGATCCCTACTTGTTCATCAAGGAAAGGGCGGCGGGAACAAAGCTTTTACTAAAACGATTCGTATGGCTTATTGGCATTAAAAACCTACGCCCAGATGGAAACAATCGAAACTCTGAATGCAAAGGATGCGCAGTGCCTTTTAGGATGCTTCGTGCCATCCTCTCTAACTGTCTATCATACAGAAAAAACAAACTGGTCTGAAGCCGATGACTTTACTTGACCACTTGACCAGCTGATTCAGGGCGTTTTGGTTTCTCCCATACCAGGCGACCAAGCAGAAAGTTAGGGTCGTTTCAATGAATGCCCGATAAAAAAGTGTCATCACAGTTTTCTCTACATGAAAGAAGGACAGTTTCCGAAGACAATACAGTCGTTGGTGACCCTTTTTACAAACAACAGCACAGTTTTCATTAAAATTCAGTTTACAATCTATAATTGTTCCAAGATACTTGTAGGACTCCACACACTCCACTGGTTGTCCCTTTATATATGTTACGTCATGTGGGAGAGCGCTCTTCCTGAAGTTGATGATCATATCCTTTGTTTTGCACCGTTTAAGAGAAGATATGACTCATCAGACCATTTGACAAAGTCCCCAACCACTGGGCCATGCTGACTTTCATTTTTGTGAAGTAGACTTACAATAACTGAGTCATCTGCGTATTTTAAGATGATTCTGTTTTCATGGTCACTCTGACACATGCTAGTGTACAATATAAACAGCAAGGGTGAGAGAACGGAACCTTGGGGTGAGCCTGTCGAGCTTAGAAGAGTTGATGCGTAACTGTCTGGCTCAGTCACGTACTCCAGGTGCTATTACGCCTCATAATATAGTGCCTCTTTTTATCCGCTTAGAAAATCCACATGTTTGATTTTGTGTAACTAGACTTGGATCATGTAAAGGCTCATGTAACTGTATTTAAATAGGGAAACGTGGAACAGCTTGGTAGCTTCTAACTTCACCCCAGTTTGGAGCGGCTAAATGCTAACAACATTTGCGTGACTGAAGACCAGACAGTTACGCATCAACTCATCTAAGCTCAGGTAAGAACAGATCTCAGTATGGAAGAACACTGGCCTGTTCCTTTAATGCGCTCTGTTGGGGACCACCTCTGCCCGTCTTTGGTCGGGTCATGACGAGGGCAGAGTGTGTGGACTCACGGTTTCTCCGCGGTTCTGTTCGTCAGCGAAGCGTGGCCCTCCGTCTGGACGCCCCAACACCAACAGACCCGTGTGTTCTCTGTAAAACGAGCCTCACTCTGATTGATGAGTATTTTCGGATCGGCCTCGCGCTGCACCTGGTTCAGGACCGGGCGCCCAATTAACATAAATATGCAAACGCTTTCGGAACGTGCCGCCATTTCTTACTCCGAGACGCCGCCGGAGAGAAGTGAATTTGTGCAAAATCCCGGATCCTGACAGGGTTCTATTAGCAGCCACGTGTTAATTAAAAGTAGATTTATTAAAGCCTGGGAGTGATTTGGTGCTTGTCCCTGGATCAAACTTGGAAAAGACGGCACCGTAAAATTTCAGCGCTCCCTGAGGACCCTTATATCGTCCTCTGTTATTCTTCTGTGTTGCTTTTCTGGCTTCGAAAGGTAACAACGATAATTTACAATCCACACGCAGGCGTCCTCTGTAGTGAATACCGATTCACTGATGCAACGGTTTCACTCGCCCTTTGTGTAATGAAGTGGTGTTTTCTAAAGGTAGTTCTGATATTATTCACATAGAAGATAGAACTCTTGCCTCTTGGTTTCAGTTCCAGTTCGTTGGGAGATTTGCTTTATTTGATATTAAGGTCAAAGTCAATTGGTCAAGTCAAGTCAAGTCTTACTTTATGCAACAAGTGCTTTCTCAAAATGTAGTGATTTTGAAAATGTAGGCCTTTATCAAAATCTAATGGCTTTGGATTGAAATTCTAATTATTATTCAGTAGCCACAGTTTAGCATTATGGCAGAAGTTTACAAAAAGATTGTGAACTGATAAACATCTGATAAATATCTACAGGAGCCGTCAGGTCTTTTTCCTCCTTTGTTTCGAAGCAAGGCAGCACCGGAGGCGTTCAAGGGTTGTGGGGAAAAAAGTTCTGCACTTTAAACTTGGTTCTAAATTGAAGTACAGTGTTCTAAGTGCCAAAAAAATAGACTTTCATGAAAGTTGCAGTTTAGCAAATACCAATTAGTCTCAGAGTGTTTACTTTGCTACAGATCAGAGCAGCGTGTGGTCTATGGAGGAGGGGAGTGAGGGCGTGGGTGACGGGGGAGAGCAGGTTCACTCCACCTACTGACGAAAAAAATTTAAACAGTCATCACTTAGGGCAGCTTTTAGTCTCAAGTCACAAACAGGCAAGTCTAAGTCAAGTCTTTTGGAGCTTTGGTCAAGTAAGTCTCAAGTCCCGATAATTGCAACTCGAGTCTCACCTCGAGTAAATCCCTGTTATAATTGCAGCATGAGTCGAAGGTAGTTGAGTAAAATCTCTCTGCTGTTTCTCCCTCAGACCCTCCTGCACATCCCGACTGTTCACTTGAGTTAATTAGAAGCTCGTCTCGAGTTCAAAGCGAGGCAGAAGTGAGACGTGAACAAGGCGGACTGTCAGTGCTAACACTGTGCTAATTTAGCCTCTGACTTCCTGTTTCGCGCTGGAGGAAAATGCGCTGTATGTCGCGCTTGCAAAGTAGACATTAAAAAGCGGACCAATGCGTGTCGGACTAATGGGTCGGCCCATTAGTCCGATCTCATTATTCCGAAAATGTCCCATTGAGTAGGGGTTCCATTAGTCCGACATCTCTTTAGTCAACTGACCCATTGGTCCAAAGTCCCGCTGGTCTGATCATAAACAGCAGAGATGTGCTCAGAGTTTATGCACGTATCCTCGGAGTGTATGCCTGCTCCAAGTCCGCTGAAGAGAATAGCTCTTCCATATGACATTTATTTAACACTAGAACCGCCGCAGCTCGTTTGACTGTTTGTAATGGGGTTAGGGTGTTTATGGTCAGACCAACCGAACTTCGGACCAATGGACCTGTTTTTTCTGACTAAAGAGATGTGGGACTAATGGCACCTCTGCTCGATGGTACATTTTTGGAATAATGAGACGTCGGACCAATGCCATGGCACCAGTCAGGGTGTACCTCCGACTGGTGGTTTGATTTGGTTAGTGCAGCTTTGAGGACTTGAATCTGAGTTTAATTAAATGAACAACTTCTTTAACCCTCCTGGAACCGCCACCTTAACGTGGTGGAGGGTTTGAGCCTGAATGATCCTGGAGCTCTGTTGTCGGGGCTTCGTGCCCCTGGTAGGGTCTCCCATGGCAAACAGGTCCTAGGTGACGGGTCAGACAAAGAGCGGTTCAGAAGCCCCTTATGAGAGACCAACAGGCCCGGTTAGAACCATGAGGCCGTCCTTCTGTGGACCCACCACCTGCAGGAGGAGCCATAGGGGCTGGTGCAGCTCCAACAGCTGCCCCCACGACCCGGCAACGGACAAGTGGAAGAAGATGGATGGATGGATGGATGAACTTCTTTAACTTCCTTCACATCATCCAGCTCTTTGCGTTGCAGAGACGCCTGCACCAGCACCAGACTGTAGCTTTACTAACACGAACATATTCACAGGTGGACAAAGGCCTTACTCTGCGTTCCCTTAGCCTCGAAGAACTTGAAATCCAAAGCTCGGGACTTGCCCGTCTTTGACTTGAAACTCGAGAAGTTGAAATGGATATTATTAGATCTGGTGGACATTAGGAAGATCGACGAAATCGCCTGCGAACCCTGTTTCCAAAACTTTTAAACAATACGAATCTAAATCCATTAGTTTCCCAGTTCTTGGAAAAGGCATTGTAGATTTCCATGGTTTTCCACAACAATAAGCCCCGTGATTGCACTAAATCTGTTCCTACGGCCCGCCGCTCCCGCCCGGCTCTCTCCGCGCCTCGTTCCCGTCCGCCGCGTTGTTGATGAATCCAATCAAAAACTCATCCGTCTCCGTCTGGAAGCCGCTCGTCTCCTCGTGTTCACAGGCGCTTTACACAAACAGGCGCGTCCCGAGGAAACCTTTGTGTCTTTTTGGTCCAGACTTAAGCCCTATAGTTTTGCTCTCGTTTAGTCCTGGTTTAGACTCTCTCTCTCTCTCTGGTAAACCCAAAACCCTGAGTCTGTGGGAACGCGGGAGTAAACAGCGACATGCTTCTTGATGTATAACACACGTTTCGGTGGGAGCCCGCGGTGATTCGAATCCCCCGCTCGGATCCGGGGACAGCCAAAGGTTACCAGATGCTACTTAATGCGGCGCGAGCTTGTGCAACTCTCCGACAGCTCAAACAGATTCTCTCTGAGTCAGGCCTTCGCAATCACAGGCAAAACGGACCCGAATGCGGTGATTTATCCTTTCTGGGAACGAGTCGACTCTCGCTGCAGAATATGAGAACGTGCTTACGCGTAATTTGATGTACGGTGGCAAAGTGGTTAATAGCCAAACAGCGAGAAAGTCCTGGGGTCAAGAGAGAGAAAAGAAATATGGCTGTCGATTATACTGACATAAATAAAGCACTTCATGCAGAAAAAAATAGCAGAAGTTGTGCGTATTCTCAGCGACAAAGGTATTTTGTTTGTACATTAGCTACAAAGATTTGTTCAGAGGGATAAAGCAGAACTAAGTAACTTGTTTACCTTAATAAATCCTTTCCGTAGTCCCTCTGGGGTAATACAAGTGTTAATGGGATGATTGGGGGGTCTTTCAGCTCCCCCACAATTGGAACTTCGCTGCCACCGGGTCGGAGTTACCAATACACACTAATGGAATCATGAAGAAGAAGCTAACAGGCTAACGGGCAAAGCTAACTGCGGGCTAGCGCCACTTAAACAGTATTTACAGACACGTTTAAGCCCTTCTAGGGACGGACATTGCAAATTAGCCTTGGCTATAAATGTTGTAGTGTGGTACATGTTTATTGTTCACACGTGTCCCTATCAAATAAATCAATAAATACATAAAATAAAATAAAAGTTTGAGTGAAAATGATCTCCATTGTGTAATTGGATGAACAATATCCCTCTGTCCCTTTGTCTTTTCTGTCAGCGTAGGATTTACTCACACGGACAATTAATGAGTAAAAAACACAACATGCTACGACGCCTGCAGTGGCGCTTATGGCCTCTAGGGGCATGAGTTACTTAGTACTGCTTTAACCCAAATCTACAGTATAAAGTCACAGCTTATGCCGGTGTAGAGCCTCATTTGAAAGCTAATACTCTCAAAACTCATCCAAATGGAGCTTTTTCCTCGTACAGTAGATAGATAGATAGATAGATAGATAGATAGATTGACTGATTGATTGAGCTGTTTATTTGAGCTGTTTACATTCATATTTTCACAGTAATTAAACATTTCATGACAGAAAAGCTCAAAAAGATACTTTATTACTTTGTTAATCCCAGCGAGGGGAAATTCAATTGTCCTTCAGTAGCAAACAGCGGATAAAAAGACAAATAAATATAATAAAAAGTACTTGCCCGAAGTTAAACCCCCACACATTTACATCAGCAATGATCATCGTGTTGTTGCCGCGTTTATCCATCGCTTATTTGTTGGGTTTGTGTCAAATTTTTGCCACATTTTCATCCCTTTTTGCCACATAAAAAAAAAAAAAATTGTCACCTTTTCATCACTTTTCTGTTGCTCTTTTCATTTTGATTTTTTTTTTTATTTGTCGAATTTTTAGTCACTTTGTCTAATTTTTGTCGCTATTTTGAGACTTTTTTAAAAGAAGCTTTAAGAATTGGGTAAAGCCAAACTGGAGAAAATGTGCTCGGTTCAGGTGGGGATTAAGAGGTTAAATAAGCTTTAGCCCTTAGTTACTCTTTGGCCGGACCGGAATGGTTGCACCAGCTTGGAAACAGCGCAGGAGCAGACGAGCTCCGCCCCCCCCTCACACCTCCAGGGATCACACATGAAGCAGCAGAAGACAGTTAGCGCTAACGCAGAGTTTAGCATTATGACAGAAGTTTACAAAGGAAACATCTGGGTGACCTGCTCTGATGCAGCTGAAATGAGGCGTTTGAGGGTGGTGGGAATTAAAAGCTCTAAAAGCTTTAAATGTACTTCTAATTGGAACATCAAAGGTGAACTATGCAATTTTTTATGTTAAAGAGGGGGTATTATGCTTTTTCAATCACATAGCACCAGTCTATAGCATACTACAATGATGACGTAACCTTCTGTTGGTCTGTATATGCAGTAAATTAAAATAACTGCCTTGAATAAAATTGCTCTCTCAAAATGGCTGTTCTGAACGTCTTGAAATAGGCCTCTGTCTCTTTAAGAAGCTTTCAGACACGCCCCCTTCAGCACACTGCTGTGGCATCTAAACAACACTACTGTGCGGGGAGGGGGCTCTGCTGAGCTGAGGAGCAGTGGTTGGTGGCTTGGCTGGTGACGAAAGGTCCAGAGGCGTCTCCAGGAGGTGGGGCGTTCCTAGGAGGACTGAGGCATAGCTACACCTAAAATGGCTGCCGTCTAAGTTTTTACTGATTACTCAAAAATATGTGAATGAGCCAAGGCAACACTCCAGGCATGTGTTTAATGAGGGAATGACATAATAACATGATATAAAGCTTGAAAAAGTCAATTTACATAATACCCCCTCTTTAAAAATAAAAGTTGATATTAGAGCGTATTTGACCTTTCAGTGACCCACCGGCTGTATGGTGGTTAGCTTAGCGCCTTCGCTTTCCTTCCTGGTAGCTCCTATGATTCTTCAAGATCAACTTTATTTCCATTTTTTTCTGGTAGGTTTTCTGAATGGGATGCATATGTAACCATGGATACGATTCAATCAGCAGAGAAAACCTAAAATCAATTGATCCTGGAGCGTCCCACAGGCCGTTGGGATGGTAATACCAATATTTTTATACATAAAAAGTTGCATAGTGCACCTTTAAAGTTCAAAATGCCAAAAAACACAGAGCAGAGTTCACTACTGACACCTACTGACAAAAATAGATTCCAGGAGTATAGCGAGATCTGTTCTTACCTGAGCTTAGACGAGTTGATACGTACCTGTCTGGTTTTTACGCGTGCGCTCAGTCATGCACAAAGACCAAAGATGCTGTTAGCATTTGGCCTCTCCCAGTATATTCCTATAGCTCCAAACAGGGGTGAAGTTAGAAGCGACCAAGCTCTTCCACGGGCACAAAGACCAGACAGGTATGTATCAACTCGTCTAAGCTCAGGTAAGAACATATCTCAGTATGGAAAAACGCTGGCCTGTTCCTTTAAAGGAGCTATATTATGCAAAATTGACTTTTTTGAGTTTTTAGCCATGTTGTTATGCTATTTCCTTATCAAAACACCCCCGGAGCGGTTTTTGGCTTCATTCACGCAGTTCTCAGTAATCCTCCTGAATCCTGCTCTCTGAGCAGCTGCTCCGCCCTCTCCTGGTAAACGACTGAGCTGTTCAGTTGTGTCGTCACAAAGGAACGGAAGTGCTCTACGTCTGTAATGTAATGCCTTACAGCCTGATTTTAATTTATAAAACAGCTTTTTCATTTTTGTTGTTGTAAGAGAGAAAAAAATAAAAATAAAGCGCACCCACGGCCGGAGGAGCCATGGATCCCAGCAGAAGTGTTATTTTGAAGACTGAGCTCTTTCTAACCTACTCTGGACACCGCCTGTTCTTTTTCTTACACAACGATAATGTCACGGGTTCGCGTTTGGCTACGAGAGGAACAGGACTATTCAACCTTCCTAAAGAAGAGTGCACTCGCCAGACTTTGGAATTTCTTTCTGGGATTCAGTGACTTTATCAACCAACCTGATGGATGCTTGCTGAACCTTGGCCAGAATCAAAGTGGATTAACTTTTATAACCAACGCGATCCCATAACCCGATGGGGAGGCCATGCTGAGCGGTGAGTCAATCAAAACGCGTGTTAGCGTGTGTGTTAGCGTGTGTGTGTTAGCGTGTGTGTTAGCGTGTGTGTTAGCCATTTATGACACTGTGTTGCACAACTCCTTATAACTGCATTATGTGAAGTAACTTCACTTTTTGCAGCGATATTTATATTTATAATACTGCAAATGTGGAATGAGCGGAGAGAGGGGCGGAGTTAACTGAATCCAAGCGTCTTGTCTTCCGGGTTTGGAAAATACCCCCCAAAATACTTATATTTCTCTCAAACATGAGTACTCCATAGTGATAGAGGTACATTATATCATATAAATGCCTATACTTTACTTTGGAATGGCTAAAATAGCAGGATACAGATCCTTTAAGTGAATAAAGCAGTAACAATTTAAATGTTGCCTTGTTTTTTTTGGGTTGAAAGCTCAATAAATCAGACATGAACTAGATATTTAAAAAAAGAAAATCCCTCTGAAAAAACCTTCAAAACCTTGTTAAGTCCGTGCCTGTAAAGTGTGGAGTCTGTAGGAGTGACTGATGGCTGGTCTACACGGGTTTATAAGATCTTTAGATGTCACATTGCATGACGTGGGGATGGTCAAATCGTGAGCTGCTCTCGTCTCCACTGTGCGATTGTTCAAAGAGACAATTAAAGTTTTGTCGTAGCAGTTTCAGGCTTCAGAAGACGTGTGTTTAACCGAGGCTAGTGGCGCATGAAGAAGCTGGCGGAAAAGTCCTGTAAAATGCGTAGTTGGACTCGCTCATGCCCGGCCTGTGTTGCTGTGACTCTGTGGTGAGAAGTTTAGTCTCTTTGTCTGCACATGTGCCCTGTGAATGTTCCTCCCGTCTTTAGTCGCTGCTGTCCCCCACAAAGGAAATGACCATATTTGGATTACAGCGTCATCTCGGTCACAGCCTTTCCTGCTACACGTGGATACCAAACATGTCAGTATTTGTGAATGAAAAGCGTGGGAAAGACCAGGGAGCACAGCCATGTTTTTTGTCATTTGCAGATAAACTACATAAAACAAACATCGTAAAGGGTGAGTTTTGTATATTTTTACTCTGACATTAACGCCAGGTGTGGCTAATTAGTGCCATCCCTCTTCTTTTAGACTGTGGCTAAAATAATGCATGTTTTCCCCTGATGCCTGTTTGCGCACATCCATGCCGTACCTAGGAACCTTTTGCAAGCACTAGTTTCTGGTAGGACCGGTTAGAGAAGGAACCACATCCGGGTCATGGTAGCTACTTAGCGGAAATAGCATTTCTGCAACTTCGATGAAATCTTCAAATGTAAGGTGAGTTGTGCTAAAATAAAATGATGTAGCTGCTCATCGTTTCCATCTTTAGACTATTTATTGGAATGAACTTCGTGTGATGGATATTATTTTGTTATTTGACGATTTATGTACGTCGCGAATTAGCGACGTCAGGCCATAATGGAAAACTGCAATAGCTCCATCTGGTGGCATACGGCCACAGTGACCGCATTTTAGTATTTAGTATTATTTAGATCTATTACAGTGCTAACACGTTTTTAGAACATGCCATTCTAGTGAATTTCTATCATTGTAACAATAACGTACAAGGATATATTAAAAAATGTATCCCTTATTTTACACAGAACAAAATGAAACCGTTCATGTTGTATGCAAAGCGACCACTAGGTGACCTATTGGACCACAAACAAGAGTTCCACCGTCTGAAAATAATGTGCAATTATAATATAATCTGCAAATAAGTAATATTAAATGGAGGTTTCTTATGTACAATGAATAATAAAACCTCAGAAAAGGGAGTAAAATATGATAATTAGTAATACAAATGGTGACATGTCTATGTTATGTAGATAAATCATCTGCATCTTTCTAAAGTGCTTTATCCTACATCAGGTGATGAAAGCAGCAGCAGCAGCAGTGAGCTGCTGTATTTATGCCTGGTGTCGCTAATTAGCGTCATACCTAAAACTATATCTGTACTATGTGCTACAGATAAATGAACAATCTCCACTTCATTTAGCATCAGCTTAAAAGCAAAAACACTGATAATATATTTTTTCTATAATTGAAAATAAATGCAGCTGTTAAGGGGTTAAACTAAGAAGCTGAGGGAGAAAACTATGAAAACGCTGTTGTGAGAAGTGAATGAACCGTTTTCCATAAATAGAATCACATGCTTGTTCTCCGTGTTTTGCCAGCCTGGTGTTTGAGCTGTACATTTGTGCTCCTGCTGGTGACTACGTGATACAAGTCCCGCCTCGGTGCTAAGAGATGTTTTATCAGACTCGCACCGTCCCGCGGCATTTAGCGAGGGCGACCCACATCCCGTACACATGTACCGGGCGCGGAGGGCACGGGGGTCACGGGCAAAAGGTGCAGAGAAAGAGCTATGGGGTTTTGGGGGTTTATTATGTGGCGGGGTGAGGACGGGGTCATGATCAGAAGTATGCGCGGGTTGGTAAAAGCAGCTGTAAACTCGACCACAGAGAGATTAACAGTGAACTCGTGGTTTTCTGGAGTTTGGAAAAAGAAACTAAACATGTGGCTGTAATAAACTTTCAAAGAACCAAACCGTTTAATAAAAAAGTATAGTTTTTAAAGCAACAACTCGCGGTATTTAAGGGACAGTGGGACCATGGCATAGAAAATGAACGAAATTTTTTTTATGGCAATGACACAAACACTTAGGGCCAGGGATATGGTTAACCTTAAAGGAACAGGCCACCGTTTTTCCACACTGAGATATGTTCTTACCTGTCCTATGGCTCCAAACGGGGGTGAAGTTAGAAGTGACCGAGCTCTTCCACGGCCACAAAGACCAGACAGGTGCGTATCAACTCGTCTAAACTCAGGTTAGAACATATCTCAGTATGGAAGAACGCTGGCCTGTTCCTTTAAAGGCCCTATACCTGATTTGTTTCTATTACAAACAATAAAAGAGGAAGACACTAATGTTAGCTGTGGTTCAAGCTCATTCCTAACTTTCCTAACATGTTTGTAGCGTTCACAACGTGCAGGGTCACTTTGACAGAAATGTTAGAAATAAATGCTTTATAATTAGATGCACACTGTTTTTTCCTCACAAATGTCTGAGTTTACATTTGTAAACTAGCAAGAGGACAGAGTATAATATGTTTATTATACTGCCTTTTAACATAAATGTAGAGGCCAAACCGCCTTTGCTCTGCCTGATCCCGTCAGACCTGGGAAGCTAAGCAGGAAGGGCCTGGTCAGTACTTGGATGGGAGACCGTTTGGTAACACCAGGACGCCTGGGGGGAGTGAGTGAGTGGTTGGTGGTGGTTACAGGAGCCAATGGCACAGACTGGTTGCCTCACTTCCGTCAGTCTACCCCAGGGCAGCTGTGGCTACAATAGTAGCTTACCACCACCAGGTATGGAGTGAATGAATAATGCAATGTAAAGCGTCTTTGAGTGTCCAGAAAAGCGCTGTATAAAACCGATGCATTATTATTATTATTATTATTATTATTATTATTATTATTATTATTATTATAAAACTAGTGACTTTCAGTAATGTTTGTCTTTGGTAATAATCTGAAATGAATATATTATCTGTGTTACTTGCTTTCGTCGAGCTCTTGGATGAAACAAGACCGTTGTTAAATGAACAGATCAAAAGTGTGTTTGTGAGTTTGGTCTGTGTTAAAACGTAACAGTGAGTCTAATCCAGTATGATGCTGCTAACTGTATGATGGATAATGAAATTACAATAGGATAATGTTAAATCATACACAGGTACGTGTGTGTGTGTGTGTGTGTGTGTGTGTGTGTGTGTGTGTGTGTGTGTGTGTGTGCATGCTGTGGGGGTCGTGCATGTGACTGATTACAGTTTCTTTATGTAGCTAATCCCCTCCTGGAGCCTCCACCTTAACATGGTGGAGGGTTTGAGCCTGAATGATCCTGGAGCTCTGTTGTCGGGGGCTTGGTGCCCCTGGTAGGGTCTCCCATGGCAAACAGGTCCTAGGTGACGGGTCAGACAAAGAGCGGTTCAGAAGCCCCTTATGAGAGACCAACAGGCCCGGTTAGAACCATGAGGCCGTCCTTCTGTGGACCCACCACCTGCAGGAGGAGCCATAAGGGGCTGGTGCAGCTCCAACAGCTGCCCCCACCACCCGGCAACGGACAAGTGGAAGAAGATGGATGGATGGATGGGTATGTAGCTTATCATTCGTAATAAGCCAAATCAGCATTATCAGTGCGCATGTGTGGTAATGTTCCGGTCAAAGTTCACAACTACCCACGGTGTCAACAAAGCCCATTAAAACCATAATATCATAGTGGAACAACCGGCTATTTAGTGACTATTATGGCACTTGGTTTTAAGGCGATATGCCAGGTTCATTCATTCTCCATTGCAGTGTGACTGTCCTCATGGGCTTCATCAGTGTATGGAAGAGTTTTGCCCTATTCACGAGGGCAATAAAGGAACCTCACAGTGTTTTATGCGAGCCGCCATACTCACTCATCACATTTCCTACTAAAAGAAAAGATCCAGAACGTCGTGATGAATGGATTAAATGTGTCAGTTTGACATATAGCTAACTAGTAATGCTATTTGTAACCAATACGTCTACATTTACTCTCGAAGACGGCGTGTACGTCACAGTCACTGGTTACTATGACAACGGACAGCGCCATTTTAGCGTGGTTTCCAGTTGCCTGACAGCCATGGATCAATCATGAAATACCTACATCTAGCAGGGAAAGCCGTGCCAATTTTAGCTACTAAGCGAAGCAAAGCTATAACTAGATAAACTTAGGCACAGCCGCGGTCTGCGGCAGGTCTGAGGACTAAACCAGGACGTAGACTACACCGGTTACAAATCAGGACTGAACTGACTAGAGCTTTTACACCAAGAGAAAAGCACAACACAGCAGTGATAAGAAAGATATAGGCTATTTAGCTTTAGCGACAGACCCAAAGCCTGAGCTCACGTACTTGTTATTAAGTTTACTCCAGCTGCATCGGAGGAAATCAAAGATATGTTTGTGGAAGAGTGAGTGCTCACTCTGTATTAGACATTTTTGGTAAAGTTTGGGTAATTTATTAGTGACATAGTGAGTGCTCGTACTGTGTAAAGATCTTTGACATGTGAAGTGCTTTTGCTTTGTCAGAGCGCAGTGTGTTTAGAAAAGTTTAGCTTGTGGCTGAAAGAAAACGGTGTCATGATGTGGATCTGATCTGTTCCTGCCGCTCAGGAGGTAATACTGTCATTTCTCTCGTTTTAATCGCTGCTTAAATGGAAATTCCTCTCAAAACATGAAGTTACAAGTGACGCTGCTGCGGCCTGTTGCTTAACTGGTTGCTATGTGTTGCTATGTCAGACTGCACAATGTCATACCTGATTTCATCCATTTGTCATGTTGTTGTTTTCCATGACAAATGTAGGGTAATTCTTAATTTGTCCATTGCTAGATCAGGCAACAGGGAACACGCTAAAATGGCGCTGTCCGTTGTCATAGTAATCAGTGACTGAGTACACGCTGTCTTCGAGAATACAAACTGTTCTTTTTTATTTATTTATTGGTTTCGCGAGGGCCACAAGTTCTTTTTCTCTCCCCAGTAACACTGTGTCCCCGTTTCTTTCAACATTCTTTTAAAACATGGATTTTCAACGCTCAAAATAATCAATCTGTGTCACACTCAGTCATGACCTAGATCCCTGGTCATGACACAGTTTGGGATACGAGCTGGGTAGTCCTGACGTTAAGTTTGGGGGTGGGCGCTCATAAGCTTGTTGCTTCAGCCCACTCCTTTTGAGCAGAATGTTTACTGCTCAAATAAACAAATAAACAAAACTAAACTAAACAATCTACTAAAGGAACTAATTTTGTTGCAATAGGCTTTGTTGCAAGGCTCCCACGTGATCGGAATTGACAAGTTAGAGGAAAATAGTGTAAACAATAGTGTAAACTATTGAAAAACGAGTCCCGGCTAAATATCACACAGGAATATTGTATTATGCAGGTAAGGGGCACGATTAAAGGGATATTTCAGGATTTTTGACACAGGGCCTCATTTCCTAGTTATCCAGAGTGTTGTTGATGTCTGGAGATATGTTTTTCTTAAATTCACGCAGTTCTTATATTTGAAGAGTTTAGTGGCGCTAGGCTAGTGCATGTCTATGGTATCAGTTAGCCTGCATTAAAAACAGTCTGACCCACTCCACAGTGCACCTGAGGTAAATCACTTATAACACCAGACTAACCATATAAATGTCTGTGTTAATAGAATCATTTAAAATAACTTATATTTGAGCAGCATCAGCTTCGTGGCTGTAAGCTAACGCAGCGGCGGAGTGATCTGCGAGAAAATAGTCCCTCAAAATGCGGTAATTCATGTGATACAAGGTCAGTTATATTTCAAACATTATTCTATTAACACAGACATTTATATGGTTAGTCTGGTGTTATAAGTGATTTACCTCAGGTGCACTGTGGAGTGGGTCAGACTGTTTTTAATGCAGGCTAACTGATACCATAGAAATGCTTTAGCCTTGCCCTAGCCTAGCGCCACTAGACTCTTCAAATATAAGAACTGCATGAATTTAAGAAAAAAATATCTCCAGACATCAACAACACTCTGGATAACTAGGAAATGAGGCCAAAAATGAGGTCAAAAATCCTGAAATATCCCTTTAAGCATTAAAGGTCCTGAAAGTCTGAAAACTGTGCCAATATTAAGACCTAAACTTCACCTGCAGCGTCTCGCCTTAAGACTTAAAGAGAGTAGTAAACACAGACTCAAACAGAGCAAAACAGAAACCTACTTTATTTTTAAGTTAGTTTATGTAGTGTTTTGTACATTGGAGAGAAAGCAGAATTAGCGCTAAGAGCCTCCAAAACACTTTAACTTTACTCCATCAACACGTCCTTTATTCATACACGTTTCACAGCCAAGCGATTCATCGTAAACAATTAAGTTTTACAGATTTGATGACTTATATTACTTATAGTAGCTATATACCAACTAAACAAGATATATCAAGAATATATCAACAGAATAGACCAAACATTTAAAAAAAAAGCTACAATAGTTTTGGCTGAAAATGTAGATCATTGTTTTGCTCAAAAGTTTCCCTTTGTGTCACATGTGCTCATGATGATGGAGATTCCCCCTCGTTCCTCTGCTGGATGGAATGTTTGCAAATCCGAATGGCATTAAACAGCCTTTACATCGGTGCTGCTGCTCCCTGTAGATTAGAAACCACGTGTCAAGTGTGAAATGTCGACGCTAACCTCGGACGCGCTCCATCATCTGTCTCGTCCGACTCGTTCCCTGTCAGACTCATCCCTGACACGTGGGCGCAGACTCGGGCAGATGAGCTCAGCGTCTCCGGGTCGACAGACACAACAGCGGCACAAACACGGTGAGCTAACGCCGGCTAACGCTTCATTAGCGGAGCCCTGGAGGTGTTAGCGCCGGCGGCTAACGACACCGCGGTGACAACGAGGCCATAAATCAACAGGGAAACAAGTCAACAGGAACCGAACAGGGAATGCAAACGTGCCGTGGAGATGGAGACAGAGCGCCCCCTACTGTTCTGACTGTATAAACTGTTCAGAAATATTGTGCACTGAAGGAAGCTTGACACATTTCTCACCCGCAAAGCCGTCAGAATCACCAGGACCCTACGCACCCATCACACAGTCTCTTCATGGTAATGCCTTCAGGGAGGAGACTGCGGAATCCATGGGCCAGGTCCAGTCGACTGAAGAACAGTTTCATACACAAGGCCATCGGGAAGCTGAACTCCCTGCCCTCCCTCCACCCCCCGCTCCACAATCAAGGATGAGAGAAATAAAATAAAAAATCTTGAATCTTGAATCTGGATCAGGGCTTGAAACTAGTTAGAAGGTCCCAGGTTTGATCCCTGGACGGACGAGGCCTTTCTGGTGTTTGCATGTTCTCCACGTGTCCCCTAAACCTCTAAAAACATGTACAATAGGCAGGAATGAATGTTGTCTGAGTGAATGATTGGTGGCAGCGGGTGAAGAAAGTGCTTCTCTTTGGTCCTCATGATGATGATGATGGCTTACACTTGTATTGTTACCAAGTTTCTCAAACGCTACAATGTTGTCATTATTCATTCACAGCGTATGGTGGTGGTAAGATACTATTGTAGCCACAGCTGCCCTGCAGACTGATGGAAGCGAGGCTACCAGTCTGTGCCATTGGCCCCTGCCACCACCATCCACTCACTCACTACATTCATTCTGGCCTATTGTACATGTTTAAAGTGCATATGACAGATTTTAATGCTCTTGAAAATATGACTTATTTAGATGGATTACATCAGTTGCAAGTTCATCAGTTGCATAGTTATTATTTTTTCAGTGAAGCAGCAAGTTTAATGAAGAAATGTTGGGCAGAAAAGTTATTTTTATTTGAATTTTTAAGCTGCTGACAGGAAGTGACATAAAAGAAGGAAACATTCCATAGCAGTTTGACTCATTCATTTCCCATTGACTTAACATGGTTGCACGGCAACAGTTTAAAATTGTTTACCTTCTTCGATGTCACTTCCTGTCGGTGTCCAATAAGGAAGTGAAAACATAAACATCACAAAAATGGCCAAACTAAAGAAAACCGGGAATAATCTTTAGCAAAATCTTAAATATAATCGTGTTAACTGTGTTTTAGCAAAAATTGTGTCTAATGTGTCCGATGCACTTTAAATGGTAGGAAACCTACACACGTGGAGAACATGCAAACTCCACATGGCCCCGTCCATCAGGGATCGAACCCGGGATCTTCTAGCTGTGACTTTACTTAACTGGGCTGGTATAATATTTGGAGAAGCTGCTCTCTGTGATAGACAACAGCGACCACCCCCTGCATGAGCTGGTGATGAGGCAGAAGAGCACCTTCAGTGAGAGGCTGCTCTCGCTCTCCTGTTCAAGGGATAGGTTAAGGAAATCTTTCTTGCCCAGAGCGATCAGGCTTTATAACAAATCCGTGGGGGGAGGGACTAATGGGAATGATGGTTTTTATAGTACTTTTATATTTTATTCTCTGCACTGTTTTATTTATTGAAATTTTCTCTAGCTTTTTAATCTGATGTTTTATGTATGACTTGTCTGTGCAGCTGATAAACTGAATTTCCTTCGGGATTAATAAAGTATATCGTATCGTATCGTATCGTATTTAACCACGCTGGTTTTGTACATCAGAAATAAAATGTTTAAGCCTGAGTCTTTGGGCGCTGGAGCCATTAGAAACATGCCCTGTAGGAGGAGCAAGGTGCACCATGTGGATTTCACAGACTGCTCCGTTTATCTCTTATGTTATGGTTGGTGCAGCCGTGTGCTGCTGCCACGCTTCTCTTGGTCTGTCCCAAACGGCAGCCGTGGCCACCGTGTGTGGAATGTGTGTAAATTGTCACATGTGAAGTTTTCTGTGAAAGGCACAATCGTTTCCTTCCTAAATGTGGATGAAGCCAAACACTTTAAAGCAGGGGTGGAGGGCCGATTTTCTTCATCGTCAAAAGACCAAGGGTCAGACCGTCCAATTGTAGTCCGAAGTAAAGCATCACTTTCTACAAATGCCAGTGTTGTACATCATATATGGCCTAAGTGGGTGTTCTGCTAATACATTTTAAAGGAATTGACAGCATTCTTCACATTTCTAGAGTACTTTAACGAGCATTTGATCTCAGATATGTGTAATTATGTTCCTCAAAATCATCGAGGGCCTGACGTTGCCTGTCCCTGCTTTAAAGCCGTGAAAGTCAGAGGTACTTGGGTAAAATCTCACATTTTGTAAAACCTTTCTGTAATTGTTACTAAATTACAGTTCCATCCATCCATCCATTTTCTTCCGCTTTATCCGGGGCCGGGTCGCGGAGGTAGCAGTCTCAGCAGAGATGCCCAGACTTCCCGATCCACGCACACCTCCTCCAGCTGTTCTGGGGGACCCCGAGGCCACACCAGGCCAGCTCGGAGACATAGTCCCACCAGCGTGTCCTGGGCCTTCCACGAGGCCTCCTCCCAATAGGACATGCCTGGAACACCTCCTGAGGGAGGCGACTAAATTACAGTTATTTCATATTGGATTTGAACCTGTTTAAGACTTCATTCCTCCACAGATCTAAAAACGTGAACTGTCAGTGATGTGCAGTCTCAATGTAAAGTCTTCCCCTCATTACTCGTTCGTTCTTGTATCCACTGACACTGTGTCTGCGCTCTGAGCCAATGGTCAAATTCAATCATCTTCTGTTTCGGCGCGGACATAATATTGATGTATAATATTCTTGGACGTAGCCGGGTCCAAAACCGCAGCGGCTCGGGCTAATACCTGGAATAAGAGTGTCTTTGTGACTCCTGCACATGTTTGGTGGGTTTGGATTGAGCCGCGAGGATCGGGCACAGAGCGACCGCAGACGAGGTATTAGGCCAGACGTTAACACTTACACGACCGCCGTTTGTGTCATTTACTCACTTTTATCTTAGGATCCATCTCGAGCGAGGGAAACGTGCTCGGAGGCCTTCACCTGATGTTTGGTTTATGTTTAAGAGTGTGTTTTAAGTCGTGTTCAAACTCATGCTTGACTTTCCTAACCTGGCCATGTTATTAGAAAGAGTTAGATTAGATCAGGGGTGTCCAAAGTGCGGCCCGTGGGCCAAATGCGGACCTCAGATGAACTTTTGGTGGCTCTCTGCCTTCTTGCTGTATCGGTACACATCATCAGAGGTATTCCTTTTTATTTGAAATGTAATAAGACAGAGATGGCATGAAGGTTTTAAGCTTAAAGAGAGGGTATTATGCTTTTTTCAATCACATAGCACCAGTCTATAGCATACTACAATGATGACGTAACCTTCTGTTGGTCTGTATATGCAGTAAATTAAAATAACTGCCTTGAATAAAATCGCTCTCTCAAAATGGCTGTACTGAACGTCTTGAAATAGGCCTCTGTCTCTTTAAGAAGCTTTCCGACACGCCCCTTCAGCACACTGCTGTGGCATCTAAACAACACTACTGTGCGGGGAGGGGGCCTGCTGAGCTGAGGAGCAGTGGTTGGTGGCTTGGCTGGTGACGAAAGGTCCAGAGGCGTCTCCAGGAGGTGGGGGCGTTCCTAGGAGGACTGAGGCATAGCTACACCTAAAATGGCTTTTTAGTTTTTACTGATTACTCAAAAATATGTGAATGAGCCAAGGCAACACTCCAGGCATGTGTTTAATGAGGGAATGACATAATAACATGATATAAAGCTTGAAAAAGTCCATTTTACATAATACCCCCCCTTTAAGCTTAAATAAAGGTGTGGCGCACAATTTAAAACCTCTGCTCGTGGAAGGTTTCCTCTGACCACCGAACTATGGCCCTTCACCCCGTGACGCTTCAATATGTGGACCCCCGATGAAAAAGGTTTGGACACCCCTGGATTAGATTCAAACTGGTATTGCATCTATATTTCTTTTAACAAGATGATATTGGGCCATTTACAGTATACACACCTTTATTCTGTAAATACAGCATCATCCACAAGATAATGCACAATATTGAGTTTATCTCCAATGTCAAGAAATGTGAAAAAAAATGGAAGGGGAATATTTTTTTTTTTTTTTAATATATGTAATAAATTGAGGAAAAAATGAATAAATAATTGGGGAAAAATTTGAAAATAAAATCTATGGTTTGAAAAAATATAATTTAATCATCGTTATCGTAAAAGTCCCTCAAAAATATTGAGACGTTTGTTTTTGTAAATTTCGCCCATCAAGTTATGTCCGAGACTTTGAAGGCTATAGGAAAAGCTTAAAGTGCATATGACACATTAGACACAATTTTTGCTAAAACACAGTTACACGATTATATTCAAGATCTTGCTAAAGATTATACCCAGTTTTCCACTCCAGGCATGTGTTTAATGAGGGAATGACATAATAACATGATATAAAGCTTGAAAAAGTCGATTTTACATAATACCCCCCCTTTAAACAATTCCACACAATTAAAACTCAGGATATTGGAGCCAATACCTGAAAAAAATACGACTTTTTCCAACTGTTCCGGACTGACTCCCACAAAGGAAATGACAGGATACCAAGCGAAAGACCATGTTGGAGGAATTCTCTTGAAAAACTATGGCTCGAAAAATCCATGTAAAAGCGTTGAGTTTGACCTGTGACACTTTTTCACTTTAGAAAGATCTCCCCACTCACATTAATGAAGAGATTTTACGCCCCTCAGTGGTGTCAAACCTCACCCAGACTTTAACCTTTCTATTCGCTGTGTCCTCTGAAATATTAACATCTGGTATTTTATTAAAACCCCCAAACCATCTCTGTGTTAACTCTGGAAGCGAACCCGAAAGCAACGGGCCAAAATTCACAACAATTAGTGACTGGGTTGTTAGCACTTATTATACGTAAATTATGAATTCTGTCCAGTGCAACTCGAGCTGCGTTAAGGGTTTCTGCGCTGTTTTCCTGGATACAGACGCAGCCAAAATCATGACACATTAACAGTTCAGGTTAGGGCTAATTATTACGAGGAATAAAACCAGGCGTAGGATTCAGCCAACGCCAACACACCGCAGGAAATAAGAGTCTAAAGAGATGAGAAGGAGCTTTATCTGACTAATATCAAAAGTTTAACCTTTAGTGAGGCAGCCAGACGGAGCGGCACATTGTTAGAGTGAAGAGAAAGTCGTATTCCAGGAAGGACATGGTTGGTCAGAATGGTTTCTTGATCAATAAGATATGGGTGTTTCTCGCCAGGGGCCGGAGGGTGTCCGGTTTGGGAATCTCATCGAATCAGAACCTTCAGCGTTTGCAGCCGAGTGTGAGGCCATGGTTCTCTGTGGGAAAAAGGTGGCTCCAGGTCGGTGGAGAGTCTTCACCTTAAGTGGAGGAGTTCAAGTATCTCGGGGTCTTGTTCTCAGTGAGGGACGGATGGAGCGTGAGATCGATAGACGGATCGGCAGTGATGTTGTCGCTGTATCGGACTGTTGAGGGGAAGAGGGCGGTCGATTTACATTCCTACCCTCACCAAATGATCCTGTAATGACCTTCCAACTCATTATGGAATGAGTTGGAAGACGACTTAAAACAATCTCCTACTTTAACTATTTTTCAAAGGAGATTAAAGAGTCAACTTCTGGAGAGCTATGCTTCTGGTTTGCTGGCGGCTTAGGACTCCTAGGGTTCTACTGGTTTCTCTCTGTGCATAGAAAAGTGTTGAGGCACCAAGTTTTACTCTGACACAAGGTAACGTGATTCTTCATGTTTGGATTGTAACTAGGACCAGACTAATTAGTAATCTCAAAATATATCTAATTCAGTGTTCTTTTCAGAACTGATTTAAAACTAATAAGTTGGACTGTCAAAAAGCCCGTACTGTACAGCCCCGCTGATACTTTTGTAGGGTGAGATATTGCTGTAGTGTGAAGGCAAAAAAAGTAAAAAAGTAAGTAAAAAAGTATATAAATGAATATTATATATTGTCAAAATGCCACCTGTTACTGTTATACGCCTTCGCCTCTTGGAAGACGTCAGCGGGAGCTAGTTTTATGTGAGCCATTCTTTGCTTTGTTTATGTGCTAACCATGTTTGCCCAGGGTGGTGGGTTATGGACCCCTGTTGATAAGCTTGTAGCTTTTTGGGTGTCCATTTTCACAATGTAGCAATACTTGATGGTTTATAAGTTGAATCTCCTAATTGTATGTGCGAAATTGTGGAAAAAAAAACAAACAGCCCTTCTCTTTGGTCCTCATGACCTAACCCTCCAAAAGACACTTTGGAAACAGGGCTCCTATGTAGCTTTGAGCCTGTTTTGCACTGGTTAAAAGTAGGGCTGGGATGACCCACTTTTGTCACGATCCGATATGTCTACGATACAGTAAGTAATTATGATAAGTAAGTTTACCTTAAAATATGTAAAAGAACCAAATGCCATTTGACATTTCAAAAAAGCAGCAAACCCAGGCACTCTAAAACAAATATGCACAGCACGAGGAAGTGCTTAAAAGGCCTTTATTTAGATGGCCAAGCCAACATGTTTCGACCACCAGGTCTTTGTCAGGGCTTAAAGAAGACCTGGTGGTCGAAACATGTTGGCTTGGCCGTCTAAATAAAGGCCTTTTAAGCACTTCTTCGTGCTGTGCATATTTGTTTTAGAGAGCCTGGGTTTGCTGCTTTTTTGGAACTTGGATCCCTTTCCCAAGAGCACCTACACTAACATTTTTGGAATACACTGGGACACCTAGAGCAAGCAGTCATTTTGTTGTTTCTGCCATTTGACATTTATTGAAGTGTTAAGATTGAAAAGCTGTCGATGTATCGGACTGTTGTGGTGAAGAGGGAGCTGAGTCTGGGGCAAAGCTTTCGATTATTGGTCGATCTACGTTCCCACCCTCACCTTTGGTCATGAGATCTGGGTAATGACCGAAAGGACGAGATCGGCGATTCAAGCGGCCGAAATGAGTTTCCTTCGCAGGGTGGGGGTGAGGAGCTCAGTTACCCAGGAGGAGCTCGGAGTAGAGTCTCAGCTCCTTCATGTCGAGGTGCTCCGGTCATGTCCCATTGGGAGGAGGCCTCATGGAAGACCCAGGACACGCTGGAGGGACCAGGTCTCTGAGCTGGCCCAGAAGAGCTGGACGAGGTGTAAGTAAGTCTGGGCATCTCTGCTCAGACTGCTGCCTCCGTGAGTCTATGAGTATTACTTAAAACAGATGTTATCCATGCAGGTCATGATTACAAAATGATTAAAACCTGTCATACGCACTTTAAGGGGAGACACTGCAGCAGAACTCATTATTTTCAATTATTAGTTTCAGTTTAGTAACTTTGTACTTTAGTCCCCCTGTAATAGAGTCACATTGTTCCTTAAAATAACCTTACAGAAAGTAAGTCCAGGAGCTCATGAGGAACACAATTTCAAAATCCTGAAGAGTCAAGTATCCAGATAATGACGGGATTGACTTAAAATCTGCTAACTCTGTAGTTTATCCCTCTACAAACACGCTCTGAGTGACGTCGCTGAACACGATCTATGGAAAACCTACACACTGACCTCAAACGTACTTGAACTGCGGCTGCGTCTGACCCAGGGAATCCTATATCCTCCACAAATATATATGTTAGAGAGGGGAGAAGTGAGACGCGGCCCCGCAGACACACGCCGCGGAAACTTTAGCCTAAAACAATAAACGCCGAGCGAATTCTGAGGCGAAACAGCGGCGAGACCAGAATAGCTCGACTGTGCGTAAATCTGTCTGTACTGTATCAGCCTCCGGGACCCGGGCCGTGCCAAAGCCGCCGCCACTGGCCCAGGATTCCCTCTAGTTCCCGGAGCGCGTATCGGTTACCGTCTGCGCCGCGGGGACTTTTAAAAGGACAGAAAACTGACGAAAACTGCCGCTCTGTTACTCGATACGGTACCTGCGAGTCTTCACCTCTTCGCCAACGCCAGAATCGCCCACGAAATGACAAGAGGAAGGTCTCCCAGAGTCCAGGTCGTCTGTGGAAAAACCAGAGCGAGCGATAATAATAGATAAATCCACCGCAAGGAAAATATTATACGTAAAAACAGTGCATTAGACGCTGGATATTTCTGTGTTTAAAGGAGACGGGGGAGCAGTGCCAGAGCTGTGTTTGCCAACGGAGTCAGCACTAACAGAATTTGACTCTGCTGCTGTGTCATTGGGCAGCCAGGGATCCCACCCTATACCTGGAAGACCTGGGAAATGAGGTGCCTGTTTTCAAGTCCTGGAAAAGTGAAAAAGAGTCTAAAGTTCTGTTTATCCTATAATAATTTCCCTCCAGTTGTTTTTCTGTTTTAAGTAAATGTAGGAGATAATTTGCTCTGTCTTGGGCCACAGTCTATGACATCCAGCTCTAGCTTTAAGTGTTAATCCATCCATCCATCCATCCATCCATCCATCCATCCATCCATCCATCCATCCATCCATCCATCTAACCATCCATCCATCTAACCATCCATCCATCCATCCATCTAACCATCCATCCAACCATCCATCTAACCATCCATCCATCCATCCATCCATCCATCCATCCATCCATCTAACCATCCATCCATCTAACCATCCATCCATCCATCCATCCATCCATCCATCCATCCATCCATCCATCCAACCATCCATCCATCCATCTAACCATCCATCCATCCATCCATCCATCCATCCATCCATCTAACCATCCATCCATCCCATCCATCCATCCATCCATCCATCCATCCATCCATCCATCCATCCATCCATCCATCCATCCATCCATCCATCCATCCATCCATCCATCTAACCATCCATCCATCCATCCATCCATCCATCCATCCATCCATCTAACCATCCATCCATCCATCCATCCATCCATCCATCCAACCATCCATCCATCCATCCATCCATCTAACCATCCATCCATCCATCCATCCATCTAACCATCCATCCATCCATCCATCCATCCATCCATCTAACCATCCATCCATCCATCCATCCATCTAACCATCCATCCATCCATCCATCCATCCATCCATCTAACCATCCATCCATCCATCCATCCATCCATCCATCCATCCATCCATCCATCATCCATCTAACCATCCATCCATCCATCCATCTAACCATCCATCCATCCATCCATCCATCCATCCATCCATCCATCTAACCATCCATCCATCCATCCATCCATCCATCCAACCATCCATCCATCCATCCATCCATCCATCCATCCATCCATCCATCCATCCATCTAACCATCATCCATCCATCCATCCATCCATCCATCCATCCATCCATCCATCATCCATACCATCCATCCATCATCCATCTCCATCCATCCACATCCATCCATCCATCCCCCCTCCATCCATCCATCCATCCTCCACCATCCTCCATCCATCCATCCATCCATCCATCCATCTAACCATCTATCCATCCATCCATCCATCCAACCATCCATCCATCCATCTAACCATCTATCCATCCATCCATCCATCCATCCATCCATCCATCTTCTTCCACTTGTCCGTTGCCGGGTCGTGGGGGCAGCTGTTGGAGCTGCACCAGCCCCTATGGCTCCTCCTGCAGGTGGTGGGTCCACAGAAGGACGGCCTCATGGTTCTAACCGGGCCTGTTGGTCTCTCATAAGGGGCTTCTGAACCGCTCTTTGTCTGACCCGTCACCTAGGACCTGTTTGCCATGGGAGACCCTACCAGGGGCACCAAGCCCCCGACAACAGAGCTCCAGGATCATTCAGGCTCAAACCCCTCCACCACGTTAAGGTGGAGGCTCCAGGAGGGGTGTAAGTGTTAATACTAAGTGGTAAAACATTTACATTAGCTTCTAATGTGCACAATATGATGCGTGTTCTCAAAAAAGTAGCCAACATAGTTACCTTTCTTTTGTGTATCAATAAATTGTGTGTCTGTCACTTAAATTAATTTATATAATATATACAGTGGGAACCAGATGTTTACATACACTTTATAAAAAGTGTATGTCTTTTTTCTTGCATTTTCATTCTCATTTTCGACGCAGCTGCACTCTGGGTGAACCCGCTCGACCTCCCGACTTCCCGGAAACAGGGGAAAAGTCCACGTTTGTGACACAGGCATTTGACTAAGAGACTTTCTGAGGTTTTGCAAGTCATTGTTTACAGCAGAGTTTGTTTAATTGACGGTTAATTCCAAACAACTGCTAAAGAGAGACTGAGTCATTTCCGTCTCCTTCTCCAGAGCCAAAACAGATCAGTTCAGTTAAATATACTCAGATTAAGGCTTTAAATATCCCTGTTTAGAATGATACAAATCTTTAGAAATCATGAATCATTCCAAAGTATTTTGTTTAGGCGTTAACCTCTTAACCCCCACATGAACCGAGCGCATTTTCTCCAGTTCGGCTTTACCCAAATCTAAAAGCTTCTTCACTGGAGAGCAACAGTGTAAAGCCACATTTAAAAGCAGAGTTACAAAGAGTTACAAAAGTGATTGTGTTTGTTTGTTTGTTTTTGCTTTTTAACAGCTTTTTTTGCCACGTTATTTTGTCACTGCTTTTTAATCCTTTATTTCGTTGCTTTTTCGTCATGTTTTTGTCACATTTGTTTTGTTTTTAGATTTGGGTGAAGCCGAACGGGAGCGAATGTGCTTGGTTCAGGTGGGGGATAAGCGGTTAAAAAGCTGTCACTCACTAAAGCAGTCCTGCTGAGGGGAATAAACAGCGCCAGATAGTGTCAGTGGTGAGATAGTGTAACTGCACCCTAACCCTAAACTCTTACCAAGTGACTATTCATTGTAAAGCTGTGCATAATGAGCCAGTTCAAGGGGGTCTTAACAGCTGGGGGGCCCCAAGCAGCTGCCCCGCCCTGCGTAATGACAAGCTACGCCCCTGCACCCCTGTAGCCTGATATTCGCTCCGACAAGCCTTTGGTCGCAGCTACAATTGTCTCTTTGAACCATCGCACAGTGGAGACGAGAGCAGCTCATGATGTTACCATCCCCACGTCGTGCAATGTGACATCCATAGATATAATAATTACAGATAGATGATTACCTATTCAGCCCCATTCATAGAAAAGGTCCCGAGTCCTGTGTGAACCTTAATGGCCGCTCAGACTCCTTCTACGCAGCCTGTTCCTTAAAGAGTACCTAAACGGGCGTGCCAAAGCCTTTCCCCACCCACAAACAAAAGTCAAAAAGTGCTGTGAAAGGGGCGGTCTCTGAAGTTTGGGGGTGACATGCGGGGGGTGAGTGTGTGGGCATTTGCATTGGCACAATCACAGCAGACTGATTACGTGGGAGGGACTTGGTTATATACAGTGCTTCATTTGTAAATTAGTAGTTTCATGAACACTTTTGGTCTGATGTGATGAATTCATGGAATAGGCCAAAACATTTGCCGGATCCTCTTAAATATTTCCCGGATCCTTTTCCCTGAAAAACTGATAATTGGGGGAATGCGTTCCCCCAAACAGGGGATCAAATTAAGCACTGGTTATAAACCACAGGTACAGGGGCAGGACAATGGGCAGCACCTGATGACGATGTGTGGAGCTGGTGCGGCTTATGACGTTCTGTGGAGGCCGTGGACACGTCTCCAGCCAATCAGGAAATTCTAATTTAGTAGCAGAGTTTACCCTGAAGGGGGCGCAACCCATTCGTTTTCAGGTCAAAGTTAGGATTTGACACATGTTTGCGCTATAATGTCAGAATAATGTCAGGGACCAGTAGACAATACTATGAAACACCCATTGAGTATCAGTAACAAAAACTTGATTTGGTGTTTAGTTGCTCTTTAAAAGGGCAAAAAGGCGGGAAGCCCTGCGCTCGTGGGGTGGGCGGAGCCTCCACAGAGCTCCAGAGTTTGATTGACAGGCTCTGGAGCCAGTCAATGCACTGAAAGGCTTCCTCTATTTCGGGCTGATAAACAAAAACCAGTGTGGTTAGATTTATTTCACCCACCCCAGCGTGGTCACATGGGTCATAGCGATTTTTAGAAAAAGAAAAACTCTTTGGAGCCAGGCTTTTAAGCTGTTCTTGGGACGTTGGAAGTCTCATTAGAATCAACGCCCCCAAGTGTCTCTTGGAGTCGCCCCTGGCCACCAGGGGTGGTATTACAGCAATGTCAGCTCCCCGCCATGAGGACCATAGTGAAGCACATTCCTCGCGCATTGGTGTACACATAAAGTGTACACATAAAGTACATTCATTAATGATTTCTAACGAGGCTTTGACCTAAATGAGGTCGATGGTTGATAACACCTGCAATGCCAATGCTGGTGGATTGTTCATAATCCTCGATGTTTGACGGCTAATGCTAACAGCTATGGGAAGAATACATTGAGTATGCTAACAGACTCTGAAACGTTTCCCAGACTAGCCCCCTTGCTAACAGTGTGATTCATCTTAACCTTTGAAATGTGTGTCATGTAACTGCCTCATGTATTTGCCAACTGACTTTATGTGTTCCAGTGTAAAGTTTTTATGTTCAGAGAAAATGTGAAGTATCTCAGAAATCTGGCCGCGCCGATGATTCGTCCGTTTCGGGGAAGACCTCGCAGTGACCCAGCGTTTTCCCCGTGGCTCAGATGTGACTGTTGAGTGACTCTTACCTCCACCACCGCCGTAATATCTGAGATCTGTAACAAAGACGCGGTTGTTTCGGTCGATTTCAAACCCCAAAGCCACTTCAGCCGCTCCGTCCGACAGCTGTGTAAACGGGCGCGACACGAGAGGTCACGGAAAACCACCTCCACTCGTTTCCAAAAACAAAAAACGAAACCAAACAAATAGGAAAAGTGGGTTTGGAGAGACGTTCGATCGGACGGGTTTGTCTTGAAACGCGGCACAGTTTGTATCTGCAGAAAATGGACTGAGTTACGTTTGCTTTACAGGCCACAGAAGCCTGTACAAAGCATCGCTCTGACCACAGCGATGAAAAGAGGAACCAGGAGGAATTACAGCCTGGTGGACAAGTATTTATGGGATTCGAGACATTTTCTTTCTTTGCTAATTTAACCTCTTAATCCCCACCTGAACCGAGCACACTTTCTCCAGATTGGCTTTACAGCTTCTCGACTTTTTCATCACGTTCCTGTCGCTCTTCTGATGCTGCGTTTTCCTCCTCATTTACGTCTCGTTTTTGTCGCTGTTTTGATACTTTTTTCAAGAAGTTTTTAGATTTGGGTGGAGTTGAACTGGAGAAAATGTGCTCAGTTAAAGCAGTACTAAGTAACTCTTGCCCCTAGTGGCCATAAGCGCCACTGCAGGTGTCGTAGCATGTTGTGTTTTTTTACTCATTAATTGTCCGCGAGAGTGGCAGAAAAAAATCGGCCACGGACTTATGGGTCAAGACCGGCCCTCTGAAATATCAGTGGGTGCCTAGTCAAAAAAACAAAACAAAAAAGAAACAAAAATACAATACAATAAGCCCTTGAATCAGAGCTGGTGCTGGTCCTTCTGGGGCCCTAAGTAAAAATCCACACGGGGGCCCTACAGTCCACATCCCAGGCTATTCGATGAAGAGCAAACCCGTTTATGGTCAGTTCCACTGTGCAGTAAAGCAGGACAGAAGTGGAACACATGACCTTAATTCAGGCCCTGCCCCTCAGTGTGAGAACCACTAACCACTAAGCCACTGTTAGACTGGGATTCAGGACGACTACTAGTCTATTTTCCCCACTTTTTAAAATGGTTAATGGTCACATTTAGTTTTTAGTTTAGTTTATTTATTTGTTTGAGCAGTTAACCTGCTCAAAGGGAGTGGGCTGAAGCCAAAGGCTTATAAGCGCCCACCCCAAAATAAAAATAGTAACATTACATTTAATATTTACAAGGTAGCAAATCATAAACAAAGGAACATAGGGCAAAGTAACAATAAATGATGAAGAATAAGACAAAAACAACAGCAAAATAAAGAACAAAAGAATGTGCTACTTTTATGTTATAAAGGTGCATTAATACATATTATACTCTGAGATCTTGCTACTTCCCAGTTGTCATTACTATCCTCAATATAATTTAATTTGGGTTTAATTATCATTAATTATCATTATTAAAGGTGCATTAATACATATTATATTCTGAGATCTTGCTACTTCCCAGTTGTCATTACCATCCTTAATATAATTTAATTCGGGTTTATTTATCATTATTATTATATTTGTTTAATTGAGTTATATGTGAAGTGTGATGTAAGCCCTGCATAATGAGGTGCATTAAAAAGCCAGGGTGTAGAACGGGCCAGTTGAAGAGGGCAGTAACTCCCCCTCAACAAACCCCCACCCAGCTGCCCTAACAGCTGATTTTGACATTCTCTCACCTCTGGTCCCTGACCCACAGTTTGGGAACCGCTGATTTAAAACTAACTGAAACCTGCTCCTAATGATTATTTCTGTCTCACCTCTGAGAATCAGCCTGACAGTAAATCGTTTTAGACTGTGCACATTCAGAGAACCAGAGTCACTGAAAGTAACTTCGCTCATGTGACCCGTGTGGATTCAACTCCTATAGGACAAAAAGGCCACGCACGGCTTTACTCTCGTCTATTCACCAAACTACTGTCCTGATTCTCCACTAGAGGCAATAAGAAGAGTTTAAATGAGTGTGTGGAGATGTAGCACCGAGTCCGAGCTGAGAAAACATGAGAGCAGCGCCCGGGACACGGGAGATAGATGAGCGGGGACGCGAAGGGGAGAAGCACTCACACCTTGGGGGTGACGGGGGGAAGGTCTCTCCTGCTCACCCATTTCAGCAGACTGCTCTGTATTGGTGTTTCATGTGGCAAAGCAGGCGGAGAGTGAGCGAGCGCTGTCAGAGAACCTGTCGCCGTGACAACGCGTTGATTCACAAGCAAAACAACACCGTATTTTGACTGAGCTGCAACTTGTGTAGTCTGCATTTGGGAAAAACCGGCTCGGACTTGAACTAAAACAGTATAAGCTACAAAACCGAGGACAATAGCTGCATGTTGTTTCTGCCGAGAGTCAGAGCACTCTCCACAAAAGCGGTTTCAACATCCACCTGAAAGGACACCAGTTTCTTCATAATATACAGTGCCTTGCGAAAGTATTCGGCCGCCCTTGAACATTTCGACCTTTTGCCACATTTCAGGCATCAAACATAAAGATATAAAACTGTAATTTCTTTGTGAAGAATCAACAGCAAGTGGGACACAATCATGAAGTGGAACGAAATTTATTGGATATTTCAAACTTTTTTAACAAATAAAAAACTGAAAAATTGGGTGTGCAAAATTATTCAGCCCCTTTACTTTCAGTGCAGAAGTTCAGTGAGGATCTCTGAATGATCCAATGTTGACCTAAATGACTAATGATGATAAATAGAATCCACCTGTGTGTAAGCAAGTCTCCGTATAAATGCACCTGCTCTGTGATAGTCTCAGAGGTCAGTTTAAAGCGCAGAGAGCATCATGAAGAACAAGGAACACACCAGGCAGGTCCGAGATACTGTTGTGGAGAAGTTTAAAGCCGGATTTGGATACAAAGAGATTTCCCAAGCTTTAAACATCCCAAGGAGCACTGTGCAAGTGATAATATTGAAATGGAAGGAGTATCAGACCACTGCAAATCTACAAAGACCCGGCCGTCCCTCTAAACTTTCAGCTCATACAAGGAGAAAACTGGACAAAAGGACTGAGAGCACTGGAAGGTTAAACAGTAATAGATCATGTCATATTTCAGAGTGTATAACAGCGTTGCCCATGAAAGACCGGACCAGGCGAGGAGCGGACATGTAGCGGTTCCACTCGAGCGCCTTTTGGGCCGTTCTGCCGCTGACCCGTCGGAACCGCCTGTCCGCTTCCTCCGTGACATACGAGCCCGTAAATCTCCCTGGATAAACCCCCGCGCTCCTCGACCTGGGTGGCTGAGCGTACGGGAGAGACCGGGCTCCGCGAGGTCACGCTCTTGTTTTACGGAGTAATTTCAGGGTTACTGTAAACCGCGCGGGTCAGAGAAAGTCCAGGGACCGAGCGAGGCATGTCTGGGCCAAAAGGCTGTGAGGATTTCCTGGCTCGGATCCGTCCAGCTGAGGCCGACTGCTGGGTTTATGATGACGATCCTGTAAGAACAAGGCCCTGCTTTTATGGAAGGACGTTTGTCTTGTATATTGTGAAATGATAGCAGTCAAAGCCTCCTCTTTTCCTCCCTGAAGTTGTGTCTTAAACTCATCCCTGTTAGAAATGTTAGAAAGGCCTTCTTTCGTGCAGAAAAGAAGTGGGTGTGGTTTACCTTAAACCCCGCCTTAACCGCGAATATTTTCTCCAGTTCAGCTTTTCCCAAATCTAAAAGCTTCTCGACTGAAAGCTAAAACCTACAAAAGTGATCTAAACTGACCTTTTTCCTCACAATTACTGTTATTACTGACACTACTAGTCTGCTACTAATACTACACAACTTCTCTGTAGGTATAAGACTATTAGATCAACTATTTTGGTAACTTCCAAATATGATTATTTTATGGCTTGTTTCAGTGAAGTTTGTACAACATGCACGGACAGTCGGACACCGTTGTTTTGAAGCATCAACAACAAATTTCTTACCTTTCAAGCAAAAATAAGCTGCGGGTCTTTTGAGAGATTCTCTCAACATTTTCCAATGTTTACTCTGGTTCTTTGTCTACGCCGATCAGACTCCACTTTCGCCTTTTTTGTCACACTCGAATAAACTCTTTGTTTCTTTTTGTTATTTGGGGTCTGGGCTGGAGTTTCGATGGTGCTTGAAGCCGGTCTCCTCGTATTCTCCGCTAAATCCATCCTTCTGAAGTTACCACTCGCGCTGCAGCGTCAGTATAGAGGAGATACAGCTAATGCTACAGCTAACGCTACAGCTAATGCTACAGCTAACGCTACAGCTAACGCTACAGCTAACGCTACAGCTGAGCGTGAACCCGCATGACGTTATTACACTGTTCTCTTGTTCGACCCGAGCATAAACTATTTAAGTGACTTTACAGGCATATAGAGGCAATCGCGGTGAAAAGGCCAGGGCTCATTCTACTCACCAGGGCATTGCTGGAGCATGTATGAGGAAGACATTTTAAATTTGTATACATTTATTTGTGGTTAAACTTATGTATAGTCCCTTTAAGATTTGGGTAAAGCCAAACTGGAGAAAATGTGCTCAGTTCAGATGAGGGTTAAGAGGTTAAAGAATGATAACGGCTGATGGTTTTTCTCCTGTAAAGTGAGCTACTTTCTGACCCGGTTTGGTGTTGAGAATTTATGATTTTCACAATACAGTTCTCTTTTGCTGGATATATTGAAGGCTATTTTTGTAAGAGCAACAGGACTGACTACCTTAAAGGAGGCATTTAGCAAATAGAAATCATTATTCTACGTCAATAACGTCATCAGCTTTTTACCATCTGAAGAACATTGCTAAGATCAGAGGAATAGTGTCAAAACCAGACTTAGAGAGACTCATCCATGCATTTGTCTCCAGCAGGTTAGACTACTGTAACGGCTGCTCACTGGCCTTTCTAAACGAGCTGTTAGAGCTGCAGAACATCCAGAACGCTGCTGCTCGAGTCCTGACAAGAACCAGGAAATACCACCACATTAGTCCAGTGCTCCGGTCTCTGCACTGGCTTCCTGTCACTCAGAGAATAGAATTTAAAACAGCTCTGCTTGTTACAAGTCTTTTCATGGTTTAGCACCAAAGTCCATCTCTGACATGTTAGAGCCGTATGAACCATCTCGGGCCCTGAGAACTTCAGGGAGGGGTCTCCTGGTGGTTCCCAGAGTCAATAATAAACACGGTGAGGCTGCGTTTCAGTTTCATGCAGCTAAAATCTGGAACAGTCTTCATGAGGATGTGAGACAGGCCTCAACTCTGACAATGTTCAAATCCAGGCTGAAAACAGCTCTTTTTACCCGTGCATATGAAAACTGAAAGTATTTTATCTGCACTCTTGCCTTTTACTGTCATTGATTAACTTTATGTTGATGTTTTATTGATTGATTTGATCTGTTTTCTTGTAATTTCTCTTTCTGCAACTGTGAAGCACTTTGAATTGCCTTGTGTATGAATTGTGCTCTACAAATAAACTTGCCTTGCCTTATTAAAATTCTAATTGACCTTTGAAGGAAAAGTTAATTCTGGTTTCATGTCAGACACTGAGAAAATGCATACAAAAAAGGAATGAAAAAAAGGATTAAAAAGCAGTGACAAAATAGCGTGGCAAAAAAAGTGGTTAAACACAAAAAAACACATCACTTTTGTTACTACTAATATACAGGGAAATGTTGATTCTCTGTTATTGACTGCAACTAATGAAAACAAAATAATTGAAATTACTAATGAATGTAAAGCCAAGAAATCCACGGATTGGAATAACCTTGACATAAGTATTGTAAAAAATGTAAACATTAATTTCACCACTAACACATATTTGTAATCTATCTCTTCAACTGGGAGAATTTCCTTCTCTCATGAAAGTTGCAAAGGTTATTCCCATTCATAAAGGTGGTAAACCATCAGTTTAATACGGCTTTAGAAGCATTAGGTCAACTTCACTGGCATTAATCGACCTGATGGAAACAATAACAAATAATACTGACAATAAATTGTACTCCAGAAAGCATTCGATACAATAGATCACACAATACTACTTAAAAAACTTTTAAAAAATTGAGTCCGATGTATTGCCTATAACTGGGTCAAATCCTACTTAACAGGAAGACAACAATATGTTCAGATAGGTAACCACAGGTCAAGGATGAGTAGCATTACCTGCGGTGTCCCCCAGGGGTCAGTATTGGGACCAAAACTGTTTTTGTTTTACATTAATGACCTTTGTGATATCTCAACTAAACTAAATTGTATACTTTTTGCGGACGACACCACAATCTTGGGTTCGGGTAAAGATCTACAACGACTTATGACTGAAATCACTTCAGAACTTTCCAAACTTAGAGAGTGGTTCAGCATAAATAAAATCCCTAAACATTACAAAAACAAAACTGATGGTGTTTGGGAAAGGGAGAGAACAAGTCCAAATATTAATCAATTATTGATCGAGTATCTCAATACAAATTTCTGGGTGTACCTCTGAATCTCAAATAGCAAATATCAGATCAAAAAAGGCCAAAGCCATTGCCCTATTAGGGAAATGTAGATTTTTACTGAATCAAAAAACTCTATACATCCTGTACTGTGCACTTGTTCTTCCTCACATGAACTATTGCACTGAGGTCTGTGGAAACACCTATAGACCAGCTGATGACTGTCTATAGACTTCAGAAAAGAGCCATTAGAATTAAAACTTCAAAAAAGAGCCATTAGAATTAAAACTTCATAAAAGAGCCATTAGAATAGTGAACCATGCTGGTTTCAGGGACCATACAAATGCACTGTTCCTAAGATCGCACATTCTGAAACTTGAAGACTTTGTCAAATTTAAAACGCTAATAATAGCATATAAAGGAAGAAATAATTTACTTCCTAGCCACATCCAAAAAATGTTTGCTAACAGAGATGGGAAATACAATTTAAGAGGACCACTCAATCTAAAGGTAGAGTGCGTTTGTACCAGCCTGAAAAAACAGACCATTACACGTAGTGGTGTGGCCCTATGGAAGGAGCTAGAGGACAATATAAAAAGTGCTAAAAGCCTAAACCATTTTAAAAGAGAACTTAAAGCAAGTTTCTTTAGGATTTACGCCGATGGTTGACAAGTGAATTTCCTTTTGAATTACTTCAATTGGAGATGTGTCAAATTGTACAATTGAGAGAAAGTAACAGACCTCATGTTGTCATTGATATTGCTGCTCAATATAATCAGAAGTAAACTAGGCGAGGTGGGATCTGCTGGTCTGAGAGGAAATAAAATAATGAAAATAATAATAATAATAATAATAATAATAATAATAATAAATGCATTGTTTTGGTTGATCATAATCCTCATTCTGATATATGCAGTTGCATGAATGTAATTCATAAACAGGTGCATGTGCCTTGTTGTGATTATTATGGCGTTACTTAGTCAAACTGTAAATAATTCCTTCCTATGGGAAATGTAGCAACGGAGTTCATACGTTCTAGTCACGTAATCTTATTTTCTTCTGATTTTGAGGACACTTGTTTACTTAAGGAATAGACACATGTTCTTCTGTGTTGTGGACACAGTCCTCACGTATCTCTGTGAAATATAAATGTTTATTATGAATGTGGGGAAGGCGCAGCTTCAGCCTATTCCTTTGAGCATCTGTGTTTAAATGTGTATTTTGTAAATTTGGAAAATGTAAGCTGCTCAAATAGACAAACAAACAAATGAGGCTTTACACTGTTGCTCTCCAGTGAAGAAGCTTTTAGATTTGGGTAAAGCCGAACTGGAGAAAATGCGCTCGGTTCATGTGGGGGTTAAGAGGTTAACGCCTAAACAAAATACTTTGGAATGATTCATGATTTCTAAAGATTTGTATCATTCTAAACAGGGATATTTAAAGCCTTAATCTGAGTATATTTAACTGATCTGTTCTGGCTCTGGAGAAGGAGACGGAAATGACTCAGTCTCTCTTTACCACTTGTTTGGAATTAACCATCAATTAAACAAACTCTGCTGTAAACAATGATTTGCAAAACCTCAGAAAGTCTCTTAGTCAAATGCCTGTGTTTCCGGGAAGTCGGGAGGTCGAGCGGGTTCACCCAGAGTGCAACTTCTGGAAAAAAAAAAAGTCGAATATGAGGATGAGAATGCAGGAAAAAAGGGACAAAAGAGCGACAAAAACGTGCCGGAAAAGCAACAATAACACAATAAGGAAGTGACAAAAACACGACTAAAGAGTGATGAGAAAGCAGCATAAAAGCCACAAGAGAGAGACAAAAAACATGACAAAAAAGGAATGAAAAAAAGCGATGGATAAGGGAAACAAAAACATAATAAAATAGCGACAAGAAAAGAGATTTAAAAAAAGAGATGAAAACGCTTCAAAAATGTGATAAACACGTCTTAGCTTTCAAATGAGGCATTACACTGTTGCTCTGCAGTCGAGAAGCTTTTAGATTTAGGCTTTAACCAAATCTCAAAGCTTCTTGAAAAACACATCAAAATAGTGACGTGACAAAAAAGGGACGAAAGAAAGAAGTGATACAAAAATGACAAAAAAATGACAAAAAAGTGACAAAAAAGTGATGACAACACGAGGTACAAGATCCATATAGATCAGTTTTGTAGGCCTCATGCTGCGTCCACACCGAACGCCTCTCGGGCGTCAAAAACGCGCCTCATGCCCGTAGTTGGACGCTTGTGCTTACTGAAGTCAGACGCTTGTCACAAATGTCACCGAGCATCAAGACGCCCTGGCCGCTCGTCAGCTCAGAGTCTGTTCGTAGCCATCTTGGAAACAGCTCGTGCCTGAAAACTACAGTTGTTCGGAGGCTAACTACTGTAGTCTCCCTCTTTGCTCCTGCCATGTCCTATGGATCTTTAACTATTCCCCCATGGTCTACGCAGGATCTCCCCAGTATTTAAGCTCATATCAAGCCCATACGGTTGAAGGGACATTGGTGGCAAGTGGCTATAAGCTAGGTTAGCCCGGTTAGCTTTTTGCGACCGCGTACAGCTCATTATTGATTTTAAAAAAAAGTGTGCAACAAACCACAAATGTGTCAAGCCCATCTCAGTGTGTGACCTTCATAAAGGCTGTTCTGTGTAGTTAAGGGCTTTATTGACGTGATTGGTGCATAATACTTGTTTTCAAGGGGGTCAGTGCGAGCTATCTGTTTGGGCTAGCATAGAAATAATTATAAAACAGATCGACTACGGCCCGTTGTAGATAAAATGTGAGCAATAAACTTAAAAATCAACAAGCCTGGCTCAGTGTGTGATCATTGTTACACGGTTGCTTTATGTAGATGGGGCTTAATAGACTTTATTCGTGCATATTTCTCGTTTTTACATCGATTGGAGATTTAGCTTGTACTGTAGCATTAGCTTTGGGAATCCTGTGTGCATCATCAAGGCCCAAAGAAAAAGCCCTTGGTTAAGGCGGGGGTTAAGAGGTTAAACATGGCTCTATTCTCTGAGTAAACCTTGTGGCTCCGCTCCCTCTCGCTCGGACTCCTGGCAGATCCGTGATGTTTTTAAGAGCGTGGATGAAGCCTCCGTGTCGACCTCAGTGAAACTCCACGACGCGGACGATGCTTCGCAGGTTCTTGTTGTGGACTCTTTCTGTTTTATAGTTTCTCATTTCACGATATGGCTTTTACGAGCGAGCGTGAGTCCACTGTCTGTCAGACGGACGCGGCTGGACCGGCTTTAAACACGGCTCTGGCAGAAGCTTCCAAATACACCGCTAACGGTTTGTCCATCTGAGGCTGTTATGGAGGTTTTATCCATTCTTGATCTGCAGGTGAAAAGAGAAAATGTATAAATGTAGAGATGTCAATTTGAAACTTCTGCTGTAGATTACCGACATGAATATGAGGGAAAATGTATTGCACGTTTTCTGTCATACAGTTTTTTAAATGCAAAATGGCCAAAATTGCCTCAAAATCCACATAATGGATTGAGTCAGGTTTAAATCTATGGTTTTATCTTGTTGATATATTAGATACAAAGATATGTTCAAAGAAGATTGTTAACCTCTTACCTGACCCGAGCACCTTTCCCAGTTTGGCTTTACCCAAATCTAAAGGCTTCTTGGAAAAAAAGCGTCAAAATAGTGACAAAAACAAAGATTAAAGCACAACAAAAATGAAACCAAAAAATAAAGTGACACAAGAAAGAGGAAAACTCTACAGAAACACGGCAGGTGCAGACTCCTGTGTGGACTCACGAGTGTGGACTCCTGTGATGTCATTGAGTGGACTCGATGACATCACAGGAAGTAGCTCATGAACCTGGGGCTGTGAGCTTTTATAACATTAAATCACCTCTTATGAAATTAAAAGGGTGAGACACTGCAGACGAAACATGTTTTTAAAGACATCAGTTAAAAACGTTTGTAGAAAACAAAATAAAATGTGCTAAAATGTGTTTCAACACTTCTGCTCAGAAAACCATCAGCAGGAGACACTTCTCTGGAGATGAAATGGGTCAAATCGTTTTGTTTATTTACATGCTACGATCAGCTGTTGCACGTGCTCAAAGCCAAATGGATTGTGGGAAATATAGCTGGTGGAGAACGCACAAGCCTCCTCTGATGCATGCTGGGTAAAACGGGCAGAGCGAGTTCTCATTTTTCCAGCCGACTTGATGAGAAGAGAACTTTGAATTGGAACACGAGCACACAAGTTTTTTTTTTTTCTCATCTCATTACAAGTTTATTACAAACAGCAGAACAGGTTTAACAGTGGAAAAAAAAGGATAAATAAATACAAATAAAATAAAATAATGCATTGTTGTCAAATAAAAATGTGTTACAGGATCCAAAACATTTCAGCAGCATGGCAAATTGCTTCCACAGTTTGATTGGATTTTTTTTTTTTTTTTACAAGATTCAAGGAGGATAATAATATTCTAGATTCATTTTTAAAACAGTTTAATTTTGGCAGTTTGTTTTTTCGCCAAATAGTTGTTTGCACCCCATAGACTCACTGTAATCTTGTGGCGTTGTCGGATTTCACCTATGGAGGCAGCAATGTGCTATGAGTCACTGAGTCTGCCGGAAATGACCCAAAGAAGAAGAAAGCCGGAGGAGCGAAGAAGAGTAAATATGGCGGCCTCCTTCAAGTTTTTATTTTTTTTATTTTTATTAAATTGTTGCAGTATTAAATACAAAACAATTTTTTATATACAAAAGAAAAAAAAGGAGGAAGAAAAATAGTAATAATAATAAACATACAAAAAAGAATAAAACATGGCCAGGGGTACACAAACCAAAACGGGATACAGTACAGAAACAATAGCACACATTCTAATTACACAAACAGCTGTGCAGCTTGGCTTGCCACTATATCAGATGATATTTGCAGGAAGCATCATGGACCTTAATAGCTTTTTGATTGGTCACAGTCTTTATTGTTTTAAGGTACTGGTTGAGTTCGTTTATCAAATGAAGTCCATTTGGTTTTGTTTGTGCCCATTTAGTTTTATGAATATATTAGGCCAGGTGAATGATAGTCTGAATCAGAAGGAAAAGGTCATTAGGGATATTTGGATTATCAAAATAAAACAATATGTCACTCTCCTGAAGGCTGATCATGTAGCCAGTTTTGTTGTATATGTAACCATAGGTTTTGACTGTAAGTGCAGTGATAAAACAGGTGGATAATGGTTTCTTAGTCCGCACAAGTACACAGATTGAGAAACGGCCAAGGTAAAGAAGCATGTGGTCCTCACTCAGCCAATCAGAAGAGATCACCCTACATCACAGATCCCGCCTCTGTGGCATTTGACCAATCAGCAACTTCCTGTTTTCTCTGAAGTCTGAAAAAGACCCAAGTCTGGCTAAAAAAAATGACAAAACAATAACAAAAAAGTGACAAAACATTTTATTTCTTTATTTTTATTTATTTATTGGTTTATTTGGTCGGGACAGTGCATGTTAATGAACATACATGGGTCTCATGCATGTAAACAAGCCACACCAGATTGTAGCCTTGGGCTAATTTGCATCCGTCATCCCCCATGTGCACTCTCAAACAGCAGACACGGGGAGAACATGCAAACTCCACACAGAAAGGCCCCGGCCTTGGTGGGAATCGAACCCGGACCTTCTACACTCTTAAAACAGATGTGTTGAAAACAACACAAAATGTGTTAAAAAAATGCACATCCCTGTGTCTAGTTAAGGACTGCATAACATGTGTTGTTTTTAACACAGTCAGTGTGTTGCGATATTTAACACATTTTTTGTGTTAAACATTTCAACACACTGACTGCGTTAAAAACAACACATGTTATGTTGTCCTTAACTAGACACAGGGATGTGCATTTTTTTAACACATTTTGTGTTAAAAAGTGTGTTATTTGTATTTCATTGTATTTTACCCCTAAAATGAATATTATACATGCAGGAATTACACTACAATAATCACAAACAATATAATTAAAAGTAAATCTTATTTATTATGTATTAGCAAATCACAAATGTGAACACATAAAAGAATCTCTACAGTTGGTTTGAAAACATGGAGGATGTTTGAAAAAACATTGAGTTTTTAAAATTGCATTTTTCAGGTTTACCATGGTCATACGTTTACAGTACATCATACTAAAGTCAATAGCATTGTGCCAAATGTTACCAAAAAAAAAATAGGGATGTTCACAAGCCACAATGTAGTCTGTTTTAAGTTGTTGTTGTTGTCTAATTGTGATGTGATTTTGTATCTAAGTTATGTGTTAGACACTGATCCATTAACTCTTGTCAATCGAAAATGAAAATCTAAAGATTAGGCTAGTTGGCCAAGTCCTGACTTACAAACTACACAATCATAATTTAACACTAAACTTAAATGGTTCAGATTGAAAACACAGCACATTTAGAACAGTCTTTGGTACTCATCACTCGTTTGGATGATGACTGTTGTTCTGTGCTTTGGTGCTGCTCAGTGCAGTGGTGCTGGTAAGTCCTGCTCTGTTGAGATGTCCTCTGCTGTTGGGAGAGGTCCTGGGCTGTTGGGAGAGGTCCTGGGCTGTTGGGAGAGGTCCTGGGCTGTTGGGAGAGGTCCTGGGCTGTTGGGAGAGGTCCTGGGCTGTTGTGGTTGTCCTGGGCTGGGCTGCTGGTTGGTTGCCTCTCGGTATTTTTCCAAAAGGGCTTTTAATGCTTTTTCCAGTCTGAGCAACGACACAATACATTAACATTTGAATACTTATGAAGTTAACACATTATAAATATTTCTTTATATTGTACAACTGATACAGAAGCAAATTATGTTTAAATGTTTCACAAAGACTCCACAAATATTCAGAAATTAATAGTAAAACTCACTCTCACCATTTGGAGCAACTTCTGCACAGCGAGTGATGCATCAGCACACCCTGATGCAGAGGTAGTAGGTCAATGCTGAAGAGCTCAGGAGGAACACGACTCTAGGAAAACACATAAGACAAAAATTCAATTGTGAGATAGGTTTACAGAATGTTAGAAGTTTCGGAGAGTTCATACTCACCAAATCCATCTTGAAGTGGAAGTTACAGTATCATCTTTTTGGATTTTTGAAGGATGGCTGGGAAAGAGCAAAGAATAAGAAAAGCTCACATATCAAGCATGGTCTGAATTCTTATTTGACTGTATCACAAAAAAATAGTTCACCATGATCTCTTGATGACAACTCCCCCTCTTGTATTAGAGTCATCAACAGAGAAGGTCCCACTGGAGGCTTGTTATTCTGACGACTGGTACTGTTTATGAATCTGCAATACAGGTACATAGTACAGACTAAATGCAACTGCAATACACATTGGACAGATTAGATAATACAGGACATATTCAGACAATATACATGGGTTTATTTTATGACCATCTCATTTAAATAATTTACAGAGCATATACCTGTTGACGTCACACTCAGGCCTCCATTTTACAATCTGTAAGAGAAGAAATTGTTTTTAGTGAGGGAAAAATGTCAGCCTATGTAACTTTTTAAGTTTAATTTTCATAACTGCTTTCCCTACTTTAGCATATTTATGACACGTTTCACAATCAATCTTTAGATAATGATTTTACCAGAGTTTTGTGGCAGTGTTGATTTAATATTAATGTAAATTCTATAATCTCCGATGTGCCTTCATAATAAGTGCCAAGAGCTCCTATCTTAATCTGCTCAGACTGTCGTCCGCACTTCGGCCAGGAGCGGGGGCAGAAGGAGAGCGCAGTCAGCCCGGGGCGGAGGCGTGTGAGGCGGTGACAGAGGAGGCTGCTGCCCCGCACCTGCACACATGTCTGCGGTCTCGCTTCAGCCCCGCGGAGGCGAAGATAATAACGTTCAATGCGGCCTAAGTTTTATGTCACGGACTCTGCGTTTGGTTTATAGCAGCCAGGCTCAGTCACTGTATCCGGAGGAAGCTAGCTAGCATAAGTTACGGTTGACTTGCTTTTACCAAAGAAACAACTTCTACCGCGAATGGCAAACTGACGACATAAAGAAAACAGTTTTCGGAAAATGTGAAATATGAACAAGTAATGCGCGCTTACCTTGTAAGTGTTGACTTGGCGCTTCTTTCTGCTCCAGGTCAGGGAAAATGTCAGCTCGAGCTGAAGATTCAAGCAGTGCGTGTCCCGCTCCGTGATTGGACAACAGTTTAACACATGCAGTGTGTTATTGTAAATATGCAACGTGATTGGATAATAATTTTGTGTAATTTCATTTTTACACAGAAATTTCAACACCAACACAACATGTGTTAATATTAACACAACATGTGTTAAATGAGCCTTAACACAGAAATTGTGTTAAAATTTAACACATCTGTTTTAAGAGTGTAGCTGTGAAGCACGAGCGCTAACCACTGTACTACCGTGCCGCCGACAAAAAATGACCAAAAAGTGACAAAGAAGTGATTAAAAAGTGATAAAAAAAAATGACCAAAAAAATGACAAAAAAGTGACAAAAAGGCGATGAACTAAAAAACGGCAAAAAAGTGATGACAACACGAGGAAAAAGATCCATTTAGATCAGTTTTGTAGGACACCGTGAAATGACAGCATGAAAAAGGCAGGACCATATTTGATCATACGCCCTGTTCACTTACACCTAAAGTTCATTAGTTTTGTCCATATTTGGTATTATTCAAACTTACAGACAAAACTTCGCTCACATTGGTTTTTGATTTTGATTGAAATCTCTGCCCTGTTTTGTTTGACTTGTACTGTAGTGTTATTAAAGAGACAGTATCCTCATATTCCTCCCCCTCCGTCTGCTCCGGCTCTAACCCTGGCCTCGTGTTATTTCAGCTTCGCTTTGGCCAAAACGCCGGATCGTGACGGACGACGGCAGCCGACTTTGTGACCTCGGAGTCTTTCAGCGCCGCGGTTGCACTTGGCATTTCTGGGCAAATTAACTTCTAAACCCTGTCATTTTGGTCTGGTGCGGGCGAAGGAGACCGGGACAGGGCGACCATCTTTAATATTAGACACTGCAGGTTTCTGAGGCTGTGCTGTGAGCGGAGGGGGGTTTTAGTCTCTAAGCTGGGGAGACGGGCCCGACTACAGATGATCACTTTAATGTCAGAGGCAGAGTAGTTTTCAGGAAATAAGTCCCTGGTCTTTCACACACTCATTCATTCACAAATACTGACAGGTTTGGTATACATGTGTAGCAGGAAATGCTGTGACCTAGATAGATGGAGCAACGTCTACGTCACATCAGTGGCTCCAAAAGGTTAACGCCCCTTTTCGTGGGAAAACAGAAGCTCCGTACATTGGAATGAATGAGGAAAGATCGTCTGAAAACTTTTAATTTACACATAAAAAAACGTTTTCTTTGTTTTATTTAATTATGGAACGTGAAAAGGAAGCCATGGAAGTGACCTGTTGTTTCAGATCATTCACAGAGAAGACGGTTAACGTTTTAAAACTGAGCTGCTAAACCCACTGTGATCATGACTTGTCTGTGACATTTGCCTGTGGAACTTTTTCGCTGGATGCTTTATAATGTCACTACAGCGTCAGCTTTTAGTCTGTTGCTTTTATATTATCATTAAATTAAAATCATACAGCCTACGATGTAGTTTTGTAGCTTATGAGAGGAAATAGTATGGTTCATTCAGCAGCTAACCTACTAGCTGCTAATGCTAACGTTAATGTGCGTTTTAAAACCGAGAATCATTAATTAGGCCTAATGCTGAACATGTTTGATGAGTTTGAATAATTACCGATTAAAGACGTTACACAAAGTGCATAATACACGGCCACCAGGGGGAGCTGTTTCCTCAGTAATGAGCTCTGACATGGACATAACAGATGCTAGTGATCGATAAACTCGCTCATATAAGTGTCCACTTGTGATGTGTCTGTGATCAAGAACGGACATTGTCCTGTAGTTCTGACACTGGTTTGGAATATTTTATCCTCCCAACGAGAAATAGGCCCTTTTTCACATACACACTAATGCAATTTTTAACTCTCCATTCCCCCAGAAGGGGGCGTGGCCCAGTAAAAGTTCCCGGATGTTGCTCCCATCTATGAGGCTGTAATCCAAATATGGTCGTTTCCTTTGTGGGAGACAGCAGCGGCTAAACACAGGAGGAATATACACAAGGCGCATGTGCAGACAAAGAGACTTAACTTTAGGGCAGGGGTGGGCAATTAATTCTCATAAGGGGCAACATGAGAAGCCTGAACTGAGTCGGAGCCGCACCAACAATAACTCGAACTTATTCTGCAACTTTATCCGATTGTACATTACACTAAATCGTGTATTTCGAATAGCTGATACCTACTGTTATTATAGGACTATTATTTTTAGCCATATCAAGCCAAGCATGTGTGAGCATCGTTATTTAAGTTCAACTTCTTATCCTTGTGAACTTTTACCATCGCACTGAAAGCACCTCTGTGTTTGAATGAAATGAAGCGATGCACTGTAGCAGGGGGAAATTTACCAAAAACATAAATGGGGAGTATGTATTTCCGGGTCCATAAACATAAGAAAGCTCGAAAATAAAATTATGTTTCAATTGGGAAAATACTGTTGAGGAAACTGTTTTCAATAAATGAATAATAATGAGCCTGACAGGACTGTAGCTAATGTGTTGTTCATATCCTGATCTCTCATTATGTCAGTGCCCTCTGCAGGCTGGAGTGAGCATTCTGGGAATTTCTTCAATCATAACTCCACACAGGAATGGGCTAGAGACTTACTCTTTTTTTTTTTTGACATACATAGAAATGTATGCCCTACAAGCCATGGATGGATGGATGGATGGATGGATCTTTCTTCTTAGTTCTGTGTGTGTAGGGTTCTGGAGGTGTGTTAGATGTGGGACTCTAGAGCAAATGGGTGTTTTTTTTAATAATATTGTTTTTATGAATTGTATTGAGTAACAAATTGACAATAAATGTATGTGTAAAGTCAAAAGTCTTTTCTTCTTTCTAATCCAAATATGGTCATTTCCTTTGTGGGAGACAGCAGCGGCTAAAGACGGGAGAAACACACAGACAAATGAGGTTTTTATTCCACTTTAGCTCCTACAGCCTCCACACTTCACAGGCTCAGACTCAACAGAATAAAAACAAGGCGAGGCGCTGACCTCCTAAACTCTGCCCGGAAGCCCTCTTTAAAACGCGTGCTCCGAATACTTGTCCCACTGTGCTTTCCTTCCAAATCTCCTACATCTCGTCTGGGCCGCTGGATGCTTTCTTTTCCCCCCGCTCGGTTATTTTAGGGCCGGGGCCTCGTGGCTGCGCGAGCGATAAGGAAAACTACGATAACAGGATTAGCAGATCCAGGGTCAGAGGGGAAACTCGGGCCAAGTCGACCAATATCAAGGAGAATCCACTTTCTTTCACCTTTTCACCGTGTTAACAATGAGGCGGGGAAATGCTGAGTGAGCGGACTCGCCGCTTACAAATAATGATCAGGGAAAACATTTGGATATTTCTTTCCAAAACTGTGTCTCATCATAACGTGACACTCTTGAAGGTCGTCAAGGCAACCTTTAAAGTGCATGTGACACATTAGACACAATCTTTGCTAAAACACAGTTAACACGATTATATTTAAGATTTTGCTAAAGATTATTCCCAGTTTTCTTTAGTTTGACCTATTTTGTGATGTTTATAGTTTCACTTCCTTATTGGACACCGACAGGAAGTGACATCGAAGAAGGTAAACTGTTGCCATGCAGCCATGTTAAGTCAATGGGAAATGAATGAGTCAAACTGCTATACGTTTGTTAAGCGGTGACGTCACAGCTCTACTTCCGGGTCCGCAGATGTGCGAGAAACTACAAAAAACTCTTTAATACCACGATCAATATTTCTGAAACTCAACAGAGAGTTACTGAACATACTTATTTATCAGGCCCATTAGCCAAAAGTGCTGCACCTACTGCTATAAAAGTAATATTTACCAAAATCGCTACTTCCGGGTTAGCGGAGAAAAATGCTAACGGCACAGCAGCTACGCTAACGCCGGAAGCAGCGACTTTAGTAAATGCAATTAGATTATCAATCATACAATTAGCAGCATCATATTTGGATTTTCATCAATGTCAAAGGAGAATCAGTTACACTTCAGAGCGGCTTTTTTAACACAGACCAAATTACAAAGCCTTGTTTGAAATGTTCATATAGAAAACAGAAACGAAGCACAACGACAACCACGATCTCGTTTCATGTACGATGTTTAGTACAAAGCAAGTAACAAAAGGCAAACCCTTACTATAATATATTTCAGCATGTGTCATTTTTTGTAGATCTTTTCATCTCTTTTCCCCCATTGCTTTTTAGTCGTGTTTTAGTCTTTTTTTAAATTCAAAGTAGAAAGTCATTCCGTCTGAGAAGTTTCGTTAGTGTTTTTAAGAACGTCTTGGCTTGAAAACACCAAACTCCTGTCTCCAAACGGCCCGTCTGCGTCTCAAAGTTGTCAGAAAAATGCCAATCAGGCACGTTTCCGCTAATCGTGCCGCCCTGGAACAAGAAGGATAAAAGGAGTCGTCCAAAATCAGTGAGGCAGAGAGCGTGTACTCTGCGGTCGGACCAGGTAAACCTCTGCGGGCTGGAAAAACAGACTCTGCGCTTTTGGAATCGGAAACGTGAGACGAAAAGGGGCAAATCAACACGAAAGAATGTTCGAAGTCACGGTTATTTGAAGAATGCAGATAGCGTTTAACAAAAATACGCTCAAATTGCGGCGGTTTTACGGGAATCCGACCGACAACCCCAAACCCCCCCCCTCAGCGCTCTGACCCCGCGGCGACCGGATAATTTCAGGACCCCGAAAACCGCAGCACAACGACGGAAAGAAAAGCTCCCCCTCGTCTTCTCCCGGACCCGACGGGGAGGAATGGAAGACGAGTTGGATGAAATTAGGGCTAAAAATAATGTTTCTCTGCTCGGGCCAGGGCTCGAGATCAGAGCTCGCTGATTCATAAACTCCTAAGACTTTACTTTGAAGACTTTTCAACCACCTGGAACCAATCCACCTCGTGGACATTAGTCTATATATCATTTATAAATCATTAAGACTCTAACTAGCCTGACCAAAACAATTAAGAATCCTTTACCAGCACTAACTGTTCTGATCTGTTTCTGTTGTTGCTGCAGTTGATCATGTCCTGGTCTATTAACTGACATTAAAAAAGGTATTAAAATGTCTTAAAGACGGGGTATTATGCTTTTTTCAATCCCATAGCACCAGTCTATAGCATACTACAATGATGACGTAACCTTCTGTTGGTCTGTATATGCAGTAATTTAAAATAACTGCCTTGAATAAAATTGCTCTCTCAAAATGGCTGTACTGAACGTCTTGAAATAGGCCTCTGTCTCTTTAAGAAGCTTTCCGACACGCCCCCTTCAGCACACTGCTGTGGCATCTAAACAACACTACTGTGCGGGGAGGGGGCTCTGCTGAGCTGAGGAGCAGTGGTTGGTGGCTTGGCTGGTGACGAAAGGTCCAGAGGCGTCTCCAGGAGGTGGGGGCGTTCCTAGGAGGACTGAGGCATAGCTACACCTAAAATGGCTGCCGTCTAAGTTTTTACTGATTACTCAAAAATATGTGAATGAGCCAAGGCAACACTCCAGGCATGTGTTTAATGAGGGAATGACATAATAACATGATATAAAGCTTGAAAAAGTCCATTTTACATAAATGATAAATTAACACTTAATTGTTTGATTTTGATGCAAAAATTCATTGTTGTATACACGTTTGGAAAAATGGCCGCGAAATCCTGGAGGGACGGGTCATTTCTGGGACAATATTGGCCAAACCAATGGTTTTGGAGAAATCCATGGGGGCGTGGGACAAAGGACTCAGAACTGGGACTGTCCCGGGTAAACTGGGACATCTGGTCACCCTATTGGCAAAAGCAGTGACAGAACAATGCTACAACAGGTGTAACGTGGGTCGTCCTGCTGGTGCTTAACTCATTGACTGCCAGACATGTTCAAATCAGAGAGCTCCCACTGCCAGAGGATTTTGACTGTTTTTTCAAGACCTACAGACAAATTGACTTCTAGGTCTATGTCAACAACAAACCCACCAAAAGAAAGATTAGACTCTCTTCTTATTATTATTCATTACCGACGAACTGAACATCCATGAACGACCAGGTTATTCCATCCATGGATTTCTTCTTCCCTGATGACCCATATTCCAAGACGACAAAGCCAGGATCCAGGGCAGAGCCGTTTATTTTTCCTATACGCAAACTACGCAAGTCACCCGCCTCAGTCAAACTACCGTGTTGTTTCGCTGATTAATCAACGCGTTGTCACGGCGACAGGTTCTCTGACAGCGCTCGCTCACTCTCCGCCTACTTTACCACATGAAACACCAATACAGAGCAGTCTGCTGAAGTGGATGAGCAGGAGAGACCTACCGCCTTTTTGTCCTATAGGAGTTGAATCCACACGGGTCACATGAGCGCAGTTACTTTCAGTGACTCTGGTTCTCTGAATGTGCACAGTCTAAAACGATTTACTGTCAGGCTAATTCTCAGAGGTAAGACAGAAATAACCATTAGGAGCAGGTTTCAGTTTGTTTTAAATCAGCGGTTCCCAAACTGTGGGTCAGGAACCAGAGGTGACAGAATGTGACCATTAAAGGGATTGTTCAGGATTTTTGACATTGGGCCTCATTTCCTAGTTATCCAGAGTGTTGTTGATGTCTGGAGATATTGTTTTCTTAAATTCATGCAGTTCTTATATTTGAAGAGTCTAGTGGCGCTAGGCTAGGGCAAGGCTAAAGCATTTCTATGGTATCAGTTAGCCTGCATTAAAAACTGTCTGACCCACTCCACAGTGCACCTGAGGTAAATCACTTATAACACCAGACTAACCATATAAATGTCTGTGTTAATAGAATAATGTTTGAAATATAACTGACCTTGTATCACATGAATTACTGCATTTTGAGGGACTATTTTCTCGCAGATCACTCCGCCGCTGCGTTAGCTTACAGCCACGAAGCTGATGCTGCTCAAATATAAGTTATTTTAAATTATTCTATTAACACAGACATTTATATGGTTAGTCTGGTGTTATAAGTGATTTACCTCAGGTGCACTGTGGGAGACTGTTTTTAATGCAGGCTAACTGATACCATAGAAATGCTTTAGCCTTGCCCTAGCCTAGCGCCACTAGACTCTTCAAATATAAGAACTGCATGAATTTAAGAAAAAAATATCTCCAGACATCAACAACACTCTGGATAACTAGGAAATGAGGCCCAATGTCAAAAATCCTGAAATATCCCTGTAACCATTTTAAAAAGTGGAGAAAATAGACTAGTAGTCGTCCTAAATCCCAGTCTGACAGTGGCTTAGTGGTTAGTGGTTCTCACACTGAGGGGCAGGGCCTGAATTAAGGTCATATGTTCCACTTCTGTCCTGCTTTACTGCACAGTGGAACTGATTTTGACCATGGGAATAACCATGGGATGGGACCGGCTCTGATTCAGGGAGCGTGAGATGGATCGGCCGCCACAGAATCCAGATCTTAACCCCATGGAGAATCTTTGGGATGTGCTGGACAAGGCTTTGCCCAGTGACCGCACTCTCTCATCATCAATACAAGATCTTGGTGAACAATGAATGCCACACTGGAACTTTTGGACATTTCAGAAGCTTCTTGAAACAACGCCACGCCTTCTTAAGAGTTTGTTACTGATCCTACATAGAAAGTGTTCTCACGTTTGCTTACACCTGTTGCTTCAGTTGTCCATCTGTGAGAGACAAAAGGATCGGCTGCTCAGATCATAGACTTATAGATCAGAGGCACATCCTATGGTCGAGTTTTAGATTATTTCAAAAGTACCAGAGGATTGTACCAGAGGATTGATGAAGAATAGGCAGCAGTCAGGATGTTTTATACAGGAGAAGTTTACCATTGTACGGATATGACTTTACAGCTTGACCCAGTATGTAATAGCGATTTAATGTTATCCTCTAACACTATCGCTATTTATCATACTGGGTCAAGCTGTACAGTCGTACTATCTCTGTCATAGCCTTGACTGTGGTGCTCAGGCGCCCACTCTCAGCCAATGAAGGTTTTGCTTGCGTATCAGTATGACGCTCTTAGACGGTATTTATCCCTCTTCTGTGGAAGCATAGACAGACTTGAATGGTAGGACTAGCGCAATGTCTCGAGTTCATGTCTCCGGGTCCCGTAACAATGGTAAATAAACTTCTCCTGTATAAAACATCCTGACTGCTGCCTATTCTTCATCAATCCTCTCCAACACCATTGTTATTTCTCTACCAGATAGAACTAAAACATAGAATCCTTGGATCATCTCTGCGGTGACGAAGACCCACTGGCTCCAGCTGATGATGAATGACATAAGTGTAACGATGAAGAATGTGGGAGTCTCTCAGATCGTCCATGATTGGCTCGGACGGGGCTCAGAAAACAAACAGCGGAGCCGGGAGCGTTATTAGGAGCCGGAGGGATATTGGTGAATCATCCCATTAACAAGAGGATTGTGGTCGGAAAAGCAATCAGCGAAATGTTCGGTGAAATCAAGACGTTTGTGAGGAGGTCAGGGAGAAGTGAGCGCGGAGACAAAGCTCGCTGTGTTCAGCCACTCACAGACATCATTCATCCTGACCTATTGTACATGTTTTCAGTGGACACGAGACGAACATACAAACTCCCCAGAGAAAGATCGTCATGTTTTAGATGAAAACCCTCAGGTCGTCGTTGCCAATGTCACCAAGATGTGACGAGTGATTTTACTGAAAACAGCAGGTTCTCGTAAATATGTTTCCTCCAGAACTCCATCAGGGCTTCAGCTCTACCCACACAACAGAAACCACTTTTAGGGTCAAAGTCATGCTCTGGACTGGTTCTAGTACTTTATTAGATGTCACAAAATGTGTCAGAGTTAATAAAGTCTTCTGATTCCGTCCGGCCCGTGATCGAATCAAGGCCCAGTGTTGTAATGTCAGACTAGCAGAACACAAACAAGCTAATAGAACTAGCAACCCCCTATATCCCATATGGCCATGCATTATAAATATGCCCACCATGGGAATTGCAATAGCCTTAGAATTTGTGGCTTAGAGCAAATACAAGAGACTATCAGAGGAGGGGACAGATTAAAAAAACTCCTTCAAAGGGAATCCTTTTGGATCTATACCCTCAAGCCATGTTGTTCCCAGGCCTCAATGGAGAATTAGATTTGTCAGTATTGTTGTAAAATGTATGGGTCTAATCTTGTACAAATAATTATTCACATTTCTCTGTTTAGTCTTGTAAAGAATGTACAGAACAGTGTTTTATATTATACATTGTAGATATTTTAATGTTTTGTATTCTATGTACCAGGTGACAAAGAACACGCCCACCTTTGACCAACCCACTTGGGACATGTGACCAATGCTGTAAGAGCTGTACAGAGGCAGCCATCTCGAGCCTGCCCTGAAGAAGGCCTAGAGCCGAAACGCGTTGGCAACGATTTTATCTCATCTAGCCATGTCTTAATAAAGGCTTTTTATTATCTCTACTTTTGGAGTGTCTCAGTTTATTAGATTTTTTTTTGCCGAAACTGATCCCTGCACTGAAGAGCACCCAAAGGACAAAGTTTCATACACTTTTACATCCAAGTAGCACTCCAACCTAGCAATTTTTTCAATTGTAATGCCAGTGTTGGGGAGAATACTTTGAAATTGTATTTAGTTGCTTCTGATTCTGACCATCACATCTGGAGATGGGTCCTCGGGAATCGACCCAGCGACATCAAAGGATGGGTCAAATGCAGAGGGGACAATAAAGTACACCTTAAAGGAACAGGCCTTAAATACTGAGATCTGTTCTTACTTGAGCTTAGACGAGCTGATGCGTAGCTCTCTGGTCTTTACGCGTGTGCTCAGTCACGTAAACAGAGCACAGACGGGGTTAGCAAATAGCCTCTCCTCGTCTCCTCTATGGATCCTAACAGGATTGAAGTTAGAAGCGACCAAGCTCTTCCATGTTTTCCCTTTAATAAATATGGTTACATGAGCCTTTACATGATCCAAGTATAGTCACACAAATTTAATGTTGACGCTTGCAATATAGTTCCCATTTTTATCCGCTTAGTTGGGACAGGTTAAGGTGTGCTTTATTGTCCCAGTAGGGAAATTTGTTCTCTGCATCTGACCCACCCTCTATCCATTAATTAGATTTTGTCGCTGGAAATATCTGCACTTTTAGCCATTTTTTAAACATAAAATGACAGAAAACTTTTAACTTATCAATGAATATGATGTTTTTGTCTTCCCTCGGTGCAGTTTGTTACAAAAATGTCCGAACATTATCTGAATGTGGTGCCAAGCCTCGATCACTGCCTGATTTGCTGGGATTGCGTTTGGAGGCGGACGTTGTATTTTGGTAATAATCAAAGCTCAATACCGTTTTAAATGACGTTCACAGAGAAAACACGGCTATTGTTCTGTCTGAAGCAGCTCATTTACGGCGACCTCTGACGGAGTATTCAATATCAATATTTATTTATGCTCCTGAACTCTGTTATGAACCCGGGTCCAACGGGCTGGAGAGAAACCCGAGTAATAAAAGACGAGCCGAGACGTTTTGGACTGAGGCGGGAGAGAAGAGCGCTGTCGTCGAGAGAGAGAGACTTGGACCGAGCGCAGATCCAGCTCTGGAAAAACGCTTAGCTCCGAGTTTGTTCAACACGAGCAGAGAAGCGCAGAGGACTAGAGGGAATGAGGAGGAAGAAAGTGCCATGGAAGAGTCTTAGTCCTTTTATCATTGTTTGATTTGATTTATTTATTTGAGCTGTTATTTACAATGAGCTATTATTTACAATATTTACATCATTACATTTACATTATCACACAAAACCAATAAAAATACAAATAAATAATAACTCAAAAGGAGAAGGCCTAAGCAAGAAAGCTTATAAACGCCTACCCCATATTCAAAATACAATTACTGATTAGCAGCGTTGATAATTTGAAGCTATTGCATGTCACCGGTTAAAATCTGAGGAGACTTACAAGTATGAAAAACATAGAGTGAAAATATAAAAGTTTGTGATTTCCGAGTGTATTTACTTCGTTTTATAGTTTCTCTTATTTTTTTTAAATCATATTACCATTCTGGTCACCATTCTATTGATTTACTTATTGTTTAAGTAGTCATAGTGTTTTAGATATACATACACACATACAGATATATGTATATATATACATACACATACATTACTAGCGCACATATTTATTATACATAAATAATCATCACCATAATAACAATGACAATAATATCATTCTCAAAATTACATCTTCAAATTTATCTTGTTTCTCATTTCTATCAAACCTGCTTCAACTGTAATAATGTTGGTTAAGATTGTTCTGTCAGTGGTTTTTGATTGTTTTCCCTATTTGTGAGGTGCGTTATAAAGCCAGGGTATTATGTGGCAAGCTGGTAGAGGGCGGTAGCCCCCCCACCAGCGAGCCCCCACCCTGCTGTCCTAACTAGTTGATGTTGAACCGCTTTATAATCCTATACTGAGTGGAGCTTTAAAAGACAAGATTTATGAGCCCGTTGAGAGGGGGGCCCTACAACAGGTCCACATCTCGCCTGCCCTGATTCTCTTTTATTAGTAATGACCAGCGGAAGCAGGCCATAACAGCATTTTAATACTTGTAATTTATCTCAAGTTCCTTTAATACAGATCAAATAGACTTGATTGATATAGTTGGTGACATCCCATTGTTATCATTGTTATTCCAGGATAAACATTTTGTCACATCACTGCCCCTTTGTTTGTCTCAAACAGTCCATGTCCTTCAGGAATCCAGGGTTCTGCCTGAGAAATCGATGGCCATGTTTTCCGAATGACACTCATCTGGACCGGGTTATTTTGAATCAAAGCCTCTCGTCCAGGAGACTTCCTAAAAATGTGTAGCTCTACCGACTTAAAATCAGTGTTAGGGGAAACCTATTATAAAAGTAAAGAGGAGGAATATAACATGTTACTTATCAAAGTACAGTAATTTATTAGTCATTACAATTTAAGTGACTTATAAGTGCATTTAAATGGTTTGTATTGATGCACGAACAAAAAAATGCCAAACTCCTCCAAAATAAAATGCAACACCAGATCAAGTTGGACACTGGTGTCTAAGCTCTGCTGTCTGTAGTTAATGTCGTCAAAACAAAACATGAGAGAATGGAGGATTGCTCGGTGGCTGTATTACTATTTTGTTTATATTGTGTAACTCAAAGTGTGACTCAGCTGCATTTTTGAAATGGTAACTATTAATAAAATAACCTGCCAACACTGGTCAAAACACAGATGTTTTATATGTGGAGATTTTGTTTTGATTTTAGTTGATGGTCTACCTCGCCTGCAAGCTGAATTCTGGCGGTATTTGTGAGTTTACAAACACACGAGGATCCATCTTGAACCGCTCTCGCCTTCACCGTTTGGACAAAGACACTAATTAACAACACGGCGATCACAAATAAACACGAACACTGAACACAAACACACAGAACCTTTTTCAAAACTAAACATTGAATGGATTTGCAGTTCTTCTTGAATCAGCAGCAAATACTCTCCCTGAATGAGTCAACCGGTCCCAGATTAATGTGCAAATGTTATTGGTTCTGTAATGTTCGGAAACCTCAGGGTCATGAGGAGCGAAACATGCAAACTCCACACAGAGAGGCCGGCATGTAGTTTGTTAATTCCATTTTAACACCCAGAAATGTTCCTTTTGTGCTCTATTTCTCAAATCTTCAAACGGGCACTTTTGAGGCAAACTTAGTTACGTTGACAGAAGATTTAGTGAAAATAAACTTGAGGGAGTTATAACTCCATCAAATCAGTTTGTAATTCAAGAAAAATGTGCCGCTCATTGAATGATTTAGTCTGGAAAGCTTTCGACGCTCAACGCAATAAAACTCCCCGAGAGAAGCTTAACATAGAACCTTAAATGATCCGCGAATCACTGGAGACGCCGCAGCGCCTCGTATTTTCACCCGAGCGAGGGTCCGACCGCACAATAACAAACTCACGCGCCTCGCAGACCCGGCCCCGGATCAGTTTCCCCTCAGTCCCAGTCTGAAACCACAGAGAGTCCGGCGAGCGGTCAGAGCGCTAACGAGACAGAAACAAGATGGAGGATTGAGATGGAATCAACCAGAGAACAGGCCATAATTCAGATTTTAATGATTCTAAATGGTTAATGGTTAATATTTCTGTAAATCCTTGGTCCATATGAAACAAGACAGTTCAATGTCTCCTGTATCACCACTAACCACTAACTGACAACATCTCAAAGTTACTTTAATGCCCTAATACAGTATTATATGGTATCGCGATATGTTGCTAAATCTAGTTTTGCAATAATGCGATGCAAATTTGAAACCATGTATCGCAATACTTTGGTACGCAACTCCATTCTAGAAAACAACTTAAGTAAATAGTAAGAGCTTTGTCATTGTGCAAGCATACAATGTTGTTAGTCCTGAGCATAGACCGTTAAAAAGAATAGAAACTCCTCCTCACTCCTCCCGTTTACCACAATGACCACGTTCGAGGGGGAAATCATGGCGGATTTACAGACTCCTCCTCCCCAGCTCTGACGAAGCATGTTCCTAATAAGGGCATAAGGGCGGGATCTTCACTGTAGACTCCGCCCTTGCGTGACGTGTAGCTCGCGCAGCTCCAATGCTAACAGTCCGACCCTCATTAAGTATGAGATTTCTAAAATGTATCGTACGATAACAGCCCGGTGCCTCTGATTGTGTCTAACCCAGCGTAATCACAGGAGGAATATCGAGCTGTAGACAGTTCCAAAAAATTAGGCACCGGGCATTAAAGTTGTTTTAACGTGTCTAAAGTGTAATGGATTCCAATGGCGGAATAGCGGCTATATGGAGGTACTACAGCAATGGCTTTAACTTTGTTTCTTGAGCAGAGTCCTGGCTCCAGAAGGAATTTAAAAGCATTGAAAGTCATTAAATGAATTATGCCAAAATAAAGGCCTAAACAGTAATTGAAAAGCATTAAATCGGATTCAAACTAGCATTAAATATAGATTTGGTAGAAAATATAATAAGAATCCACAACAATGGCATTGCTCAACTGTTTTTAATGACATACAGTACATTCATCAAAAATACACAGACTATGTTCTAAAACAAACTCAGCTGCAGATCTGACTGAACTTTTACACAAAATTCGATTTGATTGAATGTTCAAATCTTACAAAATGAAATATGCCAAGATTTGATGCATTCGTGGCATTAAAAATATAGTATTTCGGCATTAAAGTTGATTCAGTTAATGCCAGTTTTGGAGCTGAAGCCACATGTTTAAAGTGTATCTTCCAAACACTCAATTTTTTTTATGCCACAATCATGAAAAACTCAGTGCGTTTTTAATAGCTTAAGATTTGCATACTTTCCATCAAACACAGGAATGAGGGGAACATTTAATCCCCTTAGAAATAAATGGTTCAGTCCAACATTTTTAAAGGTTTTTATGTGCAATGTTTCAATTTTTGACAAACTTATTGCAGCAATTCTCGTGCAATCAGTGTCATATTTTCCAACATTGACCTTTAAGACGATACATTGAATGACCCTGATTCCCAGCTTGCCGTGGCGTGTTGCAAAAGGGTTAATGGTTCTGAATGGTTCGGGGAACACTGGAGCGTGTGGTTAAGTCTGTGCGTCTCGTTCATTTGCATAAAACTCTGCCGTCTTCAGATGTGGCCCGGCCGTTTCTGGGAAAGAGCTCCCGACACTTGGGCTGTGGCTGATCTTAATTTTAGACCAAACGACTCGCGCTGATTTAAAAGCCCCTCGACAAAAAACGTCTGAAATCTTGCGAAATCAGCCGGTGCGACGCGAGGTCAAAGCCCAGTCGGCACGGAACAGCAAATGCTTTCCAGTCTCCTCCGATCAAAGCGAACAAATGTGAAACGCTCTGCTGTGAAAGTATGTTACGCATCACAAACAGAAAAGATTTGAATTAGGGGAGGGCGATATGATGATATTAGACTGTCTTACGATCTCCAGAGCTATTAAAGATGTCAACACGGCGACTGTTTTCTTCTGTTTCAAATCATTTGGAAAATGTAAAATCCCTAAACCGGAGAAATAAACAGGAAGCGTTCCTCGTGAAAAAGGACATCTTTAAAAAAGCTTCCTACCACTTGCTCCTGCGTCATATCCAGCGTTTCTCTAATTGACCTTCGCAAAATCCCGCCCCAAAATGATAATTGTCCAATCAGACATCCTAGCAACCGTTACTATGAAGCTAGGTCCGACATGCCGCAGGCCTCCAATGCAAAACAATGGGACATACCAGCAATGAGCACTGAGCAGACACTTTTTTTTACTGCTAACCACCAAAAACCCACCAGACAAAGAAGAAGAAGCAAAATGGTGAAGTGATCTGCCTATGGAGGATGTGGACACTAGGTACCACAAGAGTGTGTCAGGGAGAGTCCAGTTATTCCCCTTCCCAAGCGAAAACACAACCTGAGCATTGCCTACAATGGATCAAACAATGTGGACGGCCTACGCCCAGCTAAATGTCTCCATAATAAACAAGCAAACGTCTGCTCTAAGGTAAGGCTAGGCTAACACCTTAGCATGCTAACATCTAGCTACTGACACATAACGTTACACAAACTGTCACTGGAGCTGTAACTTTAACTGCGGCGGTGAACTTTTACAAGCCTACAGTCTCATGTGTTTTTGTCTCCCTTTATGATTAAAGTACTATTTTGTCACGGCACATGTAGGTTTAGCTAGCGTGCTGTGCTGTTGGATTTAAGGAAGAGATCATGAGGTTTCTTTGATTTTGCTGGAGACCTGTCTGTGCTTTAGTGTCAATAGTCCTTTATCCTTCGTTGGATTGTGTAATATCTTGAATATATTCCTCTGCTGCAGATTGCAACCCCTTTTTCCTCGATCTGGAGGATAACGCGCATTTATTGCTCCAATAAGAGTCACTAACACGAGTCACTTTAGCAGCGACATCAGAAGTATGACTGACGTAGCAACAGTAACTAAGTGGGCGGGGCTTTTGCGAAAGGTCAATTGGTTGATCCCTTCTGTCAATCACGACCACTGGGAAATCGCTGACACATGTAACCGTGCCCGCGCCGTTAGCTCTAATGCTAACGGCCTGTCAATCAAAGTCCGGCCCTCATTAATAAACAAGATTTCTAAAATGGTCTTTATGAAAACCCGCCTGGTTTCTTTAATTGTAACTAACCCAGCGTTATCAAAGGAGCAATATCTAGCTGAAGAAAGTTAAAAAAAAATTAGAAACCAGGCTGAATGTGTGTAAAGTGCAATGCTTTCTGATGGAAAACTAGCTTGTTTTGCTGCCCACATATGGAGGAACTACAGCAATGTCATAAAGCAGAGCAACCATTGGTGGAAACGCGGCATTAGCCTCTGGCTTAGGGTGACCAGACGTCCCAGTTTACCCATTCCCTTGTCCCAGTGATTTTTTTTTTTAAACCATTGATTGATATTCAGTGAAGGTTCTTGACTCATCTTCAGAACAATAGAAGGCATGTCTTAGCTGTGAGTCCGGATACCTCCTTGTTTGTCCCTTCCTTGTTTCCTGTAGCTCCTCTTGAGACGCCTCCACTGTGCTGCAGCTGTGGGGGCTCTTGGTGACTCTTCAGTGTTTCAGAATAAGATGTGTAGGTCTCAAATGGGTTTTGTTTACTTTTAAAACGCTGCTTAAAGTGACAGGCTGTAAGATTGCAAAGTGAGGAGAGACAGTCAAACAAACCATCGGGTTCTCTCCTCCTGATTGGACCAGAAAGCCCTTCTTAGTTTGCAAAATGAGGAGAGCAGGAACAGAATTACCAAAAGTAAACGATCAAACTCCTCCCCCTCCTCCTGATTCGACCCGACCGGCTGTTCACAGGAAAAGCTCGTCTCATTGGTCGACGTAAGAGGATACTAGACTCTGATTAGTTGCTAAGATCCGGGATCTTCTGTACTCTGTAGTTGAAGTGTCGAACGTTTCGCCTCTTCATCCAACAGGCTTTGTCAGCATACTAAGGTTTCAGTTCAGCCCACAGCCCAGATAAAGCCCATAGACGCTTTAACTACAGAGTACAGAAGACGACTCAAGAACCTTCATTGAACTCCTGTCCCAGTTTGACCAACTTCTGTCCCAGATGTCCCATTTTCCACCAGTGTCCAAAGCAGCGTTGACTGTTGTAGCAAATGAACCAATTAAAACGATCAAAAGTCTACCACCTCAATGCTGATTTGTGCATTTAATTGACTTTTACAAACAAATAGTGCGGCTTTACCCAAATCTAAAAGCGTCTGGACTGGAGCTTACAGACTATAGGCCAGTGTAACACCTCAAAACCTACGAGAATCCAGGTTTCTATCATCTGGAAACTTTATATGATCAAAGTCAAAACCGGAATATTTAAAAATACTTGACAATAACCAGGATCCTCATGCAAGTAAACACACTGTAGAGCCGTCGCCACTAAAAAACGAAATCAGATTTTGTCCTGAATTATGACAAAAAGGACAATCATGACCATATGTTTCATTCTCGCAATTCCCATGAAATGTAGTCCACAGTGTCCTGAAACAGTTACGTCGACGAGAACAAACCGAGACCAAGAGACTCATGTTTACAGCACGGTTCCAAATAAACATGGAGACACTTGAAAGCGCTCATTTCTGCTGGTTTTTATACGGCTTTTAGCTCAAACTACACAAAGCTGTTGCCGCCGTAAACACGCGGAGAGGCCTGTCCGACGGGCGCATTTTTCCACCTTTGATTGGGCTTTTGTGGCTGAAGAGTGGGATCGAAATGTGTTTGTTTGCGGCGCGTCTTAAAAGGGAGGCACCGGGAGGTCAACGCAAAACAAAAGCGATTTGCAACAAAGGGTCGAGGCCAACGGGAGATGAAAGTGATGAGGTCTGGAGAAAACATTTAGAACGGAGTCGTGTTTTGTTCATCGCGCACAATCAAGTCGTCTTTCTCTCTGCGTTCGATTGTGCAGTGATATTTGTTATGTTTGAGGCGAAATAGGGAAAAAAAAGTTATTTAGAGACGTTAGTTTGAAGGTTTTGCTGCACGTCACTGCACCTGAACACATTTAAAAAGCATCATTGACGTGAGAGCAGGTCTGTGCTCTTCCTGGGTAGGCGGGCGGGGGGCGGGCATATGTCTAAATATGAGCAAACGGAGATTTTTAGAGGCAGAACACACAAAGGCAGAGCAGGATTTCTCAGACATACGTGAATCAATCAGAAAAACACTCCTAAGTCCTAACTAAACCGTGGTCGGCCTATTAGTCCAACGTCTCATTATTCCGAAAATGTCCCATTGAGTAGGGGTTGAAAAAGAAAATGAGGTTCAGGCAAGAGTCCACTGAGCTTAAGGTTACGGCCAATGGTTGTATATGACCCTCTGATCCACAACACAACTGGGTTAGAGACGTTGGACCAATGGCTTGGCACCAGGAAAACCACCACCAAGAAGTTTGAAAGCTCACAAAATTTGATTTGGCAAAATGTCCCTGTTTAACCCTTTACTGTTACCCCAACACCCCTTTTAAGTAAGTAAGTAAGTAAGTAAGTGCTTTATTGTCACTGTAGAAGCGTACAACGAAATAGAGTTCAGGTGTTAGTCCTGAGCTGCTGCGACTGAGCCACTGTGTGTCAACCTGACCCGCATGACTGTAGCACTCGGAAGAACCTGGCTGGCTAATATGTTCTAACTATTTAGGGGACAAACATCAATGTCTATTTATTTATTTATATACCTCTTAGTTACCTGATCCAAGCCAGTCCAGACCTGATCTAAACCAGTCCAGACCTGATCTAAACCAGTCCAGGCCTGATCTAAACCAGTCCAGACCTGATCTAAACCAGTCTAAACAGGTTACACCACAATAGGCTGACGTGTCATTGTGAACAGGACTTTTCCCCAAAGCGCCCGCTGTCCTCGAGATTTTATCTCACCGTCTGCACATTCGTTCATCAACAGCTCGTTCATACACTACGGGATTTAAAACTGTTCTGAAAAAGATAAAGTCTCTGTGACATCACAGTCAGACGCTCCATGGAGGTATTGCCATGGGGAGAGAGGGGTGAGAGAGGGGGGAGAGAGGGGGAGAGAGGGGCCCAGCCTGCAGCCTGTGAGTCCACGTGAGCTGACGGCTCTGCCCTGTGTCACATGTACCAGGTGTGTTCTCCGGCTTCACTCACGAGCTCTGTTTGCGACTGTCTGACAAACCACTTTCTCCCATTTTAATCTCGTCTCACTGACGTAAATTCATAAACGTCTTGTCGTGTTTTAGTCCCCAAAGAGCTATTTTTAGCTCGTCATCGTTACGTTATCTCCATTAAAGTTTATTTGAGCAGTTGAAATTCTGCTCAAAAGGAATGGGCTGAAGCAAAAGCTTATGAGCGCCCACCCCGAAATCATTACAATAAATAATTATATCACAATAGTACAAAAGAACAGGAACAAAGTACAAGAGCATAGGAACAGCATGCACATGTACACACAACGTTGTGATTTAACTTCACACATTATCAAACATATTTATTTATTTATTTATTTATTTGACAGGGACATTGCACAACAAATGTGTTGCACAGACCAGAGATAACTACAAGCTCATTTTCATCTGTCGTCCCGGGCCAGAGGCAAAGTGACAGCAGGTTATACAGTGGCCAATGAGCATTCTTACTTAAGTCCATTCACAATATAAAATATAAAATACAGATAATGCACCGGCAAAAGGATCACTTCAACAAACATTCAGATCCAATATTTACAGAGTTTACACTTGCTATTACAATTATATACAGTACAGTTTTTTGTTTTTTTTAAACTGTACCTTCGTACATTTTTAACACTACCCTGATATCCAGTTCTGTGCTAATGATCACAAATCTGACCGTCTTCCAACCACTTCTTCAGGTTAAGTTTAAACTGTTTAAGGTGCTTCTCTCTCAAACAGTTAATGGCAACGAGTCCACATCCTGCAGCTTCACAGAGAAGCTTCTGTCCAAAGGTGGAGGATCTAAAGTTCACAAAACCGTCTCCTCTGGAGAGCTCACGTTGTTCTACGTCCTGCCTCGTCACAAGATTTAAGGTTCTCAGGGCTGTGCGGCCAAATCATGAAGAATTTTAAACACTAAACTGACATTCGAAAGCAAAATGAAATTTTCAAACGTTAATAATTTATATTTCTTCCCAATGTTGCAGTAGTGGCACGAAACAAATATATTTAGCAACATCATATTTTGATTTTGATTTGCCTCGTTGGCAAAAGAGAACCTGTTTTAACACGGACCGCACTTACAAAGCCCTGTTTGAAATGTTCATGTAATTAACAGAAGTGAAGCACAGCTACAACAGCGGTCTCGTTTCATGTACGATGTCTGATACAAAGCAAGTGACAAAAGACGATCATAAAATATTTCTTACAGAGGGTTACCAATGCCAGACATAGTTAACCTTCCCGAAAGTCACTAGTTTTGTGTTAAAAGACACATTAATATACACATTATCCGTGATCTGGCAACCGTTAAAAAAGGTGAGTCAATGAAATGATATCGTTATCTTCGTTAACGAAAACAACAGTGATCTAAACCCTAATCGAAACTACACACTTACACACTTGAAATGGGCAGAATTAGAAACCACACATGGTTCATTAAAGTGTGCTCTACCAAACGGTTGAGCAAACTCTTCAAGGGAGAATTTGTACAGAAAATTTAACGACAAAAAATTCCTTCTGATAACATTTATCTTTTGTCCTGATTTGACATTGCTCTGGCCCTGGAGGAACTTGGAGGGTCAAATCTAAAACACCATAGCAGGATCCACTCAGGCTGCGTGCCTTTCAAAGATGTGGGAATCTCCCCTGCCTCTCGTTCGCTTCAGCCTGTCCTCGTGAGTGGCCTCCGAAGTGGCCCTCCTCCGTCTCCAGTTGGACGTCCTGGCCTCTGGACCCTCCGCGTCGCTGCAGACCAAACGGAGCCCAGACAAACTGCTCTCCTCCGCTCGCTCTGTGTTGATTTACTGGAGCCGTTAGACTCGGTTCAGGTTCTGGCTAAACCCACCGAGTTGGGAATCCGAGCGACGCCGAGCCCTCGCCAAAATATTGAAAAATGTATTATTTCAATCAGCACTTTGTATTTTTATCCTCTATTAGTGGGAGTTCAATGTTTTTCTTGCTTCCCGGCATAATCCTCGCAGTTTCTAAGCTTGCAGATTCCTGCTTGTTGTGGGACAGTTGGACGGCGGTGTCTCCCTGTGTGTTACAGACCTGCACAATCGGTTTATTAAAACTGACCTAATGCAGTGTTCGAATGCCCGCATGGTTCCCTAAAGTGCACTATGTCATGGTTGTGCCATTGTTGCGGTGGTGTCCAAATGTCCAGAGAGAAAAGTAGTGCAATCGAAACAATGCATTCTGAAAAGTAGTGAGCAGCCATGGTCATTAGACGAGTCAACATTAGGGATTGGTGCAGTTCATTTTCTCTCGATACCAGTACTTCCATACGTGTGTGTATAAAACAGTATGTTTCAGGACAACAGAAAGAACACAGGAGCATCACCTGCAACTTCATGTTTTGAGCACATTTCCACTTAAGCGGCGATAAAAAGAGAACAAGGACATTGGGCCTCATTCATGAACATCTAAAATCCGTTCTTACCGAGGCAGTGTCAGGAAACTGCGGCAGATTCACCACACGTTGTTAAGTAGGAAAGTCCTTCACAACCGTGTTCTCAAGTCTGTGAATCCCAACATGGCAGTGTGTGAGTGTGAGGACTAATTAGCATAATGTCTCCGCCTGCGATTCGCCATATAAGGACCAAACATGAATGACCAAACACAAATCCAAAACTAATAATAACCAACAAAACCCGCGCTCAAGGACCCTCCTAAACCTCTGGGCACGATAACAGCTCTCATTACAAAATGTTTCAATAGATACAGTATAACCTGTACATCCAGAAAGGTTTTCCTTCTCTGCCTGCGGGTCAGTCCCTTAAATAGATGAGCATGAGCAGAGCAAGTGCCTCACGCATACCCGTCGCTATGGGCGGGCCATAGGGAGGCGGGCCATAGGGGGGCGGGCCATAGGGGGCCGTGCCCGTCCCCCAAGATGCTTGTTCCCCCCCCCGACAGTGGTGTAGTCTACGTGATAGGCAGGTTCACGCCGTATAACCACTAGAAGGCAGAATTACCGTATTGTACCACAAATTGGGCAAAGATACGTATCACTAATTAGCGCAGTGTTATTTTTGCACTTTCTGCCCGATTAGAGACCAGCCCAAACTCCACAAGTAGCTATTTCCTCCCCTGAACCCGAGAGGGACATTTCATCCCTCTGTCTTTCTGTCTCTCTCTCTCTCTCTCACTCTCTCGCTCTCTCTCTCTCTCTCTCTCTCTCTCTCTCTGTCTCTACAGAAACAGTTCCCTCTCTCGTGCGCTCATGTGTAATTGCGCACGGCTCCCGTGTAAATAAACCGCAGAATAGCTGTGATAGAGTCGCGTTAGCGTCTCCTGTCAGAGACACTTTCCCTGTTCGTCCCCGCTCTGAGAGTCCGTCCCTGTCTCCGTCCCTCTGCAGAGGCTCGTGAGCATCTGTGGGCAAAGGCAGTGACAGGTGCGGCTGGTAACAAGCAATCTGTATTTTACTACAAAGCGCTGAAGACTGCGTATTTGTTGAAGTGTGCATTTTACTGCTGAAGACTCTGCTGTTTTTGTGCCCCCTCGTGGATTCATATGCTCCCTTAAGACTGACGTCTGGCGACGGGACTGGCCCACGTTCGTCTTTATCAATAACGTTTATGCAGCGCATTTCATTCTGCATTATTCGACAGGATTCAAACGTGTTTGCAGTAATACATTGGTACATTAATAAAAGTAGGCTACAAGTGATATTACAACTTATTTCTGTGTAAAGACATCTGTAATTTATGATGAGGATATTGGATTCTGGAATTAATTAATACATGACTCAGAATGTTGTGTCCCATCAGGAGCAGATCGTGAACAGAACTGGAGATTTCTTTGTGCGTAAGAGTCCTCCAGACCTCCAGAAGAACGTTTTCAACTAAGAACAAGTTTGTGCGTGAGAATGTGTTGTGAACGTTCGTGAATGAGGCTCAATATTTCCTCCTGAGCTGCAGGAACAGACCCACATCAGGACACGGCTCTGCTACACTTTTGAATTACACTCAAGTGTCTTATTCAGTCCTGGTTTATACCCAGTTTACTCTGAGTCTGCGTCAGGCTCAGAGCCAGGACCAGGTCTAGTCCTGACTCAGACCTGACGCAGACCGCGGCACTGCCATCTTTAATTATTACAAACAAGGCTGTGGGAACCCAGGTGCTGAGGGCGCTGCAGAACCCCCTGGTGGATAGTTTGCAAACTACAGGCAATATTGATAAATAGTAAATATGCACAGAAAAAGCATTTTTTGGGTAAATTTTGTCCCTCAGCACCTCCTAATGGAAATGTCTTCCCATGGCTCTGATTACAAAGGCTTCAGTAGACTAAGTTATAGCTTTGCTTCGCTTTAAGACTTTTTTCAATTTGACTTGTTGCTCTTTATAAAAGCCTTGAATTAAAAAAACAACAAAAACAGTACTTTACAATGTCAATGGAAAACAGGTATAGGCCTAACACGTAAGCTTCTTAATCAACCTAAAACATGTACAACAGTCCACACCTGACAGGTCTAAGCCCATGTGACACTGAAGCATGGGTGAAATGCAGGTCAAACTTTCTCCAAAGGAACGTCTTCAAACGCGACGTAGGTGTTGGAAAAGCGAGGATCTACGAGTCGGGGCCGTAGTTCAGTTCTCCGGCGTGTGAAGTTCAGCGAGAGTTAAAGCGCCGGAGCGAGGGGTCTTTTCTAAAGCGGGGTGTTGGGTGTCGGGAGGGGGGGGTTCGACGCAGGGGGAAGAGTTGAACCCGGTGTTAGTGGGACACGAGCAACGAAGGGGAGCGGTGGAGTCATGTTTCAGGTCAAAAGGTGTAGGTACAAGCGGGAACACAGAAGGTTAGAGAGTGAACGCCGGGGTAGAAGGGGAAACGCGGGGCAGATGGAGAACACGTGACTCCGCCCTGACGAGGAAGAACAGTGGAGCTCCACGAGTAGAGCGTTTCACCAGCTACACTGATTTATGGATCTTTAATGGGATCAGTTCATTTAAAAGACATTTCTACATTGACTCTTTAAGAAACCAGCCAAAGAACTCGTATTGTCTGAGAACTTATTGGCTCAGAGGCATTTTTACTGAAACGACCAAAGCTGCTCCTCTGTTACCACGTTTGGTGTGCGTTACTCCTCTTCTCTCAACGTCTGATATGTTTGTCATGAATTGGGCGATTCCAGGCTGGACGGGAACATGCTGGAGTTCTCCCTGTGTCAAACACCTCATCACCATCTAAAGCCCGGGATTAGAATGACCCGGGGACGTCCGTAAAACTCATTTTTTCTATTTATTACTGGAAAACCCCTTGAGATGACCAAAACATGAAACAAACAGACGTAGCAATATAACACATGCTGTAATTTCACAAACAAAGAATACAACACAAAACATTATAGACATGATACAAGGAAACAAAACAATAAAGACAACACGACAGATAAATGGTCATATATATATAGCGCCTTTCCACCTGCTTTAAAGACATTGACATTGGGCCTCATTTCCTAGTTATCCAGAGTGTTGTTGATGTCTGGAGATATTTTTTCTTAAATTCATGCAGTTCTTATATTGAAGAGTCTAGTGGCGCTAGGCTAGGGCAAGGCTAAAGCATTTCTATGGTATCAGTTAGCCTGCATTAAAACAGTCTGACCCACTCCACAGTGCACCTGAGGTAAATCACTTATAACACCAGACTAACCATATAAATGTCTGTGTTAATAGAATCATTTAAAATAACTTATATTTGAGCAGCATCAGCTTCGTGGCTGTAAGCTAACGCAGCGGCGGAGTGATCTGCGAGAAAATAGTCCCTCAAAATCCGGTAATTCATGTGATACAAGGTCAGTTATATTTCAAACATTATTCTATTAACACAGACATTTATATGGTTAGTCTGGTGTTATAAGTGATTTACCTCAGGTGCACTGTGGAGTGGGTTAGACTGTTTTTAATGCAGGCTAACTGATACCATAGAAATGCTTTAGCCTTGCCCTAGCCTAGCCCAGCGTCTCTGCTCATCAAACAGCAGTTTCCTTTCCCTTTGAGTCCATTCACTCTGCCTCCTACAATCATTTAATCCCGTGTGAATAGGGCTTCAAACTCTGTGGTTAAGGACCTTTCTCACCAGCCTGAAGACTAGTTGGAGGCTCGAGTTGCTGCTGGTCTCCAGGTAGTCTCCGCTGAAACGAGCAGGTTCGATTTCGGCAGAGACCACATACCTGAAAAAGTCTCCACATGGTCTGCGAGAGGTCTACGCGCTCTCAAGCAGTAGCGAATACCATTGTGTTGACCATATGGAGACTACCTGGAGACTCGCGTTATTGCCAGGGGATGTATCAGAGACATCTCGGTGACAACTCTAGTCTCCAGGCCGGGGACGAGCAACAAACAAAACAAGCAACAACAACGTGACGAAGAATAAGACGAAAAAGTGACGACAATGCAAGGAAAAATTTGTTTTGTAGGTCTAGGCTTTCAAATGAGGCGTCACACTGGACAATAAGCCCAATGCCCACCTCGGCTCTCCCGTTGCATTATGGGTAATGGAATGTCTTTTGGCTACCAAACAATAATGATAGTTAGCGTAAAGCAACGAAGAAAGCTCTGATTTGGAGCGTTTTAACTGCTGCAAAGTTGATGATTTAAAGCGTTTTTGTCGTTGCCATGGAGCCTGTTACAATATTAGCTTAAAGTCTATTTTTACACCAGGCTGCGTACGGAGATAGACAGAAACCAAACTGCCATTCATACGAAGAGATGCTTCAAAAGTGACGACCAGTCCTTGTTCATATAGTTGGAATAACTATGTGAGAAAAACATTTGTGACCCTTGAAGCGACTGTTGGACAAAGTCCAGGCTCTGAAACTGTGGCCTCATGTCGCCGATATCACAACATTTAAACTGAAATGAGAAATATAAACATAGAATCCTCTTTTTTCGTCAATAAGGAGGTGGACAGTAGACGAAATCTTTTCTTAATTGTGACCAGAGAGATCCACATACACACATAGGCTCTGCATCTAAATGTACTTTATTTTATTTTATTACGAGTGATCTGATGGAACAACAGAGCTAATCAGTCGCTAATTGACAGATGGAAATGTACCCACTATATTTAACATCAACACCGTTTTGGAACTTTTCCCTGTGATTACAAGACGAATTCAAATGATTTAAAAGTGAGGGTGTCTGTGTCGGGCTGATCCCAGGTCCTGTCGTTCCCCTGTCCGCGATGGTCCGCTCCTGCCTACGGAGCCGCCCTGACTTTTCCCTTTCAAGATATTCACAACTTAAATATTTGCAAGAAATGTCACTTGAGACTTATAGTCTGTAAACCAATGCCCGTAAGCCTTATAGTTCACGGTTATGGCTCAATATACTTCAGTGTTCACGCTCCGCTACCTGAACTCACACATTTCAATGGCGGAGTAGTTTGTTTGGGCTGAAATTAGGGCCTGATTGACCCACACATGAGCAGTCGAGATGGGCATTGGGCTTATAGGCTGTGAGCTCCAGTCGAGAAGCTTTTTAGATTTGGGTAAAGCTAACTGGAGAAAATGTGCTCAGTTAAAGGGGGGGTATTATGTAAAATCAACTTTTTCAAGCTTTATATCATGTTATTATGTCATTCCCTCATTAAACACATGCCTGGAGTGTTGCCTTGGCTCATTCACATATTTGAGTAATCAGTAAAAACTTAGACGGCAGCCATTTTAGGTGTAGCTATGCCTCAGTCCTCCTAGGAACGCCCCCACCTCCTGGAGACGCCTCTGGACCTTTCGTCACCAGCCAAGCCACCAACCACTGCTCCTCAGCTCAGCAGAGCCCCCTCCCCGCACAGTAGTGTTGTTTAGATGCCACAGCAGTGTGCTGAAGGGGGCGTGTCGGAAAGCTTCTTAAAGAGACAGAGGCCTATTTCAAGACGTTCAGTACAGCCATTTTGAGAGAGCAATTTTATTCAAGGCAGTTATTTTAATTTACTGCATATACAGACCAACAGAAGGTTACGTCATCATTGTAGTATGCTATAGACTGGTGCTATGTGATTGAAAAAGCATAATACCCCCTCTTTAACAGGTTAACCAACAGAGTTTGAAGCCCCTATCACACAGGATTATTGTTGGAGACTTTGTCAGAGTGAATGGACCTGCTGAAACGGCACATCGGACGTCAGGAGGAGCGAAGAACATCCGCTGGGGAAGATTCACAGATCACTCAAAGATGCGAGAGTGGCTCAGGTCAAGACACAGCCCCAGGTCTGTTCCCAATGAGAGAACAATATCGGAACATTGTTTTAAAATCTCTAATGAGTCGATTTTGCATCATCTGCTCAACTGTTCCCATGTGTCGTGACTTCATCCATCGTCCCGTCTCAGAGTTTGCTTTTGGAGGCTCTTCTCTGTCACAAACCGTCTTTATCGTAATGGAAAAAGTAAACATGGACGCCGGTGTCAAACCCGTCGCACCCAAGTCACGTTCCAGACACATTTTCCCGGCGCATTGTTCATTGTTGCCGCTCTGCCCCCCGGTCGGCGACGGGCTTTGTTGTCGTCATGCTGAAGTAATTTGTGCCTCGGGGTCGCGGCGGAGCGCTCCAGACGAGAGCGTTTTGATATAAAATGCTCCCTACTGTTTGACCTCCGCGGTGAACACACACACACACACAGGCTCCCGCTGCAGCCCGGAGTTGGCAGCGACTCGGCCTCCAAACCACAAAAAGCTCATGAAAGATCTGCAGGCTGAGGCCCCCCTCCCCTCCTCTTACCCGCTTCCCTCCCTTTTACAAATGATCCCGACCCGGAGCTAATGGTGGCACAAGTTCACAGCGGCCTCCGAGAAGTGCTGCTTTTCATTTGAGTTTTGTTTTAAGTTTTTCTCCCGGCCGCTGCTGGAGAAAAAGGCTCATTCCTCTCCCGTTGTAAGGGCTTAATACCAATAACTTAGACACACAGCACAAATGTGAGGCCTTGCTCTGCAGATTTCCATGCTTTTGCACAGAGAGTCTTCATAAAACTTAAAGGGATATTTCAGGATTTTTGACATAGGGCCTCATTAGTTATCCAGAGTGTTGTTGATTTCTGCGGTTATATATACATGTTTTATTCATGCAGTCCTTATATTTGAAGAGTTACTGATACTAGGCTAGTGCTAGGCTAGTGCATGTCTATGGTAACTAGTAGCCTGCATTAAAAACCTCTTCAAAATCATGGGCTCGTCCTCCAAACGTTGCCATATCTGATTTGTAAAAAGCTCCTTTGTGAATTCCACGTGTAGTAACGCGGCCGCAGGTAAACAAACTACTGTAGATCCGGTAACCGAGCAGATCACTCCGCCGCTGCGTAACTTACAACCAGGAAGCTGATGCTGCTCAAATATAAGTTATTTTAAATGCAAAATGGTTATATTTGAAACATTATTCAGTCAATACAGACATTTATATGGGGAGTCTGGTGTTATAAGTGATTTACCTCAGGTGCACTGTGCTTGGGTCAGACTGTTTTTAATGCAGGCTACTAGTTACCATAGACATGCACTAGCCTAGCACCACTAAACTCTTCAAATATAAGGATTGCATTAATAAAAAAAATCTCCAGTAATCAACAACACTCTGGATAAATAAGGCCCTATGTCAAAAATCCTGAAATATCCCTTTAAACCATTAGCAACATGATCTACAGCTATAGGTGAAACGCTTTGGGCGACACTTGTGAAAAGTGCTATACAAACATGATTCCCTTCGCCTACAGCACAAAAACACAACGAAAAAGTGACAAAAGAGCGACAAAAAAGACACGAAAACACGACAAGAACGTAAAAAAAAAAGTGACATAAACATGTGACAAAAAGTCCGGTCAGTTTTGTAGGTCTTAGCTTCAAATGATGCGTTACACTGGCCTATAGGGTGTAGGCTCCAATCGAGAAGTTTTTAGATTTGGGAAAAGCCGCTTAGAAAATCCACAGTTTAATTTTGTGTAATTAGACTTTATAGTGTAACACTTCACGTAACCATATTTAAATAGGGAAAACGTGGAAGAGTTTGGTAGCTTCTATCTTCACCTCGTTTGGAGCTATAGAGGAGAAGAGAGAGACTAAATGCTAACGTCGTCTGTGCTGTGTTTACGTGACTGAAGGCACACGTGGAGACCAGACAGGTACAAATGAACTCGTCTAAGCTCAGGTAAGAACATATCTCAGTATGTAAAAACGGTGGCCTGTTCCTTTAAGGTTAGGGCCAATGGTTTTATATGGCTCTCTAATCCACAACACAACTGGGTTAAAGATGTCGTCAATGGTACATTCTCGGAATAATGAGACGTTGGACCAATGGCATGGCACCGGATTTGAACCCGGGACTTTAGCGGTTAGCGGTTGGTTAGCAAATGCAATATTGATCTAAAACATGCAGCTGAAACTTCATCTCCAGTCGTTTCACTTTCTGAATTTCACGTGATCTCACCATAAGTCCCTCCTACCTCCAATATCCCTCGCTATGTAGGTATGTTCAGCTCCGGATGAGAGAACAACATTGTAACATGGTGAACGATTTAGCATAATACCGCACTCTTAATCAATCCAAAACGTCCACCACTTGACTGATCCTGCAGCTCGGCACTTGCATCTCCTGAAGGATTCCCTACAGAGACCTCACTAAGCTAAAAACCTACCCAAGTGATGTTCCCAGAGATAAAACAACACATTAGCGCTGTAAGACCTTTCATTTATCCGGCGTTTTGACCTGCAGCGGCTCATCCGTTGGACCATGAGGTCACTTGGAAACTTTGCCCCTAAAACCCACTCTCACTTCTCAGACTTCCATTCCCTCCTCCTGCCAAGTTCAAACTCAGTATCAAACCGCGAGCAGGAATTATTAGCGTCGCGATGATTTTAACGACGTATGAGATTTCAATAACGGAAAGAACAATGACTTTTCGACCGACTCTGTATTTTCCTCGCGTCCGTCCTCACTCCGGCCTCCGTCTAAACTATTCCAGTAATGTGGAAGTGTTCGCCCGCTCCCGGCTCCTAAAACACTATTGTGCTTGCCGATCCACTGGCCAGAGGAGGGAAAGAGTCGGGATGAAGCGAGATCATTAACAGCCTTGTATTTGTCGACGATGTTTATCCTCCGTCAAGGCGAGTTCTGTGCGAGGAAGAAAGTCAACAAATGTGTGGATTAAACAGAGAGGTTACCGCTGCCCAGTGGATCCTACAGTTACAAAGACAGACCGACAGCTGGGTGGTTTTATTAATGCTGATTCCAGACATTCAGAATCACTAAAATGATCCGGTTGATGACATACAGAGAGCTTTTAAACCGCTCACTTCAACCGAGCACAGTTTCTCCAGTTTGGCTTTACCCAAAGAGCGACAGAGAAGTGACAAAAAAGCGATGAAAAGGTGACAAATGGTGGCAAAATGGTGGTGGAAAAATGACACAAATTTTATGGGGAAAAAAAGCTATGAAAAAAAAGAAAAAGTGACGACAACGCTGCAAAAATGCACTGAAGCAACACGCGATGTTCAGTTTGATTCGATCAAAAGGTTTGACTCAAAAACGATCAGAAAACAGTTGTTCTGCTCTTTCCATCACGGAGTTTTATTGAGAAGTCAAGTGCGGGACGAGAGAGAGGAGAGCTGCTCTTCTCCTCTGGCTGACAGCGCTGAGCAGCAGTGAGGGGAGGGGCTTTCTCTGAGGGGGGAGGGGCTTTCTCTGAGGGGAGTGGCTTTCTCTGAGGGGAGTGGCTTTCTCTGAGGGGAGGGGCTTTCTCTGAAGGGAGGGGCTTTCTCTGAGGGGAGGGCTTTCTCCTCCTCCTTGCTGTGTTTAGAGAAGGATACTCTGCCCTTGTTTCTATATAAAACTATTAATTAAATTGTATTTTAAAGAGTGGATATTGTTTTGGGTTTAGAGAGAAGCTGCTAGACATATTTGAAGTGACCTCAAAGGACAAATTACAAAGGTTTAACATAAAAATATAGGCCTATATTTTAGTATAAGAGGGCTATAGACTTTATTTCATTTTTCTTTTACATATTTTATTTTTGTGAAGGTGTATCTAAATAAATCCAAAATAAATCCTTGTGGCATTCTCAGGAAAGCCACAAGTGTGAGCTCTCAAATACTTTCTGAATTTTGTTCCTATCTGCTGCAAAGGCTGAGAAATCAATCATTTAGTCGTTGACACAATTGCTGAATACTTCAGGAACTTCAGGTTTTCTGGAACTTTCTGGAACTTCAGGTTTTCTGGAACTTTCTGGAACTTCAGGTTTTCGGGCTCTTTTCTGAAATCGCCCGGAGGTTTTCACAGGCCTTTTTTCCAGGCGTTTCAGGCCCAAATGGCCCGTTGGCTAAAAGGACTGCTGTAGGCTGCTCAGAATTAGCCTGAAAAATCACCACAGCGTAAGTTCCATTTCCCACAGCGGTGCATATGTAAGGAAACAGGAAGTGGAGTAAACCAATCAACGAAGGGCGTCTGCCGTTGATGCAGCGTTATTGGCGGTTTTGCGTTAATATTTGGGACCTCTGATGCTAACTATCATAGCCACTTTAGCATAGGGACCTCTGATGCTAACTATCATAGCCACTTTAGCATAGGGACTCTGATGCTAACTATCATAGCCACTTAGCATAGGGACCTCTGATGCAACATCATAGCATTAGCATAGGACCTCTGATGCTACTATCATAGCCACTTAGCTAGGGACCTCTGATGCTAACTATCATAGCCACTTTAGCATAGGGACCACTGATGCTAACTATCATAGCCACTTTAGCTTAGGGACCTCTGATGCTAACTATCATAGCCACTTTAGCATAGGGACCACTGATGCTAACTATCATAGCCACTTTAGCTTAGGGACCTCTGATGCTAACTATCATAGCCACTTTAGCATAGGGACCACTGATGCTAACTATCATAGCCACTTTAGCTTAGGGACCTCTGATGCTAACTATCATAGCCACTTTAGCATAGGGACCACTGATGCTAACTATCATAGCCACTTTAGCATAGGGACCTCTGACGCTAACTCACTGGCGATTAGGAGCCATGTGCCATCCCATAAGCCACTGCGCCAATCTCCCCACCCCCCTCGCCCCCACCCTCCAGTGATTCATGCGCAACCACTGTTGATTGACAGGTGCACATTTAATAATAAAATAAGATTCTGCACAAGCCAAACTTTATAAAAGTGACAAAAGCTCCCCACAGCTCAGTCACATGGTTTTAAAGAGCCTCCTTCCTAAATGAAGCAGTTTGTGCTTTTGCTTCATTTAGTAGAAACTTAAGCCACATGGCTAATTTGCATACTGTAGCTTTATGAAACAGCTGTTGAGATAAAATAAAGGGAAATGTGAAGGATCATTTGGATGTTTCTTTTTTTTCTCCTTAAATGTCTTTATTTGGACACTATGTTGTTGTTGGACAATATACAGTAGGGGGCGGTATGCGCTTTTGTTTGGCCTGCACTGAACTTTAAAGAAGAAGAAGAACAGCTGTTGGTGATGTCACTTCCTCTTCCCCTGGGTAAGGACGGTGGAATTGGGCAAATGCTGCTGAAGCTGCTGAAGTTCACTAACTGCATAGAGATCTAACAGCTGAGCCCATGAAAGGTTAAGGATTAGTTGCTAGTGTTAGCACTTAGAGGCTACAATTTAAAGGTTTCGGATGCAGCCGCACTTTTGTTTTCAGGTCTCTACATTCATGAGCATCGACACAGGTCTGCAGCGTAGGGTGTGTCTTGTGCCGGCTTAGGACGAGCTTATAGGTGCTATTCCAGTATTCCAGTGATCCACATTATTAGAGGAGCATTGGGTTAAAATAACATATTACGTCACTGTAAAAAAAGAACCCAGAGCCCACTCACTTAATCGCATTGAGTAAACAAGGGCTACTTTACAGTTTGATGATGCATCATTCACACTGCTGCCAGTAGAGGGCGCTGCTGGCTGTTTCAAAACACTGACAAGCCCAAAGTCTTTTATTCACATAGACATTATTTAAAAATTCAAAACATAAAATATATCGGTGCAATTACGCTCCATCCACATTCAGATCTAATAATTCCACGTAATGATTAATCCGATTTGGTTAAATAATGAGTAAGTGCCCGGTGGTCCCGAAGTGCAATCGCTCCACTGTTTAAAAATCATTAGGAAGCACGATCAAAAACCAGAGCGAGGGAACGTGGCGTCCAAATCCTTCCAATCCTCCGAGATCTGAGCACATTTATTAAACTAATTCTCCGCGTTATCCAAGTCTTCCTTCGCTCCGGGCCAGTTCTCGACAGTCACGCTCTGAGTTACGCCGCCTGGATTGTCTGTAATAAATCGCGGCGGTATTGGAGCCGCCGGGGGATCAGCCGTAAAGCCCGGTCTGCTTCTCTCTTTAGCCGAATCATTAGCAAAGACAAGCCTTTACGACGTGTTTACGGCCCGAGCCAACGCCGGCCAACAGGAAATTACTGCAGGGTCGCGCACTCGGCCGTGTTTGCACTTTATGATATGAAAACTTTTAGGAGCATTAGGTAAACTTCGAGGAAATAACGCCGCAGCTTTTGTTGGAATCCAAAGTCGTTCCTCAGACAAACGCCGGGAATATTCATGGTTATTAGCACGATATTTGTTTGGAAAATTGGCGCAAACCTTCAAAACAATGTGTTCTGGCAACTTAAAACAGAGTCTTGGTTTAATGGGATAAATAACAGTCATAGTTTTACAGCAGTGAAGTGGCAATTTCATAATAAGTTTTAATGTAAAACATAAGCAACACCGGAAAAGGAAGAGTTCCGTTCTTTAAAGAGTTAGAAAGTAAGTAAGTGCTTTATTTGTCTTTGTTCAACAGAATAGTGTTCAGGTGTTTGTCCTGAGCCGCTGTGACTGAGCCGCGCTGCCATTGTTTTTGGAGGTCGGGGAAACCGTAGCACCCGGAGGAAACCTGGCTGCCTCCAGTCTCCCCTGGGTTTGTCCCTGTTTCAGAGCAGAGAAGAAGTTTTATTACCATAGTACAGGCCTGGAGACATTTGAACAGCCAACACAGTGTTCAGGGCATTGATCATTCAGAGTCTGGAGATACTTCCACATGAAGAGAGTTAAATAATCTTAGTGACATGTGCCACGTTTATTAGGCCACAAGTCATGTAGAAGGTCAAATGTACTGTCTTAGCAGGACGATATGATAAGGGCTATATGTGAGGGCCGAATTAACTCTATAATTCCCCATCAGTCAGCTCCCCCTCCTCCTTCCTCTTCTTCCTGCACAGCTCCCTCCGCTCCACAACAGTTGGTGAAAGTTGTGTTTTTTCAACATTGAGAGCCAGAATAATAATAATGCATCGGTTTATATAGCGCTTTTCTGGACACTCAAAGACGCTTTACATTGCATTATTCATTCACTCCATACTCGTGATGGTAAGCCACTATTGTAGCCACAGCTGCCCTGGGGAAGACTGACAGAAGTGAGGCAACCAGTCTGCGCCATCGGCCCCTCTGACCACCAACCCACCCACCCACTCACTCACCACCCACTCACTCACTCACTCACTCACTCACTCACTCACTCACTCACTCACTCACTCACTCACTCACTCACTCACTCACTCACTCACTCACTCTCACTCACTCACTCACTCACTCAGGCTTCCTGGTGTTACCAAACGGTCTCCCATCCAAGTACCGACCAGGCCCTTCCCTGCTGAGCATCCAACGTCTGACGGGATCAGGCAGAGCAAAGGCGGGACGGCCTCACAAAACAGGTATTGGTTCACTATATACCCGATATCATATTTTTCCTGTATCGGCTCCAATAACTGATACCAGTATCGGATCGATGTATCCCTAATTAAAAGGACCATCTCTGGTGATGTGTGCCTATTCAGCAAGAACCCTGAGGGCCACACACATTGGTCTGAGAGCTGCATTTGGCCCCCGGGCCGCACTTTGGGTTCCCAACCGATTACATTACTGCATTAAATGATAAATGGTCTCAACTTATAAAGCGCTTTTCTATCTTCATCAGGCCCAAAGCGCTTCACTCTCTCATTCACACACTAGTGTACGCAGACACTGGAGGCGAGGAGGGTGAAGTGTTTCGCCCAAGGACACAACGACAGTGGGAGCTGGGATTGGAACCCCCGATGTTTGGATCATGAGACGACCCGCTCTACCGACTGCGTCACCCTTGCCTTTAACAGTAATTACAGAAGTCACATTGTTAATGTTTTCTGCTTGAAAGGGTTGAGTGTTTAGCAGGTGAGCAGTGTGAGAACATTAGGTTTAATATCGAAACACACACCTATTCCTTTAGTGCCCATAAACAATCACACAAACCAAGCAAATACTGTAAACATTGAAAACAGTCAAACCAAGGAACAGTAGTAGTTTGAGTAAAATTCTAAAACAGTAACAATGTTCTGGCGAAACGGCTCGTCTGTTTTGTCGAATCGCATGAAACGAGGGAAAAATGACTGCAGTTCTTCTTTGCATCTGGAGCCAAAGCCGCTCTTCAGACAGATGCTGGCTCTACTGATGGATAATTAAAGCAACGTCTGGCTGAAACGCTGGAGCGAAACCCTCAAAACGATGTCTTCTGGCGTCTTAAGTCCCCCTCGAGAGCGGCGGGAGAAGAAAGACGGGATAATTGCGAATCAAAGTACGTACATAATCGGAATCCTCGCCTCGTCGTGAACCTCGGGCTGCGTCTGGTTTCGGGAGGCTTTTGTTGTTGACTGCATTTCCCATAATCCCCTCCCTCCCCGGAGACGAGGAAGATCACATCCAGCTCTCTGCAGGAATCTGAAGACTGCGAGAAACCCGACCTCTGGCTGTTTAAGAGACGGACTTCTCGTGTGGCTTTGTTAAATGAACTAACTTGACCGCCGTAAACGTTAACCTCCGCCCCCGCTGTTCTTCCCCTTTGTGTGCGGACCGTCCCGTAACTTCACGCGGCGCTGACCCGTGCGTCCGTAAAAAACCCGCGTGTCGTCGTTAAAGCTCCTCGTTGGCCGCAGTTACACAGACGTTAAAGGTGCGTTTAAAGGCGCTCGTCTGTGACACGTTTACGGCCTGAGCGCTCAGTTTAACGGCACATCTTTGTGTCCGTGAACTCGAACTTGGATTTAACCTCTTAACCCCCGCCTTAACCGAGCACATTGTCTCCTGTTTGGCTTTACCCAATTCTAAAAGGTTGCAGCCATCGCTTTTGTTGCGTTTTCCTCTTTGACTGAACATTTTAAAGGGATATTTCAGGATTTTTGACATTGGGCCTCATTTCCTAGTTATCCAGAGTGTTGTTGATGTCTGGAGATATTTTTTTCTTAAATTCATGCAGTTCTTATATTTGAAGAGTCTAGTGGCGCTAGGCTAGGGCAAGGCTAGTGCATTTCTATGGTATCAGTTAGCCTGCATTAAAAACAGTCTGACCCACTCCACAGTGCACCTGAGGTAAATCACTTATAACACCAGACTAACCATATAAATGTCTGTGTTAATAGAATCATGTTTGAAATATAACTGACCTTGTATCACATGAATTACCGCATTTTGAGGGACTATTTTCTCGCAGATCACTCCGCCGCTGCGTTAGCTTACAGCCACGAAGCTGATGCTGCTCAAATATAAGTTATTTTAAATGATTCTATTAACACAGACATTTATATGGTTAGTCTGGTGTTATAAGTGATTTACCTCAGGTGCACTGTGGAGTGGGTCAGACTGTTTTTAATGCAGGCTAACTGATACCATAGAAATGCTTTAGCCTTGCCCTAGCCTAGCGCCACTAGACTCTTCAAATATAAGAACTGCATGAATTTAAGAAAAAATATTTCCAGACATCAACAACACTCTGGATAACTAGGAAATGAGGCCCAATGTCAAAAATCCTGAAATATCTCTTTAAGGCTGTCCATATACTAAGGACGGAGCGTTGCTCTGTCTCATCCCTGTGGAGCGCCGCATTTTTTGTTGTCAACAAGGCTCATGAAGAAAAGGTCACCATACCTAATATGGAGGTGTTTCACTGATGTGGCTCCAGCAGAATAAAGTGAAGGTCCCGTTAGTTCCATCTCAGTCTCCTGACCTCAGTATCATTGAACCACTGAGGGGAGATCTTAAACATGCAGCTCATACAAGACAGCCCAGGAACTTACAGGACCTGGAGGCTTTTTGCAAAGAAGAATGGGCAGTTTTACCATTAGATTATATACAGAACCTTATCAACAACGACCACAAAAGACTCAGAGCTGTCACTGACGCTAAAGGGGAAATACACAGTATGAAGAACTGGGGTCATTTTGGTATTTTCTTTTTCCATTATGATTTAAAAAGAATAAACTCAGTTGTTTGACCATAAATGACTTCACACAAACACTAACTATGAGTGAAAGCAAAAGTTCTGTGTTATCTTTCATGTTCTTTGAAAAGCAGTCAAAAAAAATAAACATTTCTGCCAGGGTATGTAAACTTTTGAGCACAAATGTATAAACATTTCTTTTAAAAATGCGTACAATGAGAGATTAATACATGACAGATAAAAACAGCCCATGACGGATTTTTACAACTCTGTCAGAATGAAGGAGAGAAATGATCCCAGCGAAACCACTGGTTTAGACCCTCTTGGGACTCTCTTTCTCTGAGGACACCAGACAGTGTTTGACTCACAGTGGGCTGAGTAAAGGTTTTAGTTTGAGCTTATGACGACGACATAAGGTATCGTAAACCAAGTATCGTTAAAGTACTGGGATTGAAAAAGATTTAATGATTCCCAGCCGTATACAGAGTGAATAAAACACTGGATCTTTGGACGTTGCAGAAGGTCATTGAAACAACGCCACAGAGAATGTGCAGGAATCAAAGCTAAAGGCATCCAAACACACGGGCAGTGTTTATTACTTGTTGTGTGTAGAAACACATCTAGTCCTGTCAAAAATGCAAAACCTGATATGAAAGAGGCTCTTATTGTCACATTCCTTCATATTACAACATTCTGGACTATGGAACAACGCCACATCCAAACATCTGCGAATATCCACCACTTCTCTGAACAACAGTCTTGCATTGGCTCAGCTGCATCGTCCCGTTGACCGTGGGCTCACCCCAAAACTCAACCTCTCGTCGCTCTGTAATAAATATTTGTAGATTCCAGCATTCTTCTGCCTGTGATTTTCTGTAACACGAGTCGCCCCGAGTCCGACGGCGCTCCCCGGTTTCGCCCGCGCTCTGCCAAACCCGCTCCGGCCCCATATATTCACACATTCTCCGCAGTTATCGGGTGCTCAGATGTTTTGGAGGAGGGGCCCCCGGGGTGCTCCGCCGCTGACCCCGGCCCCGCTGCAGTAACATAACGCCTGCGAGTTCACCGCGGGGCTGGGTCCACGCCGAGCCCAGTCAGAGCCGCTTCACGGGGACAAAGAGGACGGTCATTTCAAGGCGAGACGCTGCAGGTGAGACATCGATTCGGACGTTTGGTTTGTCGATTATAGACTTAAAGTTGAGGAAAATGTTCTTTCATTATTGTTTTTACTTCACAATAAAGCCTATACTGTAGATGTGGTGACAAAATCTAAATAATGGAAATAGCAAGGTTAGAATTAACAGTTTTATATTGTTAGTATTAGATACAAAGATTTGTTCATGCACTGATCCAGCTTTTTTCTACCAATACCGATACCGATACTGGGTTTTGAGTATCTGCTGATATCCGATATTTACCGATACCACTTTCTTAAAAGTGGCTTTCTCTGAGTGAAAACTGACTGACTCCATTTAAGATTCAAGGATTATATAACATTTGTATAATAATCCTTGAACAAAGTAACAGTCAAGCTGATTGTATTAAGCTCTGAATGGGGAACTGGGGTGGGATTAAATAAGTTAAATAATCTTCTTCCACTCCCTGTCAGGTAGAAATGGATCATTAGTTTACATACTGTATATTCTCTTTTGTTGCCCATTGCTGAAATAAATGAATAAATGAATGAAATGAAATGAAGATCAATAAAGTCATATTTATTGTCATGATCAATTATCAATTATATCTATTGATAAACTCTTGGATAAACATTTAACAAGGATCACCGGACTTTTCTACACTAAATATCCTTGGGTATATGACAGGCTTTAGGAACATTAATATAAACAACTCAAATATTATTAAATACATTTGATCAGTTATTTCTTAAACTAAAATACAAACACTTGGCTTCAGCAGTGGTTATTTTATTTATCAGGCCACTTTAGGTATTTCTATATTAGTTTCGGTCCCAGCCTTGATTAGTTAACGCTAGCTTTAGCATACTGATGCTAACCGCGGCATTTTGCGCGGCGATGGAAAATGCGTTTGCGGAGGTTAGAACTAACTCAGCGGCTGGATTCTCCTGGTTCTTAGCTTTAAAATGACATACAGCATGTCCATATTCATTTAGATATAGGTGGTAAAAGTTGTGTTTTTAAGGCGGTGAGAGACAAAACTGGTATCGGTTCAGTATCAGATATTTGTAGCCGATACCCGATTTCAGTATCGGTCTGTAAAGAATGCGGTAAAGTTTGCTGGTATTTGGTAATAATCTCAAACACATCTTTTTCACTATCTTACACTTTGTTGATTAGTGTAATATGTGTATTTTTTAGAATGTGTGTTTATGTGTGTTTTATAGAGCTGCTTAAATACAGCCATCAGTATGCACCTCCCCATGTAAGCATATCCCCCCATGAACCTCATAACTCCACAGAAACATCAGTAACACTTTATAATAACTTAACACCTTATTTAGCCATAATAAATGATGAGTAAACACTTAATTCATCACCAACAATTCATTAGTAAAGTGTGAATAACCCTTAATAACTACAATGAATAAGTGAAGTATGTGAAGAACTATTCATTATGAGTTGGGCACTAACTGTAGTCATTAAGTGTTAGTCACTAATGAACTAATGAATTGTTCATATTGAACTAAGTGTTAATTCATTGATTATTAAGGCTAACTAAGGTAAGGTAAGTTTGTTTTTAGAGCACCATTCATACAGAAGGCAAATCAATGTGATTCACAGTTGCATAAAGTTACAAGAAAGCAGAGAAAACCAATCCATAAAACATCAAAATAAAAATGAATGAATTACAGTAAAAAGCCAGAGTGCTGCTTTATAGTTATAGTTAATTAGACTTTCTCAAATATGAAAAAGGTTATGGCCAAATAAAAGCAAAAAGTGTCATGAAAAACCCTACGGAACACAAGGGTTACTGCCACAGGAGGACTGCAAAGCCACAGTTATGGAGATCAACTAAAGACTTTGAGTAAATCTGGATTAATGTGACTGAGAGTCCCCCGTGTGAACCGCGGCGTGACCTCCGCCTCGGCCCCGTGTGCTGAGCGTGACCCGGGCGTCACTCGCCGAAGCGGCCCGTAAAACGCTGAGGAATCGCGGGCCGTAACTCCACATTGTGCTGCTGTGTTTGGATAACCTCTGCACGCTCGCTCTCCCCGAGCCGCTCACTATTTTACATTTACGAGTCCCCCGGACCCCGCGGCGGCCCCTCCCTCGCTCTCACACACTCAAACCCCACCGTCCTCCGCTGTTTTCGGAGCAATTACCTCCAACAATAACCGCGGGCCGTGAGCGAGACTACTGTATTGTCAGGGGCTGTTTGTAGAACTTATGAAACGCTTCCGGATCCAGAAGACGGATGTGTCAGGTTTGACCCCAGAGAGGCCCACTTTACACTCGCCTTACGGGAATCTGTGAGCCATTTCAACGGCTTTTTACACTTATTTAGATCAGAGGTTCCTCAACTGGGGTAGATTTGGGAAGCTCCTTTAACTGACCATTAGTGACCGAGTTACAGACCAGTAAAGTCTAAAACAGACAAAGTAAAGTTACCAATCGGCATCTCCTCATGACGACAAGTGAAGCTGAACTTCCCCCAAAATTTCAATCAAAAAAATAGCCAAATAAAATTCATGTTATTTTGCAAATGTAGGTAAATGACGTAATGAATCCACAAGAGTCTGTTAAATGTCAGGAGAAAGTCAGCTGTTAATCAGGTGTTTCAGTGTGGTCGTCCCTGTCCCTCGATGTGAGATTCCATTGAAGCTCTGCTTTTGGAAAGCAGCCTCTGATTGGCTAACTATGAAGCTCTGCTTCAAAGCAAAGGATGCTGTAAAAGGGAAAACAAGCTTTGACTGACAGATCCTGATGATCCTGCTCTGTGTCTGTAAGAACAGCACTCACATCAACTGCTGTCACTGTCTTCCAGAGCCAAAAATCCAACAACATCTTAGTAGTAATATAAGAAAGAAGAAGAAGAAGAAGAAGAAGAAGAAGAAGAAGTTAATTGAAATTACCATGACAAGCAGAGGCCCAAATAAAGAAATTAAGAGGAAGAACTGACAATAAGGCAATCTCTAGACCAGGGGTTTGCAAACCTCCAGGTAAGTAGACAGAAGTAAGTCAGATTAATCAGGACAGCATGACATTAATTTATTTAACTTGTGTTACTTATTTATTGGTTTATTTGGTCAGGACAGTGTATGTTATGAACACGCCACACCGGATTGTAGCCAATGGCTAGTTTCCATCCGTTGTCCCACACTTGCACACTCACCACACAAACACACTCATTAACCCGGCAGTGGGAGGGAAAACCCAGAGGAAACAAACGCAGACATGAGGAGAACATGCAAAGTCCACAGAAAGGCCCCACCTGGGATCAAACCCTGATCTAACCGCTGAGCCACCGTACCGATGGGAGACATGATTTGGTTCATCACAAATCGTCGGCCTCTGTTTCAAGAAATGTCCTGCATTTGTCGTGATTTATCTGACTTTGTTTATGAAAATATCTTCAAATGTGAGATCATCACTGGATAAGATTACCGTGGTCATTTGGCCCCTGAACGGGTTTTCACCTTTCAGTCAACAGCTTAATGACACTCATCACGACAGAAGCCGAACTCCTAAACCCGGATCGTTAACCTCCTTCATGAGGCGGAGCTGCTCGGATCAGGTCTTTCTCACCTTCGCCCGCTTTGGACCCAGATCCTCCTGGACGCCGTAAAACATTGTAACGGCCGTGTTTTTCACTCTTCTTCAAAGAACGTCATCTTACTTCAGGAGCCCTTTAGTTCTGACCTTAGATCAACCACATTACATCCTTTATGACCAAAACACCGGTTAGTTCTTATGGTAGAGTAAGTACTTATATTGTAGGAATTACACAATGTTAGAGAAGCAGAAAGCCTTCACAGTGAGAAGGTCCTGGGATCAATTCCAGTTTCTCCCATTCATGCCAATCATCTGAAATGCAAAGCTGGCTAATCCTCCTACAAGGTACAACATTTGCACCAATGGTAAATGGTCTCAGCTTATATACCTGAGGACTAATTCCAGCCCTCAAAGTATCTGGCCCTCAGTGGGTTCTAAACAGGTAGTTCCACACTGATGTGGGCCCTTTGGAAAGCGTTTGGTCTATATCAGGGGTAAGTTTGCTCGGTGGAGGACGATTAAAAGTGTTGTACATCATATATGGCCTAAAGAACTTTAACCTCTTAACCTCCACCTGAACCGAGCACATGTTCTCCAGTTTGGCTTTACCCAAATCTAAAAGCATATTGAAAAAAGCGTCAAAATAGCGAGAATGAAATGGCGACAAAAACACAACGAAAGTAAAGAGTGATGAAAAAGCAAAATAAAAGCCACAAAAAAATGTGACGAAAACGCAACAACAAAAAGTAAAACCTGCCTGTGAAAGTTGGATAATTTGATTGGTATTTTGAGGGGATCAAAGTCACATTTTAATAAGAATTCTATCCCTCCAACCTTTTCAAAAATATAAAAAGGAATATGAAACCATATAGAGCGTTGGTTCTTTGTAACATTTTGCAACCATTTTAACTTCAGGGCACCGTTCATCACCGACACGAAAAGCAACGAAAAAACTATGAAACACAAGAAAAAGTGATTAAAAATAGACGAAAACATGACAAAAACTCTTCAAAAAGTGATAAAAACACTGCAATAACGAAACTAAAAAGTTACGATTAGTTTCGCAGGTCTTAGCTTTCAAATGAGGCGTTGCTCTCCAGTCGAGTAGTTTTTTTTAGATTTGGGTAAAGCCGAACTGGAGAAATGTGCTTGGTTAAAGTTTTTAACAGGCATTTGATCTGTGATTTGGGTAATAATGTTCCTCAAAATCATCTTGAGGGCCAGAGTTTTTATGATGCAGGGCCGGATTGGCCTGATGTTGCCTTACCCTGGTCCAGTGGTTCCCAAAGTGGGGTCCGGAGCCCCTGGGGGGCCTCAGAGGCACTGCAGGGGGCCCCCAAAGCTTGTTTACAAAACAAGAACATTGAAAAAACCACAGATTTTTGAAAGGGAATGTACATTTATTTGCTAAAATGTACCTCTTTTAATCAGTATTTAGCTGTTGCAGATGATTGTCATTTAGCTGTAAAATAACAACTCATTATTTTGAATAGAGTAAATTATTATTATTGGGGGGGCCATGGGAGATTTTTGAAACAATAAGGGGGCCACGATGTTCCAGACTTTGGGAATGGCTGCCCCGTGTAAAGATTTTACATTCACCTTACCCCCCGGTACTTTAAAATTGATTTCAGATTACCGGGGGTAACTTGAAACTGATTTCAAATTACCCCTCCTGATTTCAGATTACCCCCGCCAATTACAATATGTATTGTTTGGTACGGCCGCGTTAAATAGAAAATGCCGGATGTTAATAACTAATAATAGCTACAACTCGTAACTTTTCATCTGCGGTTTTCTGCTCCAAACTTGCAAATAATATACAGTATATATCAATAAATAAATCCACTATCCTTAAGGTTAGGGCTAAGGTGAGGTTAGGGTTAGCTTGTAAACTCCACTAGGGCTAAAGTAAGAAAGCAGTTGAGAGGGGGGTAATCTGAAATCATGGGGGGTATCTTGAAATCGATTTCAAATTACCGGGGAATAGCCTGACATGGGGGTAGTTTAAATCTTTACACCGGGCCTATATGATGTAAAGTAGACTAGTCTTTGTAAAAACTGGTCATCGCTTGGAACCTTCGTCTGCCATTGTTTAACGAGGAAACAATTGTCCCGCCGTACAGCAAACTCTCTGATTCCTCTTGTTCCTGTAGCTAACCTCTTGGAAATGTGTCTCCACTACGATAGACAATGAATAATCTTTGGGACGACGGGGGAACCATTGCCAACTTTACTCAGAAATGCAGCTGTTTGTTGTTTATCGATCCTTTCAAATTTGAAGTCACTTCCCTTCATCCTGGCTACAGAGGGGCTCCTGTTGTACATGTTTCGGTGGCGGGGGAAACTGTAGCTGGCGATGATAATGAGAAAAGTATGAAACAAATCCATGTTAAAGACTTGAGTTCAAACAAGTCATTAACTCTTTGCTTTGGAGGGAAAATGGCACCTACTCGGTCTTAGTTACGCCGCCTTCAGATCGCGCTCCGTGCCTCTACGTTTCTGTTACGAGGTGCGGACGTTTTTACAGCTATTCAAAGTCAATATGGATCAGCGGTACGCGGCGCTCACGACCGTCCCGTTGGTTTTTATTATGGGACAGTAAACCCGGGACTTGTTTCCGCGCCGGTTCAGGGTTTGGGAACTACGCTCCACACGTAGTTAACGTGATTTACGGCGACAACGTTAAGCCTTTTACAACGCTCTTCTTATTTGTCACATTGGGATGATTTAGAGCCACTGTCTGCGGATGGAAATCGCTGCGCCGCGTTCCAGAGCTGTTGTTTGTGAGCCAGTTCGTGTTTGAGGTCGTTCCGAGTCCCAAATCGCGGATTCCCACGATCGTATTTTTTCGTCGGAGGCAAAAACAAGACGGTCAGAGGAATTTCATGTTTTTAGGTCCAGGGTGTTTAGGGGCTACGTCAAAGATTTAAGCTTTTTTTTTTTTAAATAATTATCCAAACACATGAGGCCACAGTCTTAGACCCTGGACTTCATTGTAGCCTGTTTTATATCTATGCGTTCAACCTTCCATCAGTCGCCTTTAAGGGTCAAAAATGTGTTAAAGGGGGGTATTATGCTTTTTTCAATCACATAGCACCAGTCTATAGCATACTACAATGATGACGTAACCTTCTGTTGGTCTGTATATGCAGTAAATTAAAATAACTGCCGTGAATAAAATTGCTCTCTCAAAATGGCTGTACTGAACGTCTTGAAATAGGCCTCTGTCTCTTTAAGAAGCTTTCCGACACGCCCCCTTCAGCACACTGCTGTGGCATCTAAACAACACTACTGTGCGGGGAGGGGCTCTGCTGAGCTGAGGAGCAGTGGTTGGTGGCTTGGCTGGTGACGAAAGGTCCAGAGGCGTCTCCAGGAGGTGGGGGCGTTCCTAGGAGGACTGAGGCATAGCTACACCTAAAATGGCTGCCGTCTAAGTTTTTACTGATTACTCAAAATATGTGAATGAGCCAAGGCAACACTCCAGGCATGTGTTTAATGAGGGAATGACATAATAACATGATATGAAGCTTGAAAAGTCCATTTTACATAATACCCCCCTTTAATCTCCAACTATGAACAAGGACGGGTCACTTTGGACAGCGTCTCTCTTCATTCTTCTTTCCGTTTCTGTCTTTTTTTTTTACAACACAGTCCTGGTTGTAACAGGAAATCCTCAGTGACAAGAAACTAAATCATCAACTTTCCAGCGATTGAAATAGTCCAAATCATTGAGTCACCATCTGTGAATAGCGTTGTTTGGGCACTTCACTGATTAGAGAAGCTATAGATCTGGCCCCAAATCTTTCTTAACGACTGTATTACATTTATTACATTAAGCAAAGTTTAAGGACGTATACTTGATTTTTACAAACAATGGAAGAGAGAGCAAATTAAAAAGTCAATTCTAAACTCAATCTTAACTTTCCAAACACATTTGACTTATAGAGATATTTTCCAGCATCACTGTCACAGAAATGCTGGAAATCTAACCTGAAACTTTATGGAATTGAAACAAATGCTTTATAATTAGATGCACAGGGTTTTCCCTACAAATGTCTGGGTTTCATATATTCTAAAGGAGGACAAAACTAATTTCGTTCCACAACTATCCATCCATCCATTTTATTCCGCTTTATCCGGGGCCGGGTCACAGAGGCGTCTGAGCAGTGATGCCCAGTCCACGCACACCTCCTTCAGCTGTTCTGACCCCGAGGCGACACCAGGCCACAGAGACATAGTCCCACCAGCGTGTCCTGGGTCTTCCACGAGACCTCGGCCAGGAGGTATCTGGGACAGATGCTTGAGCCACCTCAGCTGGCTCCTTTTGATGTGAAGGAGCAACAACTCTACTCCGAAGGGTGCGCTCAGCCACCCTGAACAGTCCACACCACAACAGTCCGATACAGCGACCGCATCACTGCTGACGCTGCACCGATCCGTCTATCGATCTCACGCTCCATCCGTCCCTCACTGAGAACAAGACCCCGAGATACTTGAACTCCTCCACTTGAGGCAAGGACTCACCACCGACCTGAAGCGGGAAGGAGAACCACGGCCTCGGATTGGAGGAGCTAATCTTCATCCCGGCCGCTTCACACTCGGCTGCAAATCGCCCCAGAGCAGCTGAAGGTCCTGATTTGATGAAGCCAACAGAACAACATCACAACATCACCCTCCGGCCCCTGGCTGCGCCTAGAAATTCTGTCCATAAAAGTAATGAACAGAACCGTTCCACAACTGGAAGAAAAAAAATCCGCTATAATGCCTTTAAGTCAGAAGGAAAGATTTGACCAATATTTAGCTAGTTAACTTGAGAATACACTGACCTTAGTGTGAATGGTACAAAATGGTGCGAAGGCGAAACAACAGTCCTTTAACCCCCGTCTTAACTGAGCACATTTTCTCCTGTTCAGCTTTACACAAATCTATAATCTTTTTGAAACGAGTACGCAACAAAAGAGACGAAAACACGGGGGAAAATGCTTCAAAAGCGTGGCGACAACGCAACAGTAAAAGTTCCAATTTTGTAGGTCTTAGCTTTTAAATTAGGCCTATAGGCTGTAAGCTCCAGTCAAGAAGCTTTAAAGGGATATTTCAGGATTTTGACATTGGGCCTCATTTCCTAGTTATCCAGAGTGTTGTTGATGTCTGGAGATATTTGTTTCTTAAATTCATGCAGTTCTTATATTTGAAGAGTCTAGTGGCGCTAGGCTAATGCTAGGCTAAAGCATTTCTATGGTATCAGTTAGCCTGCATTAAAAACAGTGTGACCCACTCCACAGTGCACCTGAGGTAAATCACTTATAACACCAGACTAACCATATAAATGTCTGTGTTAATAGAATCATGTTTGAAATATAACTGACCTTGTATCACATGAATTACCGCATTTTGAGGGACTATTTTCTCGCAGATCACTCCGCGCTGCGTTAGCTTACAGCCACGAAGCTGATGCTGCTTAAATATAAGTTATTTTAAATGATTCTATTAACACAGACATTTATATGGTTAGTCTGGTGTTATAAGTGATTTACCTCAGGTGCACTGTGGAGTGGGTCAGACTGTTTTTAATGCAGGCTAACTGATACCATAGAAATGCTTTAGCCTTGCCCTAGCCTAGCGCAACTAGACTCTTCAATATAAGAACTGCATGAATTTAAGAAAAAATATCTCCAGACATCAACAACACTCTGGATAACTAGGAAATGAGGCCCAATGTCAAAATCCTGAAATATCCCTTTAAGATTTGGGTAATGCCGAACTGGAGAAATGGTCAAACGATAAATGTTCTCAACTTATATAGCGCTTTCCACCTTCATCAGGCCCAAGCGCTTTACAGTAAGAAAACGTCACCCATTCACACTCTCATTCATACACCAGTGTAGGCAGATACTGGAGGCTTCGAGTGTTGTTGCCATATTTAGCGTTGTTGCACCGTTTACCATTCGTGACGACTTCATGACTTGTTTTTTCCACGTCTTCAGCGCAGAACGATGATAAAAAAGGACCTTGTATGTAATAGATTTGCACTGCACTTTATCCGACTTCCTTTCCCAGAGAGATCAAACACTTAGGCCCATTTCCTAATTACACGCGCCGCTGGGCCCTACACGTCTCAAAACACAAACATGTGCGATAAAGCTCTCAAACCGCAGCCACGGTCTCGCTCTTTAAGTGGAGGGGGGGGAGACTCCGACCTGGCCGTGACCGCCGCCTCGCTCGACGGAGACTTCGCAGATATCCCACGTGTTTCCCGAAGACGCCGCGTGCTTCCGAGCGTCGTCCGTGGAGCGCGGCCAAAAGGATGGACCTGGAGGCGCATGTTTAGCGTCTCGGAGTCCTGTCCTGAATGTCCTCTGACGTGGAGACTTCACAGAGTCTGTCAGCGGCTCTTTCCAGACCGTCCTCGCACACGATCTGCAGGAACCGTCCCCGACGCCGTTTCATCTGCAGCGGAGCGGAGACGAGAGGGAATTAGGGCGACGCGAGACTTCCGACGGTTGAGTTTTCGTAAAGTTCCGAGCTGCTGAAGCTGAAACGCTGCCATCTGTATGTCCTGGGTTATATAGGGCTCTGCTAGCATCCACCGCAGATGTGGAGGTGAAAACAATGACATATTAGACAGAGTTTTTGCCTGTGAATGACAGATTGTGTTTGATAAATTGAGTTTTCCTCAGTAAATCCTGCCTAAAATAATAACAATAACATCATCAGCTTTTTACCACCTGAAGAACATTGCTAAGATCAGAGGAATAGTGTCAAAACCAGACTTAGAGAGACTCATCCATGCATTTGTCTCCAGCAGGTTAGACTACTGTAACGGCTGCTCACTGGCCTTTCTAAACCAGCTGTTAGAGCTGCAGAATGACATGTTAGAGCCGTATGAACCATCTCGGGCCCTGAGAACTACAGGGAGGGGTCTCCTGGTGGTTCCAGAGTCAATAATAAACACGGTGAGGCTAAAGCTAAATCTGGAACAGTCTTCATGAGGATGTGAGACCAATGGCCGCTGGCTGCTCTGCTTTATGACCGCAACACTGGAGGCCGCCATTGCTGTAGTACCTCCATATCATCGTAGTCTCCTATTGAAAGCATTGGACTTTAGACACGTTAAAAACAACTTTAATGCCTGGTTTCAATTTTTGTAATGCTTTCTATGGCTACATATTCCTCCTGAGATAACGCTGGGTTAGTCACAAAAAAAGAAACCAGGCTGGTTTTCGAAATAAATTTTTTTTATCTCCTACTTAACGAGGTCGGACTGTTGGCATTGGAGCTGCACGAGCTACACGTCACGCAAGGGCCGAGTCTACAGTGAAGATCCCGCCCTTATGCCCTATTAGGAACATGCTTCATCAGAGCTGGGGAGGAGGAGTCTGTAAATCCGCCATGATTTTCCCTCGAACGTGGTCATTATGGTAAACGGGAGGAGTGAGGAGGAGGAGTCTATTCTTTTTAACGGTCTATGTGTGAGACAGGCCTCAACTCTGACAATGTTCAATCCAGGCTGAAAACAGCTCTTTTTACCCGTGCATATGAAAACTGAAAGTATTTATCTGCACTCTTGCCTTTACTGTCATTGATTAACTTTATGTTGATGTTTTATTGATTGATTTGATCTGTCTTCTTGTAATTTTATGAAGCACTTTGAATTGCCTTGTGTTTGAATTGTGCTCTACAAATAAACTTGCCTCGCCTAAAGCTGTTGTGTGGTCGGACGTTCCATTTTGTCGCTACTACAGCTTCAATCTTGTAAACTGAGTAAGTTAAACAAGTGTGTGGATTATGTTTTAATGTTTAACGTAACTGATCCGAACACGTCAGGCTCCAAATTCAACTTTGCTTGAAGGGAGACACTGCAGGCAAAGCTCATTTTTGTCAGTTTTCAGGTTTTGGGCCAGATTGGTCTCTGAACATATAACTTTCACCTCGATATTAAATTATACCTAATCTTCACAATAACATGTTTAAATATTGCACTGAGTGAATGTTTCTCTATAGACTTCGTAATTTCAACGGCCATTTCCTCAAAGGCATTTTTCTCTCATTGGGCAACAACACGTCGGTATCCTACAGACTTGGATTGAACAATATTTGGAAGATTTTTCAGAGGGATTTTTTAATATCTAATTCCTAGCCTGATTTATTGAGTTTTGAATGTTAAAAAACAAGGCGAAATTTACAGATTTTTCACTAAAAAACAATGTATTTCCAAAATCCCTCTGAAAAAGTCGGTGTAACTAATATCTCAACCAAATAAAACCATAAATTTGAATCTGGCTCAATCCATTATTCAGTTTTCGTCGCTGGAAAATGCAACATTTTGGGCATTTTTAGGCATAAAACACCATAATTATATATGAACACATAAAATGGCAGAAAACTTGCAATACATTTTTCTTTCTATTTATGCCAGTGATCTACAGCAGAAGGTTCAATCGATATCTTTAAATAATAATAAAAAATCCCTATTCACCTGCAGTGTCTCGCCTTAACATCAAATAAATTGTTAATCAAATGTTTAATGTCATGACGTCAGCTAAATCATCCATCCATTTTCTTCCACTTGTCCATTGCCGGGTCGTGGGGGCAGCTGTTGGAGCTGCACCAGCCCCTATGGCTCCTCCTGCAGGTGGTGGGTCCACAGAAGGACGGCCTCATGGTTCTAACCGGGCCTGTTGGTCTCTCATAAGGGGCTTCTGAACCGCTCTTTGTCTGACCCGTCACCTATAGGACCTGTTTGCCCTGGGAGACCCTACCAGGGGCACCAAGCCCCCGACAACAGAGCTCCAGGATCATTCAGGCTCAAACCCTCCACCATGTTAAGGTGGAGGCTCCAGGACGGGATTAGCTAAGTCATGCTTTAGCTAAATCTAAAGCCGAATAAACTAGAAAGAACGAAGAGCTTCTAAAACATCATAACATCAACTTCTCTCGTTGGCCTGAGGGATAATTTATTACAAGGCTTTCTCCGAGTTTCTTATCCTCTTTATATTGTACCGCCTCGTGTTCTTCCTTTACAGGCTAAGTACTTTAGTTAACCTATTACCGAGTGCATTTTCTCCAGTTGAGCTTTACCCAAATCCATAAGATCCATAAGCCTGCAGGCCAGTGTAAGCCTCATTTGAAAGCTAAGACCTAAATGGATCTTTTTCCTCACGTTGTCTCCTTCGCTTTTTGTCGTGCGTTTTCGAAACACATTTTTGTCACTTTTTCATCACTTCTTTGTCATGTTTTGGTTATGTTTTGGTTCTACTAAACGTTGCCATTGGCCGTGAGTCTGTCCTGCCCACTATCAGAGCTAAGTCTAGGAGCAGCAAGATCTGAAAGTGTGCTCCGACTAAGCACAAAGAGTGACGCTATAGTCGGACTAAGATCGGACCCAGAGACTAAAACTATAGGGGCTGACAAAAACACTGTCCCGGGTTCGATCCAAGGGCAGAGGTTTTCCCCGTGTCTGTGAAGGTTTCCACCCCATGCTCCAGTTTCCCTCACCACTAACACCTCGTACAAGATGAGTGCGAGTGTAGGATAAATAAAACAGTCCAGTGCTCCATCATGTGAGTTCATCAGCATCCACTGTCCCGAACAAATAAACAAACGAACAAGAGCATTTGGCACGAGAATCACAGAACACTTGCCATCATCGTTCATCACATGGCCTCTGATTTATCCTGACCAGCCCAGTCCTGTACTCCTCACTGTCTCATCCTCACAAACATTACTTCAGATTTACAAACATAACATATTCATACTGTGGTAAGTTGAGCTGAATATCGGCTCTTTATGCCTCACTAAACACTCCGGTTTTCTCGCGTCGGCCTCGATAGAAAACAAAGTGATCTCTGGTGTTGTTGAAGTCCGTCGGGACGCTCCGTGTTTATTGTCCCGCGGTTTCGCTGCAGCTGAAACCTGCAATTACAGAGGAAGCGACGGTCGATGGAGATTTACACGAATGAAGCTGAACCGGAGTTTTATGAGTGGACTTTTGTTTGAGACGGACGTCAGACCAGAAAGTGACAGTGGTTTCGGACCAATCCTGTTTGGGGTCGCACAGTTATAGAAATAAAGAATAGTGGCCCCTTTATTATTCATATTTGGCCGCCATTTTGACTCAGGGATGATACGCATTGTCACTATTCAATCTGTTTAGATACTTATTAAAGCAGAACTAAGTAACTCATGCCCCTAGAGGCCATAAGCGCCACTGCAGGTGTCGTAGCATGTTGTGTTTTTACTCATTAATTGTCCGTGAGAGTAAATACTACGCTGACAGAAAAGACAAAGGGACAGAGGGATATTGTTCATCCAATTACACAATGGAGATCATTTCTTTCACTCAAACTTGGCTGTAAATACTGTTTAAGTGGCGCTAGCCCGCAGTTAGCTTTGCACGTTAGCCTGTTAGCTTCTTCTTTGTGATTCCATTAGTGTGTATTGGTGACTCCGACCCGGTGGCAGCGAAGTTGCAATTGTGGGGGAGATGAAAGACCCTCCAATCATCCCATTAACACTTGTATTACCCCCAGAGGGACTACGGAAAAAAGGATTTATTAAGGTAAACAAGTTACTTAGTACTGTTTTAATGTTAGAGCGGCCCTCAGCTGTGTCTTATTGTCTATTTGTTTTGTCAGTAGGTGTCAGTGGTGAACCCTGCTCTGCCCCCTGACTCCCCTCCACACTAAAGACCACACGCTGCTCTGATTGCATTCAATGAGATACGGAAATCCCCTCCTGGAGCCGCCACCTTAACGTGGTGGAGGGGTTTGAGCCTGAATGATCCTGGAGCTCTGTTGTCGGGGGCTTCGTGCCCCTGGTAGGGTCTCCCATGGCAAACAGGTCCTAGGTGACGGGTCAGACAAAGAGCGGTTCAGAAGCCCCTTATGAGAGACCAACAGGCCCAGTTAGAACCATGAGGCCGTCCTTCTGTGGACCCACCACCTGCAGGAGGAGCCATAGGGGCTGGTGCAGCTCCAACAGCTGCCCCACGACCCGGCAACCGACAAGTGGAAGAAAATGAATGGATGGAGATACGGAAATCTCATTCATCTTCAATCAATCAATCTTTATTTAAAGAGCGCGTTTCATACACAGGTGCATCACAAAGTGCTTGACATTTAAAAAGACATTAAAACATTCTCGCCCGACAAACCCTCCCAATATATACAGTTATCACAATACACACGTATACCTACACCCCCTACCCTTTACTCTACACTCACACACAGAATCAAGTAATCTTGTGTGAAACACACATTTATCAGCATAAATAAGATACGTAGCAAAGTAAACATTTTTAGACTTGTATTTATTTACTGAACTGCAACTTTCATGTAAGTCTCTCTTTGTTATTTTGTGTGTGTGGCATTTAGAACATAATGCTTCCATTTAGAACTAGGTTTACAGTGCGACCCTTGAACGCCTCACAGCCTCCTGGTGCTTTTTAATCATAAGGAGAAACAAAGCCCTGACGGCTCCTGTAGATACTGGATTATTAAACAGCTGCGTGTTTGTCAGATCACGATCGTTCTTAAACTTCTGTCATGACGCTAAGCTCTGGGGGGGGGGGGGGTCCTGTGAGGCGAGGGAGGTTGTTGTGTCCTTTGGCAAGACTCTTCACCCTCCTTGCCCCCAGTGTCTGCGTACACTGGTGTATGAATGAGAGTGTGAGCGTGACTGGTTCTTTGCTGTAAAGCGCTTTGAGCCTCATGTCGGTAGAAAAGCGCTTTATATACTGTGTATGGTTTGATCCTTGTTTCCGTGGAGACGGCGACTGACCGCTCGCTCACCTCTGACCGTCAGCTGCTGGAAAAGCTCTCACGTCTCCGAGGCATTCCAAATATTCCTTCCACCTGCGCCGGCTCCTCGTGTTAGAAAACAAGAAAAGAAAAAGCCTTTTTATCAGCCGTGTTTTACAAGCACATGGACGCGATCAGGTGAATGAAGAAAGCGATCGGTCGTAAAACGCGGACAGGAATGTGCGAGCGCCGTAAACGGGAAGAGGAATGTGTTTCTGCGGTTAATGAGCTCCGTCAGAAACGCGGCGGCGAGCGAGGAAACGAGACGCTTCACACGCAACAAACCTTCACCTGAACGAGCCGAGGTCACGCAGAGGTCAGGACGCTTTGGATTCTGGAATCAACTTCACAATAAGAGCTTTAACCCACCTGGAGTGTTCTGTCACTAAAAACATGTACAATAGTCCAGGATAAAGGAGTGTCTTTGTGAGTGTAGCCCGAGGTCACAATCATTAAGCTCTTACCCTGTTCAGCTTTACCCAAATCTAAAAGCTTCTGGACTGGAGAGCAATTGCCTGGTCTGTCAGACACTCCTCCTTTTTGTTCAAAAGAAGAACCGTCTGGGCGGCTGCTCGCAGCCAATCATTTCACGATTTTACCCACATCGGTCCAATCACGCACTCTTCCCAAACATTAAAGATGGCGGCCGATACACTGTTTTCTTCTGCTCTTTCGTCTGTTTTAAATCATTTGGAAAATATGAAATCCCTAAAACCGGAGCAAGAAACAGCGTTCAAGCGTTCCTCGTAAAAAGGAGGTTTTTGGAAAGGCTTTCTGCCGCTTGTTACTGCAACGTATCTAGCGTTGCTCTAATTGGTTGATGCCGTCTGTCAATCACGCCCACCGGGAAATTGTTGAGATCACGCTCGCTCTCAGACTATATGTCTTTGAAAATCTATGAAAAGGCATGTCGTTTGGCAGGCCAGGCAAGGAGAGCAATGGTCTAATGCCTCATTGGAAAGTGAAGACCTACAAAAGCGATGGAAGTCTTAATGTTGCCACATTTTTAAAGTGTTTTCATCTCTTTTTTGTCGTTTTTTTGTTCCTGCTTTCGATACTTTTAATTGTTCAGACTGTAGCCAGCCCTATAGACCCTGTAACTGCTGACATCATCAGTGACATCATCAGTGACATCAGCTGGAGGCAGGAAGTGATCAAGAGAAAGAAGATTAAACTAAAACTAGTGATTTTAAGTGTAAAACTACAACTGAAAAATGTGGTTCTGTTGTGGCTTAAGGAGCAAGAACAAGAGGAATGACATTTGAGACGATAAAATAAGGTTTATCTGATATTTCCAACAACAGTTAGACATTTGTTTATCGTTACTATGACAACAGCTACAATGGAAATAGATAGAAATCTAGCTTCCCGCCTCCAGCTAAGCCCAGAATGTTTACAAACAATTAAAGGGTCTATAGCCACAACGGATAAAAAGATAAAAAGATTCTGCAAATGTCTCACATGTTTTAGTCCAAACAGTTTTCACTTGTGTCGCCTGCCTCGTTGTTGGGACCTCATTTTGGCCCGGGAATTCGGAGGAGACTGGCCTGGAATTATAACTCCGTAATAGTGCGCTGGTCTCAACACAAGAGGTCGCTGGATCAAACACCATCCATCCATCTTCCATCCACTTGTCTGTTGCCGGGTCGTGGGGGCAGCTGTTGGAGCTGCACCAGCCCCTATGGCTCCTCCTGCAGGTGGTGGGTCCACAGAAGGACGGCCTCATGGTTCTAACCGGGCCTGTTGGTCTCTCATAAGGAGCTTCTGAACCGCTCTTTGTCTGACCCGTCACCTATAGGACCTGTTTGCCCTGGGAGACCCTACCAGAGGCACGAAGCCCCCGACAACAGAGCTCCAGGATAATTCAGGCTCAAACCCCTCCACCACGTTAAGGTGGAGGCTCCAGGAGGGGTGTATCAAATACCACTTTGACAATTTTCAGTCTGAGCTTGATACAACTCCACAACCAAGCACCAAGTTACAAATATTTATTTTTCCACTTTTCTACCTTTCACTTTACCCGTGCGGACACTCGTCTCCGCTGGATTGGACTGAACCAACTTGAACTAAAATGGAGGATGTTCCACTTAAAACCCTCTGAGTCAGTTCAACGTCAAATGGTCTCTCCCTGCCACCAGAATGAAAAGTTCGATGCGAACATTGTTTCAGATTTTGATACATCAGTCGTTATTTTGATAGATTTACCTGACAGTTACGCTTGTGTTACTTATTTATATCTGTAACAGCCCAGGCTCCTGCTGCAGCCAAGTTAAAGCCATTAGACCTGGAACAGCACAACCGAGAGTCTGTTATTAAAGAGGGGGTATTATGTAAAATGGACTTTTTCAAGCTTTATATCATGTTATTATGTCATTCCCTCATTAAACACATGCCTGGAGTGTTGCCTTGGCTCATTCACATATTTTTGAGTAATCAGTAAAAACTTAGACGGCAGCCATTTTAGGTGTAGCTATGCCTCAGTCCTCCTAGGAACGCCCCCACCTCCTGGAGACGCCTCTGGACCTTTCGTCACCAGCCAAGCCACCAACCACTGCTCCTCAGCTCAGCAGAGCCCCTCCCCGCACAGTAGTGTTGTTTAGATGCCACAGCAGTGTGCTGAAGGGGGCGTGTCGGAAAGCTTCTTAAAGAGACAGAGGCCTATTTCAAGACGTTCAGTACAGCCATTTTGAGAGAGCAATTTTATTCAAAGCAGTTATTTTAATTTACTGCATATACAGACCAACAGAAGGTTACGTCATCATTGTAGTATGCTATAGACTGGTGCTATGTGATTGAAAAAAGCATAATACCCCCTCCTTAAAACGTGTCCCGAACAACTTTGCAAAGTCCAAATTTCTGACCTGAAATTAAACCGAAGTCTAGCCTGAAAAAGAACTGCTGCCCTTTTATTGCCGCGCCACTGACTGCGACCCACGCTTCCACTGGAAACCTCTGGAAACCTGTGGCCTCGTCTGGAGCCAGGAGCCGTCACCGCCGCTGTCCTCCTGCAGGTAAATGAACGGAAAATCGGGCCCGATATTAGCGGCGGGGGCCTCTCCGCGCCGCTCACGACACGCCGCATAAATTGGGGTTAGTGTAAAACCATGAAGGGGCCGTTTCACATCAAAGCGGGCCCTTTGTGCGGCGCTGTCGCTGATTCGATTTCCACATGCGCCTCTGATGCTTCGAGGAATAAAACACTTTTGCAAAAATATTCCGCCCGGGCCCGAGTAGAGAAAACACGGCGGGTTCATAAAGCGCTGGCGAGATTTACTGCCGTCCCCCGGAATTAGAGACCGAATATCTGTGAGTTTGGAAAGAAACTTCGCTTCTTTAACACGGCTCTGCTTTTCGACGTTTATTTAAAGCGGCCTCCCTCAGCGGTAACGGTTTTTCTGCACAAGAATGACGTGTTTACTGCGGTAGCCATGGGATCTTCTGCAAACCCCACTGGTATTTCACTGTTTCTAACTTACAGCTGCACTCTGTAACATTTCACCCAATAAAGGGAATAAAACACAAGCACTCATTTCTCTCTGGCTCTTTATCCTGACAGAATATCCCTCTGAGAAGCTTGAGGAGCGACTCTGCCGGGAGCGGGACGTCACCAGATTTGTCCCGATAACGATACTTGGTGTTTCGATACCGATACCTGAACGACAGAAGAGACTCGAGTCGGAGTTTTCGGGACTTGAGACTCACTTGACCAAAGCTCCAAACTGTTGAAAGATCAGGATTCATGTGAACAATCTGCTTTACGACCGCAACACTGGAGGCCGCCATTGCTGTAGTACCCCCCATAGAGCCGCTAGTCTCCCATTGAAAAGCATTGGACTTTAGACACGTTAAAAACAACTTTAATGCCTGGTTTCTATTTTTTAAACACTTTCTATGGCTACATATTCCTCCTGAGATAACGCTGGGTTAGTCACAATTAAAGAAACCAGGCTGGTTTTCGAAAGAAAAATGTGCGAAATCTCGTACTAATGAGGGTCGGACTGTTAGCATTGGAGCTGCGCGAGCTACACGTCACGCAAGGGCGGGGTCTACAGTGAAGATCCCGCCCTTATGCCCTTATTAGGAACATGCTTTGTCAAAAAAAAAAAAAAAAAAAAAAAAAAAAAAGCATCAAATAAAAAAGCATCAAAAAAAGCATCACGAAGCATCAAAAAAAAAAAAAAAAAAAAAATAAACTTTTTTTTTTTTTTTTTTTTTGATGCTTCGTCAGAGCTGGGGAGGAGGAGTCTGTAAATCCGCCATGCTTTCCCCCTCGAGCGTGGTCATTATGGTAAACGGGGAGGAGTGAGTAATGACGGTCTATTGATAATATGTCTATGGTACAACCAGCGCAGCTATGTTTACATAATGATAATTAGCCATATGCTTTTTCAGTTTCCCGACACAGCGAGTCTAATCAATACTATTTTATTGATTTATTGATTGATTGATTGGTACGGACAGTGCAGGCCGAAGGAAATGTGTGTTTCTTTGGATGCATTAAACGTTTCTACAGTGAGAGAAGAGGTGAAGATTCATAGACGTTTATTAAGGACTGGAAAACGTTTGAAACAATGGGCTGAAGCTGTGGCGCAGACAGGAGCCTCCAGAAGCGGTAAGAGCTGGATTCACTGACAAAAATCTTGGGGGCGGTTCGGTGTTTAAGTTTAAGTTAAGTTTCCTGCACAGATCCCGGTGACAGCGGGACTAAAGGCTCTGAATCTACTTTGAGCAGGGCGAATCCAAGTATACAGGGGCTGGGGCCTTACAGGGGAACCACGGACAGAAAAACTATGTATAAAAATTAGGGCTGAAACAACTAATTGATTGAAATAGTCGACAACTATTTTAGTAATCGATACACATTTTCTAATAAACACAGACTCAAATAGAGCAAAAGTAACATGGCCATTTTGTATTTTTGATGAAAACCTAATTTATTTTTTAAAGTTAGAGTATGTAGTGTTTTGTACATTGAAAATTTCATAAATACCTGTCTGTGTCTCAACCAATCAGAAAGCAGAATTTGCGCTAAGAGCCTTAAAACACTCACTTTAAGTTATGTGACAAAAAATATATATATAATTTTCATACACCATTCACAGCCAAGCGATTAATCAAGTCTAGTGGCGCTAGGCTAGGGCAAGGCTAAAGCATTTCTATGGTATCAGTTAGCCTGCATTAAAACAGTCTGACCCACTCCACAGTGCACCTGAGGTAAATCACTTATAACACCAGACTAACCATATAAATGTCTGTGTTAATAGAATAATGTTTGAAATATAACTGACCTTGTATCACATGAATTACCGCATTTTGAGGGACTATTTTCTCGCAGATCACTCCGCCGCTGCGTTAGCTTACAGCCACGAAGCTGATGCTGCTCAAATATAAGTTATTTTAAATGATTCTATTAACACAGACATTTATATGGTTAGTCTGGTGTTATAAGTGATTTACCTCAGGTGCACTGTGGAGTGGGTCAGGCTGTTTTTAATGCAGGCTAACTGATACCATAGAAATGCTTTAGCCTTGCCCTAGCCTAGCGCCACTAGACTCTTCAAATATAAGAACTGCATGAATTTAAGAAAAAAATATCTCCAGACATCAACAACACTCTGGATAACTAGGAAATGAGGCCCTATGTCAAAAATCCTGAAATATCCCTTTAACATCGACGTTTGCGACTTGAGGAGACTCGACTTGGACTTGTTGGGACTTGGACTTGACTCGAGATTTGCATTTAGGTACTTCCTCCCAACCTCTGCTGAACGATACTTTCCCCTGATACCTATACTAAAAGGTTTGTCATCCAGAACCAGAAAAGAGATCAATGATGTTTGGAAGATCGGCAAGTTTACGATACCAGACGATCTTTCCATCGAGCAGATCGATCTTCCACGTTTGTAGAGATGTTCCAGCCCACCCGAACACCAAAACAACGCGCCAATCTCTGCGCCGATCTCATTCCAAACGGAGGTCGCCCGCAGTTCACCAACAACACTCAGCTCTGCGGCTTTCGTCCACAATCGTCATCAAAGTCAGAGCCGTGGAGAAAACAAAGACGCCACTGGCTTGTTTTTTCCCCCTCCGCGACTTCATCTGCAGATCTGGAGATGACGGATACAAACCTCGTAAACATGTTTAGTCTGGGCTCTGTTTGGTAAAGCCGAGCGGCGAGAGGTCAGAGATGGTGGAGCTGATGAGTCTGTTAGAGGTTCTTTCATCGGCACAGAGGAGAACAGCAAGTTAGTGAAGACTGGAAACTTTAGCCATATTAGATATTAGAAAGACTTCCCTGGTAGTGCAGACACATCGAAATCAAACTACCTGCAGTTTCTTACTATAGTTTCATTGTCCACTCTTTTCAAGCGTTTAGATTTGGGTAAAGCCAAACTGGAGAAAATGTGCTCGGTTCAGGAGGGGGTTAAGAGGTTCACAGGCCTTCGATCTCTGAGTTGTGTAAAGTTCTCAGAATCATCTTGAGGGCCAGATTTGACTAATTTTAAGAATGTCATTTATATCATTTCATAATAAACTGACTGAGAAAATGCTTGTTAAATGTTTTTGTATTTCTTTTTTGCTTTTTCATCATTTGTACGATCATAAACGATAAAATAGGTTTCATGGACCTGCCAAAGGACTATGAAAATGCTTAGTAAATGTTTTTGATATTACTTTCAACTTTTCTAATGTAAAATGTGTACGATCATACTATATCAAGAGTTAACTGTAAACAACTTTTGTAAAGGGAAACTGTGTCACTATCTGCAGTTTCATGTATGGAAAGTCAGGGGTAGGTTTAACATAATGGGCGAGGAAGGTGCTTCTCTATGTCTGTGTAAGCTCTCAGTCGTACAGGAGTTGTCCATCTTCAATGAAGGTACTTGAGTCATCTTCTGTACTCAGTAGTTGAAGTCTTCGAACGTTTCGCCTCTCATCCAAAAAAATTAAAATAAATTAGCTAAAGAAGAACGTTGGTTTGAAAGAGGAGTAAAAGAAGCTATTTTTGTCAAGAAAGAAAATCCCTCCATGAACCGGAATGGTGGGCTCAGATTTAATCTTCCGTCACTTTACTCCAATCTGCTTCGGGGAAAACCGACAGGGCACGGCTAGTCAAGGAGACGATACCTCAGCTAACAAAAGAACAATAGGCAGGTAGTAGCTGTGATTAGAGGGGAGGAGCCGGGCCAACCCCGACTCCTCCCCCTGGTCTTTATCTAAGCTGTGAGCTGAGCGGGACTTTAGTCCACTGACGAAGCCTTTTGGATGAGAGGCGAAACGTTCGACGACTTCAACTACCGAGTACAGAAGATGACTCAAGTATCATTGAACGTGCTTCTCTATGGTCCTCATGGCGGGGAGCTGACATTGCTGTAATACCACCCCCTGGTGGCCAGGGGCGACTCCAAGAGACACTTGGGAGCATTGATTCTAATGAGACTTCCGACCTCCCAAGAACGGCTTAAAAGCCTGGCTCCAAAGAGTTTTTCTTTTTCTAAAAAATCGCTATGACCCATGTGACCACGCTGGGGTAGGTGAAATATTTTTAACCACGCTGGTTTTTGTTTATCAGCCCGAAATAGAGGAAGCCTTTTCAGTGCATTGACTGGCTCCAGAGCCTGTCAAGCAAGCTCTGGAGCTCTGTGGAGGCTCCGCCCACCCCATGAGCACAGGGCTTCCCGCCTTTTTGCCCTTTTAAGGAACAGGCTGCGTAGGAGGAGTCTGAGCAGCCATTAAGGTTCACACAGGACTCGGGACCTTTTCTATGAATGGGGCTGAATAGGAATTAATCTATCTCTAATTATTATATCTATGGTTTTACATAAATTCTCAGTGAACTTCAAACTACTCATTTTGAGTGAGCAAATTCTCTCCTTTTCCTGTGATAACACCTGTCGTCTGTTATCTTTGTTTATTAGTTTATTTGAACACTAAACGAAACAGATTATTCAATGATGTTTAGTGGCCATGAGATGTGAACCCGACCCACAATCAGCAGAAAAAACAGAATATATTTTAACTTTTGGATCAGACACTTTAAAGGAACCACAAAAACATGATGGAAAAAGTGACGACAATGCGAGGAAAAATCTTAGATCAGTTTTGTAGGTCTTAGCTTAGCTTAGATTTGGCTCAAACTAGAGAATATGTGCTGGGTTATGGCGGGAGGTAATGACTTCTAACCAGGCTTTGACTTCACCTAAATGAGGTCGATTGACAACAGCTGGAAACAACAGGATTGTTCATATGTTTGAGGCTAAATGCTAACAGACAAAGGATAATCAATTGACCAAAATACAGAATTGTCAGAGTTTCCTAGAGTATTCGTCATTGTCTGGTCTTCTTTACCCTTTCGCTGTCTAGTCACGTGGTTCATGACGTTGTGTTTGATTGGTTGTTAGCAAAGTTCCAGACGGTCCTGATCCTTACGGACAACAGGAAAGTGTCGAAGCGGGGAAACTATCACACAAAAAACGTGGTCAAATCCAAAGCCCTTTCCCAGCTCGGGGCCTGTGCGTACGGCGAGTGCAGCCCGCGCCCCTCTGGCCCGCGGAGTGAGCAGTCAGGTGTCAGCTTTAGCCTCGGATCGACCCGCGCCTGGGAACCATCTCGTCTCCGCGGGGGAACTCGGCGCTCGCAGGCCCCATCTGGCCGCCACATGGACGGAGCACTTTCCCTTCGCTGTTCCCTGAGTTAACCCGCGCCTCCCCCCCCTCGCCTCACTGAGCCGCCCCCCTCTCCCCCATCCCCCTGACGCCGCTCCAGAGGTGTGTGTTTCTTCCTGGTGCAGGTCACAACCTCTCTCCAGGCTTTAAAGCTCTCGGATTCAGATAAACTGATCTGTTCGGAGGCTTCAACACAGTTATAATGTGGCTTTACCATTAAAAACATGCTGGAAAAACAATAATAACAACGCCACAAAAACACGCCTAAAGGGTGACGAAAAAGCTACGAGAAAGTCACGAGAGAGCGACAAAAAAGTGACCAAAAAACGCTTAAAGAGGGGGTATTATGCTTTTTTCAATCACATAGCACCAGTCTATAGCATACTACAATGATGACGTAACCTTCTGTTGGTCTGTATATGCAGTAAATTAAAATAACTGCCTTGAATAAAATTGCTCTCTCAAAATGGCTGTACTGAACGTCTTGAAATAGGCCTCTGTCTCTTTAAGAAGCTTTCCGACACGCCCCCTTCAGCACACTGCTGTGGCATCTAAACAACACTACTGTGCGGGGAGGGGGCTCTGCTGAGCTGAGGAGCAGTGGTTGGTGGCTTGGCTGGTGACGAAAGGTCCAGAGGCGTCTCCAGGAGGTGGGGGCGTTCCTAGGAGGACTGAGGCATAGCTACACCTAAAATGGCTACCGTCTAAGTTTTTACTGATTACTCAAAAATAACGTGACAAACAAACAAAGGTCTTAGCTTTCAAACGATAGCGTCACACTGGCCTATAGGCTGCACTCGGCAAAGGGGTTCATCATTTTCTAAGCGGATAATAAGGGGAACTATATTGTGAGGCGTAATGACACCTGGAGTACTTTGTCAATATTACAGCGTGAACGTCGATTTTTGTGTAGCTAGACTTGGATTGTGTAACTGTATTTAAATAAGGAAAACATGGAACAGCTTGGTCGCTTCTAACTTCACCCCCGTTTGGAGCTATACCTTTGCTGGGAGAGGCTAAACGCTAACAACATTTGTGTGACTGAGCACACGCGTAAAGACCAGACAGGTACACATCAACTCGTCTAAGCTCAGGTAAGAACAATGGCCGCTGGCTGCTCTGCTTTGCGACTACAACACTGCCACCTCCATATAGCCGCTAGTCCCCCATTGGAATGCATTGCACTTTAGACACATTAAAAACAACTTTCAGACACAATCAGAGGCACCGGGCTGGTTATCGTAGGAAACATTTTAGAAATCTCGTACTTAATGTGGGTCGGACTGTTAGCATTGGAGCTGCGCGAGCTACACGTCACACAAGGGCGGAGTCTACAGTGAAGATCCCGCCCTTATGCCCTTATTAGGAACATGCTTCGTCAGAGCTGGGAAGGAGGAGCCTGTAAATCCGCCATGATTTCCCCTCGAACGTGGTCATTATGGTAAACAGGGAGGAGTGAGGAATGACGGTCTATTAATATGTCTATGTGTAAGAACATATCTCAGTGTGTAAAAACAGTGGCCTGTTCCTTTAAGCCGGGAGTTAAGAGGTTAAAGTCAAGAGTAAAAAAAAGACCAAACTCACCCTTTACTGTGCTATATTTAGGAGGTTTTGCAGGTTTTCCATGAAGTATATCCAACATGGCTGTAGATTCACATTGGTATCATTCTCTATTGTCCTGCAGTGTCTCATCTCATGTTTCTCTCATTTCTCGAGCTTCAAACCCCTAAAACAAGTTATATAGTATTATACAGTCTATGTTTCCCTGTTGAAGAAGGTGGTGAACGTGACCTCGTGTTGTCTCTGACCTCTGCGTCGTCGCGCGGGACGTGCTGCGACTGCGTTTCCACCGGGTGATGGATGAGGTGTGGGTTTAGCCCGCGGCGTTCCCCAGGGGAGCGCGGTGGAAACGGGGCCAATTAGTGAACTTGAACCCGGAAGGTCAGCGAGCACAAAGTTCAGCAGCTTCTCTGAGAAAGGCCACGACCCCCTGCGCGAGGAGGGAGGGGGGGCGCTCAAGTTCAGGCCACAGCCGTATAACGGGGAGTAAAGTGGGCCTTAGTGACAAAATACATAAAAAAAGGCGTTTGACGTGGAGATTATTGTTAATTCGCTGAGGCTGGACAGTTCAGTTTGCAGAGACACTGCAGGACTAAGCTGATGATAAAAGCAGCTGCAGCTCAGGCCAGTCCCTGTGTGGCTTTGATGGAAGAAGCTGCAGGTTTAATGCGCCTCAATATAACAGTATTTATCATGAACTCTACAGACATAAACTAATGCATAAACTAATGGGTCTACTCTTCCCAAGCTTTTGGCCATTTCTTATATGAAAGAAATCAGCCTTATATTTGCAGTTTTACAGATTGATTTAGGATTCATAATGAAGAGAAGAGTAACAGAGTCGGCTAACTGGGAATCCCCAGACTGCTGTGTGCGCTCGAATCATTTGGAACTGCACAACAACATCTTTGCATGGATTTGGGACCAATCACAGAACGAGGACGGACAACAAGACGATGACGCGCTATTCGACATACGGAAGCTTGTAGTTTGTTTAGGGATTAAAAAACAAACAAAAAAAACCTCCTGGAGCCGCCACCTTAACGTGGTGGAGGGTTTGAGCCTGAATGATCCTGGAGCTCTGTTGTTGGGGGCTTCGTGCCCCTGGTAGGGTCTCCCAGGGCAAACAGGTCCTAAGTGACGGGTCAGACAAAGAGCGGTTCAGAAGCCCCTTATGAGAGACCAACAGGCCCGGTTAGAACCATGAGGCCGTCCTTCTGTGGACCCACCACCTGCAGGAGGAGCCATAGGGGCTGGTGCTGGTGGATGGATATGGAAATATATATATTTACAGATCCAACATGACAGCAGCAGACATGACGCCATCTTTGGATCAAGCTTTAGGCCGTGTTCTAAAGAGTTTAGCTCAAAGTTTACAGCGGTCAGACGTCATCTGATACGATGATACGATTGGCTATGGCTACGTGCAGACGCATGAGAGACATTCAGCACAATAAACGGCTCTGGACAATCGTAAACCACACCTCTCTGGTGGTCCTCAGACTAAATATCACTTGTGATTTAGCCTGTGATAAAGTCGGCCTTTATCACACAATATCACTCGTCTGGAGCCTGAGGCTCCTCCTCACAGCTCAGCGAGAGGAGGAGCTTCAGACGGAGCAGGAACAGGGGCGGAGCTGACACGGGCAGCAGAGGGACTGGGGCCCCACAGCAGAGGGGCCGAGGGGACCCACCGGAAAACACAGGATTCTGACAATACATATAATAAATCAATAGAATCAATAGTTAAAGTGGTCTAAGAGGAGCTATAAAAATAAATGTTGCTATAATAAACTTTTCTCTTTTTACAGTTTTGATTTTTATCACTGTAATAAGTCTTAAATACACCAGATTGTGTCTGATTCATTCACCCACTTCACCTGCTACACACAACATTCAGAGAGTATCTCAAACAAGAGCACACCTAGAAAAGGCTTATTCTGTAAAATAGTATTATTATTATTATTTGTCTGGGAGGGTTTCCACTTCTCCATGACATGACAAAGACTTATTTCAATCGGACTCATTTCAAAAGATGTAACAGCAGTAATCGCATTATAATCTGAGTCATATTTCTCCGCAGATAAAACACGTGTTTATCCTGGAAGCTTTTGAGAAAACATCTAAATAATCATCTGCCTGGTTCGCGTATGAACTCGTAAAAGCAGCGCACCGGGACGACCCAGCGGCGCTTCGTCTAAAGTCGAGCCAAACGCGTTTATTACCCGGACACGCAGACAACACGGATCTGGCAAACTCACCGTCCAAACCCCGCCCTGGACCGACACCTGCCGTTTGATGCTTTCTGTGTGAAAATGAGATCTGACAGAAGACGAGAGGCTCCCAGCTCCTCACACTCAGAGATGTGTGATTAGATTGTAGTTTGTGTTTGAAACTCTGCACCTTTAACACATCCAGGGGTTTTAACATTAGAGAAAATACTGAGGAAGGAAATGTAGTCGTTAACCTTCAAAACATCCCAGAGTCTGAACGGTCCAAATGTTTTCAGCTGTTCTCAGCCTTCGACCTCATTTACAGCGGGAACCAGATGTTTACAATATAAAGACACTTTTTTTTTTTAAACCAGAATGAACTTTTACTTTTTCAGGTCAATTAAAATGTTGTAAGTTATTTATAATTTCTAAATGCCAGAAGAATGAGAGATAGAATTGTCTACTTGTTTTTGGTGCAACCTGCTACACAACACCAGTTTGCTGCATAGACACTAAAGGCAGAGCGATATATCGACTGAGACCTTTAGTATATATAAGGGCCGATATTTGGTGATGTTACCATATCGGCTATCGGTCCATCTCGTGCCGATATCTCCGGGATCGATAGTGATAGAGACCTCCCGTCCTCCCACAATCCCTCGGCCTCAGGGGAGCGGAGAAACATCGCACTGAAAATAGTTAGCTACAAGTTTCACTAAACCTCAGTGAATATGGACTTGTCTTTTTGAAGATCAGAACCTGGAGAATAGGCGGCGTTCACGATTTAGAATGTGATGATGTCATAATGTCAGGTGGAGGGCGGGGCCAATGCAACTCTATGGGAGAAAGACAGTTTTTGTCAGAAATCTCCAAAACGAAAATTGACAAATGTTTTTCCTCATCAGTGTTTGACAGTGATTGGATTCACAAACCTGACATATTACTTTTAAGGAAGTCAGGAAGTCCTTTCTTACCGAGCCCTGCAGGGGACATGGATGAGATAAAACATTTACGTAATTATGTCGTTACTCGGGGGCAGGAGATATTAACTTGGGGCCCGAGTTAATAAGTCGGGGCTCGAGATAATTAAGTCGGGGTCTGAGATAGTGAAGTTGTTTGTATATTTGGCATTTGTTCATAGCGGGAGCTGCAGTGGCTGAGGTCACCGGACACACACGGGGAAGCAGCTACGCTCGTATCGTACTATCCCGTCAGATTTAGGGACCGTCAGCAAATTACTCTACTTAATATCACCGCCAAAAGTAAAGTGCACGTATAAAGAGCTTTGTTAAATCACCATAGATCTTAAACAGATCTGTTATTTTCATACAATTTGTATGATTTTTAATATTTTTCCAATTTTATAACTATATTATATGTATTATTTTTCAAGTAGGCCTACTTTTAGGTAATTTCTCAATGATCCTGAATCGCTTTACAAAATTAATACTATGGCTAGGCTATGACGCTCAGGCCATAAAATGTAAATGTAAAGTCTTAAATCTGTGGTAATTTAACAAAGTATTTTGCCACAAAGGTCTTTTTATTTTTTGGTGATATTAAGTACAGTAATTTGCTGACGGTGCCTAAATCTGACCGGATAGTACGAGCATAAGATGCTTCCCCGTGTGTGTCTGGTGGCGAATATACAACCAACTTCACCACAGTGTGCCACCTTAGGATCACTTATTAACTTGGACCCCAAGTTAACATCTCCTGCCCCTGACTTTAAGTCGTGTTCCCGACATAATTACCCCCTTTTTTTTATCTCACCCATGTCCCCTGGTGGGCTCCATACTTTCTACTGAACAACATCACAAACGTATTTCTGAATATTGTCTCAACTTTCGGACGCCTTTCAGAGAAAATAATTGGATATTAGTTTATATAAGCTGACAGAGACGACATTAGACTTTGAGACCGTTTTTGTTTCATGTGGATTCATCCAGTAATGACTGAGATATTAACCAAAGAAATCTGCAGTTTGCTAGTTACCATAGTTACCACCATGGAATATCCAGTTGCTCCACCTCAATTTTAAACTACAGGCTCTTTATAATGTGATGTCACGTGAACGTAACCTATTCAATCGTAGAGTTAGTTTTAACCTCCACTATTGTGTTTTTGATTGCCGCAAAAATGTCGCGGCTAGCAACAGCATGCTAATGCTAACGGAAGCTAATCAAAGCTGGGACAGAAACTATGATTGAATCACCTAAAGTAATACAATAAAATCGGCCACTGCTGGAGTGGCCAAGTATTTATGTTTTTATAGGGTTATAGACCAGACATTTGGAAAAATCGGCCAAAAATATCGGCTGAGCATATCGGCATCAGCCAATAAAATCCTGTGGAAAAACCCTTAACGGTCGACCTTTAATAGACACCTATAAGAATTCCTCAACCAGCTTCACTGACGTTACTAAGGGCTACATCATAAACACCGCCGTCTTCATCAATAGACTTGATCTGAAGCGCTTCCTTGGTGGAGGAACGCTGAAAGTGAAACAAAAATGGGGCATAATTCTCAACAGTTTAATCGCATCGTCTTTTCCTCCTGGTCTTTTCCTCCTGCTCTAAACTCTTCCATAAACACTGCGTAAGTCGATAAATCCCCATTTCCTTCCGATTCCATGTAGGGGTGTCCATGGTGAACCGATTAACCGGTTAACCGTTAAAAATTGCGTAACCGAGTAAAAGCATTTTGCTCAGTTAACTGGCGTGTAGAATTTGCCATGCCATTGAAAATACCTGTAATATATTTTTGCACCACCAGAGACCGCCAGAGCGCTCCCAAACATTTGTTCAGGAGAAGCCGTGATCGCGCATGGCTAGTTTAACTTTTCATTATGAAGCGGGCCATAAACAGCACAGCGTGGGAGAAACGCTTTACAACCGAGAATGACGGATCAAAATGTTTGGTTAGTGCACACACTAATGGTTAACCGAGTATTAACCGCTAAGGGCCTCGGTTAACGGTTAATGAAACACTTGAAAACGTGCAGCCCTAGTTCCATGTCCTCGTAAACCTCCACGCGTCCGAGTCGGGGCGGAGACCGGACCTGTGACTAAGCCTCGGAGGCGGTGGTTTCCCCCCTGCCCTCCTCGGTGACACGGCGGTGAACCGGCGCCGCGTGTTGTTCTGATGAAGCGATGAAAGGCTGACGTCTGTACGGCAGATGTGCAGCTGCAGTCGGCTCCAATGTGGACGTCGGAGTAAAGACTTTCCAGTACGAGAAAGTCAACCGCACAGAAGGAGGGTTTTTTTATTCTCTTAAGATGAACTCTCTCTTTTGGTTTCCTTTGGATTTACTTACCTCATTAACCTCTTCACCCCCACCTGAACCGAGCACATTTTCTGCAGTTTGGCTTTACCCAAATCTAAAAGCTTCTTGAACTGAGCGTCAAAATAGCGACAAAAACAAGGATTAATACAACAAAAAAAGAGCCACCAAAGAGCAACAAAACACGATTAAAAAGTGATGAAATCGCCAAAAACAACCACAAAAGAGCAACAAAAAAACAACAATGAAGCAACAAAACTAGAAAGTGACAAATAAGCAATGAAGAAAGCAACAAAGAACGACAAAAAAGCTTGAAGAATGTGACAAAAACGTGGCGACAACGCAACAAAATAGTCAGACGATCAGTTTTGAAGGTCTTAGCTTCCAAATGAGGCGTTACAGTGGCCTATAGGCTGTAAGCTCCAGTCGAGAGGCTTTGAGATTTGGGTAAAGCTGAAGTGGAGAAAATGCCAAAACCTTGTGTTCAATGTGTTCGACCGTAACTTTTGGATTTTCAACGAAGTTACGCAATAATAATAGTTGAACAATCCCAGTGTTTTGCACTAAAATTCAATGCCAGTTTGAGTTTCATTGTATGCTTTTTAATGACCTTTAAGGCCTTTATTTTGGCATTCATTCAAACAATTTAAAGCAGTACTAAGTAACTCATGCCCCTAGAGGCCATAAGCGCCACTGCAGGTGTCGTAGCAAGTTACGATTTTTAACTTATTAAATGTCTTGGAGAGTAAATACTACGCTGACAGAAAAGGTGAAGGGAGAGAGGGGTGTTGTACATCCAGTTATACAATGGGAATATTTTTTTTCACTCAAACTTGGCTGTAAATACTGTTTAAGTGGCGCTAGCCCGCAGTTAGCTTTGCCCGTTAGCCTGTTAGCTTCTTCTCCGTGATTCTATTAGTGTGTATTGCTTGCTCCGCCCCCGTGGCAGTCAAGTTGCAAGCATGGTTTTCTGGCCAGAGACACCAGGGGGAGATGAAAGACCCCCCAATCATCCCATTAACACTTGTATTACCCCCAGAGAGACTACGGAAAGGATTTATTAAGGTAAACACGTTACTTAGTTCTGCTTTAAAGCAGAACTAAGTAACTCATGCCTCTAGAGGCCATAAGCGCCACTGCAGGTGTCGTAGCATATTGCGGTTTTCACTCATTGTCCGTGAGAGTAAATACTACGCTGATAGAAAAGACAACTCAGTGATTTATTAAACAAGTCACTTCTTCCTACAGTAATGTGTAGCATGAGCTTAAAGGGACAAGACCTAATTTTGAACCTGTTTAGTCAAAATGTGACGACAAAGGTACATCCTTTTTAGTCACATATTGACTATTTGGGTTGACCATACACAGCATCAGCAAATCATAATACGCTGCAAACTTCAGACGAATTTTTCCACAAATGACTACATTTACAACATTTATGGGGCAAAAGTAATGTTGCCCTAACAAAATAAAACATTGTCAGGTATAGCTTCTTTAGCATAGAGACTGCAGTTACGCGTAAGACCTGAGGTGGCAGTGGCGAGTAAAAAAAAAGACAAGTCTCGTCTCTTTAACCTCTTAACCCCCACCAGAACGGAGCACATTTTCTCTTGGCTTCGTTGGCTTGTGACAACAAAGTTATGGTCACTTTTGTATGTCTTTCAAATGAGGCGCTACACCGTCACTCTCCAGTCAAGAAGCTTTTCATGAGGATTTCAGCTGCATCAGAGCAGGTCGGTCACATGTATCTCTTGTAAACTTCTGTCATAATGCTAAACTCTGACTGTGCGGAGTTTGTCTTTGCTTCTGCAGGACAAAGTGAACTCGCTGTTTTGATGCAATGTGGGAATATAACCATCCCCGGTCCGGCAAAATAGAGTCACTGAGGGCCATTTTAACCTCTTAACCCCCGCCTTAACCATCGAAAAGATATATGGATCTAAATGGAACTTTTTCCTCACTTTGTTGCTGTGTTGTTGATACTTTTTTGTGGCTTTTTTGTCACATTTTCATCTCATTTTTGTCACTATTTACTTTAGTAAACATAAAGACATAGACGAGAATGCTAACCAAAGACCTGACGTTAGCTTCATGCTACGTGCTAATGGCTAGCTGCTGAAATTTGTAATGTAAGAATGAGACAAAACATTCACAAGAAAACGTCTAAAAGGAGTGTTTTCAATGACTTCCGTCTCTCTCACACTCCCTTTACTTACTCAGCACGTCAGTCATCCGGGATGTGCATGAATTTCATGAGAAAAAACACAAGTTTAACCCGTGGCTGTCGTCCAAACCGTGACACGTCTGAGCTGGAAAACCATGAATAGTTTCTGCTCGGTCAGAGTTCCGCTAATCAAACCGGAAACAGATGATGAACTTTTTTTTTTTGCTCAAGTTTGTTTCTAGGAATGGAGTAATACTTGTATCAGTGGGACGGCTACACGGAAAGTCCAAAACCATGTCTTCCCACACTCATCGGCGATTGCACATCCGTTAACTCAGTGTCTGTGTGTCAGAAAAGCCGACGAAGTTGAGTCACTCATTATTTACTGTCGTCCAAACCATGGATTTCATTTCATCAGAAGAACTCTGATCGACTTCATCTGGAGTTGATTCTTTAGCAGGTGGTAAGTGATAAAAGTGACAAATCACATTACTGTTTGATTTCGGTGGGTGTTTTTTATGTACGTGAGGATTTGTCTGTGGGCTGCATTGTGTAAAAGTAATTCGTCTGGGAATCAGAGCATAAAACATATTGTCCTACTGTATTATAGAAAAGTCTGTCAAAATCCTGTGGGACGTCCAGACTGTATGGTAATAGCGAACCAACCGGACATTTTCTTTCCATTGTCCATATGGTTCTCTTAGAAAGACGTTCAAATACCTTAGGCGTTTCAGATACTGCCGATTTTATGTTCTCCTGTGTGGCCTTTTGTTTTATTGATCTGGAGCTGGATCTGTCTGGAGACGCCTCCGAGGAAGACGAAGGTATTTAGGAACAATTTTGGACAATTCTTTCACATTTAACGAACATGTGGACTGCGATTACAAGAACGCACAGCAAAGGCTTTTCCTGCTGCGTCAGCTGAGAGGTTTTGAAGTCAGTGACCACAAGGGTTTATCAGTGTTTATTGGAGAGTATACTGATATTTAACATAGTCTCTTGGTTTGATCATCTAACTGTCAAAAACAAAGCTAAACTTGGCAGAGTTGTTAAACAGGGCGGTAAAATCACAGGCCAACAACAAACCAATGTGTCTCAGCACTATAAAGCAGTGCATCGTGTCTGTCAAAGATCACAGATGACGATATCCATCCACTGTCCCATCACTTTGAGCTCCGTCATCACGGCAGAGATACAGAAAATTGTGTCCAGGAGTTACTTTGTGTCCTTTGCATCAAGGAGCTGAATAAGTTGCAACCGCTAATGGCCTTCCTCAGAGGTTGTCACGTGGTGTTGCTGTGACGTGTCTGGTCAGCTGATTTAAACAGTCTCTGGCGCTGTCTTCCTGCTTGTACTAGCAGGCCGCCAGCGCCATCTGCAGTCCGACTTCTTCAGAACTGTGTCCCATGAGAAAGCCATCTCATGGATTGGGACAATGCCCATGTCATCGGCGCCGAGAGCAACAAATAGCACCGTTGGATCAGAGAAGCCATCGAGATCTGGAAACGCGCCCCCCAGACTGTGAACCGGGTCGAGGTGGCGTACCAACTTCCCACACCTAGGACACACAGTTCTGAAGAAGTCGGACTGCAGATGGCGCTGTCGGCCTGCTACTACAAGCAGGAAGACAGCGCCAAAGACTGTTTAAATCAGCTGACCAGACACGTCACAGCAACACCACGTGAGGAAGGCCACAGCTGGAGCCGAAACCGTCAGATATGAAACTAACACTAAGGTCTGGCTATAAGAACAAAAGTAGCATCATTCTTAGAAGACCTAATGAACCTAATTGGACTAAGGTAAACCCCTTTTGGTCACATATTGACTATGTGGGTTGACCATACTGTGGACATATTTCTATACATATTTTTATCATACTAGGCTTTAGTGATTATATATAAAACTGTGTTGATGTAATCTGTGCTTTAAGGTTCATTTGAATTGGGCAGACATTTTATTACTCCATTGTTATTGTCTTTACTGTTGGAGCCACTGGGGGCGGTGTGTTAGAAGGAGGAGTCAGATTGTGCAGAGGAAGTGCCGACAAGAACAATCCAAGAGCACTGATTGGTTCGACAAGGAGACGCCTACTTCCTGTTCCTATAAATTACTCTCTCTCTCCTCTCGCTGGATCACCAAGATGTAGAGCTCCGCATAACTTGTGTTTAGATTGTATTATTAGGGAATAAAACCATGATTCATTTTAATAGAAAGAGCCTCCATAGCTTCTGTCCATAGTAAAGAATACGCCGACAATTCACAACATCAACAAATCATAATACGGCTCAAACATCAGGCAGATTTTTTTCACCATTGACTACATTTACAACATACTTTTATGGGACAAAAATAATTTTACCCTCAAAGAGAATCCTAATAAACTACATTTGCAAGGTTGGCAGTGTGCGGGAAGTAATTTTTATCCATTTTTACCCTCAAAGAGAAACAAATGTCTGGTATTGGTCCTTTTAATCGAACAAAAATTCAATCGATCAATTCACTTTGATTCAAACATAATGCTCTTGCTCTTTCTCTGTAGAGGAAAAAGTGCGTAGAACAATCGTGTATTTTGCTGCATTGCTCTCGTTCCCGACCACATTTGAAGCTGTTGCTACTACAATATGTCTCACTTGTCACTGCAAAAGACAAACACGGCTTTAATTTCCTCTGCGGCGAAAACCCTCAGTCTCCACGGAGTTTTTAACAACGTCGCGCTCGGTCGGGACCTTCAGCAGAGAGTCCAGTCCAAAAACCCGGGCGGACATTTTCGTTAGTTCTGCGGATTCAGACACAACATGTTGAAATTCCCTCCAGTCCTCCCCTTTGATCAGCCGTTTATTTCTCTCCGCTGCTGTTTATTTGCGCCGCGGCGGTCGGGCTTTAGCGACCCGCGCTCAGAACATGAGTGGAGGCGGTTTGGGAGCGAGAGCGTGTTGTGAAACGGCGATACTCTCTGGTTTTTGTGCTTCCACGTGGATCCTCTTTCCCCTTCGGTCCAAATCCTTTTATTTCGGAGACGTTGACTCTGACTGAACAAACCGCAGGCCCGACAAAGGAACATGACGTCGTCCAGTTTGGTGAAAGGACTGGTTAGTGTTCAGATGTTAAAATATCCAGATATTTTCAGCGGTGAAATCTGAATAGTGGATCGAGCCAGAGTTTATTCATGGTTTTAGTAACAAACATTTGCTCAGAGGGAATTTTGATCTTGATTCGTTTTTGAATAAACTCTTATTCATCGGGGCGACGGTGGGGCAGATGGTAGAGCGGGTCGTCTCGTGATCGGAAGGTCTAGGGTTCAAATCCCGCCTCCTGAAAATGCACACTGTCGTTGTGTCCTCGGGCAAGACACTTCACCCTCCTCACCTCCATGTACACTGGTGTATGAAAGAGAGAGTGAAGGGGTGACTGGTTCCTTACTGTAAAGCACTTTGGGCCTGATAAAGGTAGAAAAGCACTTTATAAGTCGAGTCGATTTATTAACCCCTTAACTCCCTCCTGAACCGAGCACATTTTCTCCAGTTTGACTTTACCCTAATCTAAAGACTTAAAAAAAACATAAAAATAGCGGCAAAAAACATGACGAAAAAGTGATAAAAGAGTGACAACAAATGTGCCAGAAAGCAACAAAAAAAAAGAATGAAAAAGTAACAAAAAACTACTAAAACGAAACAAAAGACGTGTCAGAAACACTCCAAAAAGTTTTTTATTGGTGTATTTGGTTGGGACAGTGCATGTTAAATCAATCAATCAATCAAACTTTATTTATAAAGCACTTTCATACCGAAAGGTATCACAAAGTGCTTTACAGATTACAACATTTAAAACAATACGCCCCACACATATATATATATACACACACACACACACACATACACATAATATACAATATATAATTAGGATTAAATAAATAGATGTCAGTTAAAAGCTAAGCTAAAAAGGTGGGTCTTGAGCCTGCTCTTAAATACATGAACGTTCTCTGTGGTCCTGAGCTCCTCCGGCAGGTCGTTCCAGAGGCGAGGGCCATAATATTAATGAACAGACTGATCGCCTGGCTTCCGTCTGTCAACCCCAGGGCAGCTGTGGCTGCAACAGTAGCTTACCACCACCAAGTATAGAGTGAATGAATAATGCAATGTAAAGCATCTTTGAGTGTCCAGAAAAACGCTATATAAAACCAAGGCATTATTATTAACACACCGGATTGTAGCCTTGGACTAATTTCCATCCGTCGTCCCACACTCACACACTCTCATTCATCCTGGCCTATTGTACATGTTTTTAGTGGTAGGGGAAACCGGAGTACCCGGAGGAAACCTACGCAGACATGGGGAGAACATGCAAACTCCACACAGAAAGGCCCCGTCCAGGTGGGAATCGAACCCGGGACCTTCTAGCTGTGAAGCGAGAGCACTAACCGCTGTACTTCCATGCCGCCCATACATGGTATGAAACATAAAAATGACAGAAAACTGACAGAACAAAATCAGTAATGTTAAGCAAAAGTTTCAAATTGAAATCTCTACATTAAATATTTTTACCCTATTCACTGCAGCGTCTCGCCTTCAGACAAAAACAAACCGTGCAGTTTACACCAGCATGAGAAAATATTACTCTTCTCACAAGCTTTTAAAAATCTATTTAAAAAGAGCCATCCTTTCAAACGGCTCTTTTAAATGATCTAATTCCAAAATGTTGGTTCCAGATAAAGAGCCATGAATCCCATCATGAAAAGCCAGGCCTGTCTCTACAGTGTAAAGCTCTGACTCTGGACTTTGCCCTGGTGAGTCGGCGCTCGCCCCGCCCTCAGCTTTAACAGGTTGTCAGTGAATGTAACATAAAGCATTTGGATACGGGTGAGAGGTTAACGGGGGTGAGGGCTGGTGAGGTTTGTAAAGAGACGTTAGCACAAAAGTCTGACGCGAGGGCAACACGAGAGGCTTTTGAAGAGCGAGTAATCCACGCCGTTTGGGTTTTACGGGCGTTCACCAGGCAGAGAAATGTGGATCTGGAGCCCAGGGTCAGAAAACTCGTAAACTGTGTCTTTTTTTTTTTTTACACCGAATAATGAGTGAATCGAGGAGGAAAGACTTGTGATGTTCTGAAACCACCACAACATTTTGAAAACGACGTGAAGGTTAGAACAGTGCTCGATTCTGAGGTTTTCTCCATTACATCTTTAATATAGACCAAACTTCTCCCTGTAAAATGTTTATCTGTTGTCTGGAATGGTGTTTCCCGCATGTATCCATTCACATTTACTGACATGTTTGGTGTCCACGTCACGCAGGGAATCCCCCCGACAACACTCCACCAAATATGGTCATTTCCTTTGCGGAAGACGCCATCCGCCAAAGTCCGCAGGGCTAAACACGCTTGGGCTGGGCAGATCGATCCAAGTATCGAACCCAAAGTCAATATCGGTCGTATCGAGACCAAAGAGCTAGTATCCAGAGGCGTGCTGGGAGAGTTGGGACGTTTCCCGGTGGGCCGGTTCCGGTGCTTCTGGGCCGGGCCATCAGAATAAAATAATGAAATAATAACAGACTCACAGTTGTGCTATTCCAGGCCTAAAGGCTTGAACTGCAGCTGGAGCATGAGCTGCTGTTCCAGATAGAAATGAAGTAACACAAGAGTAATTGTCATGGAAATCTATCAAAATAACGACTGATGAATGAAAATCTGAAAATATTCGCATCGAACTTTTTATTCTCGTGGCGGGGAGATACCATTTGATATTGAACTAACTCAGAGGTGTTTAAGTGTGTTTAAGTGACACACCCCTCCGCTTTAGTTCAAGTTGGTGAAGTCCAATCCAGCGCGAGTAAAGACAGAAAAGGGCAGTGAAAGGTAGAGAAGTGGACAAATAAATGCTTTTATCTACATAACTTGTGCTGACTGTGGGTTTGTATCAGGCTCAGACTGTGTGAAAAGAGAAATTGTTAGAAAATTGTCAAAATATGGTGTTTGATCCAGCGACCTCTTGTACTTGAGACCAGCGCACTATTACGGTTAGGACAGCAGGGTGGGGCTCGCTGGTGGGGGGCTTCCGCCCTCTACCAGCTTGCCACATAATACCCTGGCTTTTTAACGCACCTCACAAATAGGGAAAACAATCAAAAACCACTGACAGAACAATCTTAACCAACATTATTACAGTGGAAGCAGGTCTGATAGAACTGACAAACATGATACATGGAAATTTGAAGATGATATTATTGTCATTGTTATTATGGTGATGATAATATATGTATAATAAATATGTGTACTAGTAATGTATGTGTATATATATGTATACTGTATCTAAATACTGACTATGTAAACAATAAGTAAATCAATAGAATGGTGACCAGAATGGTAATATAAGCAATGATAAAAAAATAGAAAGAGAAAACTATAAAACTAAGTAAATACACTCAGAAATCACAAACTTTTCTATTTGTATTGTATTGTATTTTGAAATTGGGCTAGGCACTTATAAACTTTCTTGCTTCGGCCTACTCCTTTTGAGTTATTTTTTTTTTTTTTTTTGTGTGATAATGTAAATGTAATGATGTAAATATTGTAAATAATAACGCACTGTAAATAATAGCTCAAATAAATCAATAAATAAAATAAGAAGATGAATAACCTAAATAACCTAAATAGCGCCCTTGGCTTGATATGGCGAAATATTTACAGAAAATAATAGTCCTACTAAATAACAGTAGGTATGAGACAATCAAAATACACAATTTAGTGTAATGTACAATAGGATCAAGTCCGGACAGTGCATGTTAATGAACTGAATGAAACCTGTGTTATTGTTGGTGCGGCCCTCCCATCAGTTTTCTTTCGAATGAGACGTTACACTGTTGAGATTTGTTCTTTCTTTTCATTTTGCCGTTTCCCTCCCTCATATTTATGTCTGTAATCCGCAGCAGAAGTTTCAAATTGACTCCTTTACTTTTAAAATGTTCTCCTACTCACCTGCAGCGTCTCGCCTTTAAAAGCTCTCTTCAACAGTGTAAACATTTGTTCGTATAATGTTCCCCAAACCCGAAGGAAAAGCGGCCCGCTCCTCTTTCATAATGCGAGCTCGGGAGACGGGATGAGCTCCAGAGAGTTTGGAGCGGCCCGTGTTTAATTTTTCGCAGAAATGTCTGGTTTTCAGAGGAACAGCGCCAGGTTTAAATGAATCCAATGGCAGAGTTCTCCTGTTTGTACAGAGCCTTAAAAGCCCCGTTACGGCTTATGTAAACCGTACCGTTTAAACGCATTGTTTCATGTGACATTCACTCTCACTAAATTCAATTAGGCTTCGAACTGTACGTCGACGCCACAGCTGACCTTTGCAAGAACTCAGACTGAACTCTCTCGCACTGAACATACTTTAACCCTTTAAAGAGCAAGTGACTCTTTTTGGTAATTTCCACACTCTTTACACATGGCCTCCCTGCTGCACATCAGTATAAGGTAAAGAGGCATGTGGTCCTCACTCAGCCAATCAGAAGAGATCACCCTACATCACAGATCCCGCCTCTGTGGCATTTGACCAATCAGCAGAGACCGGTCACGCTCTCGACTTCCTGTTTTCTCTGAAGTCTGAAAAAGACCCAAGTCTGGCTAAACTCATGCTACATTTCTTTACATCACTGTAAAACCCTGGTAAGTTGATGAAACTCATTTTATTGGTGAATATTGTGCTCAGTGATGATTTATGTGTTGGTTTTGGAGGAAGCAGTGAAATGAGTGAAATTACAGCATGAAAAAGACAGGACCATATTTGATCATTTTTTGTGTGCATATTTGGTATTATTCAGACTTACAGTATTTTCTTCACAAAAGAACCAATAAACCCGAGGACTATGTTTTTATGTTGCCAAAGGATATTTTTAGTAACACTTTTAGGCAAACACCCCTCCTGGAGCCGCCACCTTAACGTGGTGGAGGGTTTGAGCCTGAATGATCCTGGAGCTCTGTTGTCGGGGGCTTCGTGCCCCTGGTAGGGTCTCCCATGGCAAACAGGTCCTAGGTGACGGGTCAGACAAAGAGCGGTTCAGAAGCCCCTTATGAGAGACCAACAGGCCCGGTTAGAACCATGAGGCCGTCCTTCTGTGGACCCACCACCTGCAGGAGGAGCCATAGGGGCTGGTGCAGCTCCAACAGCTGCCCCCACGACCCGGCAACGGACAAGTGGAAGAAGATGGATGGATGGACTTTTAGGTGACTGACCCCGCCCACTGCTGTAAAGCTCAATCACATTAGAAGAACTCTATGACAGGTGTTTCATTCAAACATCAAGCCTTTATTTTTTTTTTACCACTTAAAGGGCAAAGGACTAAATATGGAAACTTCACTCATTGATTTTCTGCATGAAATAAACTTGTGTTATGTCCAAAAGGCGATACAACAGTAGCTTACCACCACCGAGTATGGAGTGAATGAATAGTGCAATGTAAAGCGTCTTTGAGTGTCCAGAAAACCGATGCATTATTATTATTTTTAAAAAGTTCAAAAAGTGAACAAAAGTGTGACAAAAACGAATTTAAAAAAATGACGTGATATATTACGAGGTTAACTTGCCACATAATACCCTGGCTTTTTAACGCACCTCATAAATAGGGAAAACAATGAAAAACCACTGACAGAACAATCTTAACCAACAGTATTACAGTGGAAGCAGGTTTGATAGAAATGACAAACATGATCATTTTGAAGATGATATTTTTGAGAATGATATTATTGTCATTGTTATTATGGTGATGATAATAAATATGTGCGCTAGTAATGTATGTGTGTATATATATGTATACATATGTCTGTATGTGTGTATATGTATATCTAATACACTACGACTACTTAAACAATAAGTAAATCAATAGAATGGTGACCAGAATGGTAATATAAGCAATGATAAAAAATAAGAGAAACTATAAAACTAAGTAAATACACTCGCTCTATGTTTTTCATACTTGTAAGTCTCCTCAGATTTTCAACCTGTGAAATGCAAAAGCTTTAAGTTATCAATGCTGCTAATCAATAATTGTATTTTGAATATGGGGTAGGCGCTTATAAGCTTTCTTGCTTCGGCCTTCTCCTTTTGAGTTATTATGTATTTTTATTTTTATTGTTTTTTGTGATTATGTAAATGTAGTGATGTAAATATTGTAAATAATAACTCAAATAAATAATAAGAGGAGACTCTGGAGCAGCCGCTGAATGTCAAAATGGCCCAGTCCATTCATGTTTTTAAGTTGTTGTTGAAAACTCATCTTTTTGCTTTGGCCTTCAACACAAGCTGAGCAGATCCCATGTATTTTATTATTATTATTGTTTCATGTTGTATATTTTGTGACTGTTTTTACTCTTCAATTGTATTTTATAATGTTTGTTGTACAGACACTTTGGGCGGTTGTAGCTGATTGTAAATGTGCTATATAAATAAAGTTGACATTGACATTGACTCAAATAAATAAATCTGCTTTTTCTTTGCTTTTTCATCTCATTTTTGTAACTCTTTTTTGTTTTGTTTTTCGTCACTCTTTAGGCGTATGTTTCCGTCACTTTTTCTATCATGTTATTGTTGCTTTTCTGACACACTTTTCTCACTCTTTCACCACTTGTTTGCTTCTAGATTTGGGTGCATTGGTGCATGAATGAGAGAGTGAATGGGTGACTGGTTCCTTACTGTAAAGCGCTTTAGGACTCATAAAGGTAGAAAAGAGTCCATTGTCCATTGAGTCCTGTGTTTCGTAGTTTGTATCTTTTTATTTACAACGACCTATTGTTTTTCTAATGGACTCCTGTTGCAGTGCAAAGGAAATAAGATTGTTGATGATGCTTTTTTTTAATTTAAGGGGGGGGGGGTATTATGTAAAATGGACTTTTCAAGCTTTATATCATGTTATTATGTCATTCCCTCATTAAACACATGCCTGGAGTGTTGCCTTGGCTCATTCACATATTTTTGAGTAATCAGTAAAAACTTAGACGGCAGCCATTTTAGGTGTAGCTATGCCTCAGTCCTCCTAGGAACGCCCCCACCTCCTGGAGACGCCTCTGGACCTTTCGTCACCAGCCAAGCCACCAACCACTGCTCCTCAGCTCAACAGAGCCCCCTCCCCGCACAGTAGTGTTGTTTAAATGCCACAGCAGTGTGCTGAAGGGGCGTGTCGGAAAGCTTCTTAAAGAGACAGAGGCCTATTTCAAGACGTTCAGTACAGCCATTTTGAGAGAGCAATTTTATTCAAGGCAGTTATTTTAATTTACTGCATATACAGACCAACAGAAGGTTACGTCATCATTGTAGTATGCTATAGACTGGTGCTATGTGATTGAAAAAAGCATAATACTCCCTCTTTAAGTGTAAACAACTGCCTCATGGACACGTTTCTGACATTAGGAACTTAAATCAATGACTTTTTCTAGTGTAGGTCAAACAAATGTGTTCAGTAGCCGGTCTACAGGGGAAAACTAACTTGGCAATAACGACGTTTTCTGTGTTTCTGGCCTCTGTCTGCGCTCATAAAGAACATGGCACGAGTTTCCCAAAGCAGTGGTTTTGTATTAAGCCCATATCTTCACGGTGATCAGGTTAAATCAGTCGGAAAAGGGCTTTTGGAGATTCCTCCTCTGCGAGCGCGTCCCAAACATCTTGAGATGGAGCCGGCGATTATGGATTACGGCGCGTACAAACCGCTTTTATCAACAGCGAAACATCATCGATCCAGCTCCCCCCCCCGCCCTCGCAAAACCAGCCTCACTTTTTCCACATCAGGCTTTTCTCATTTAACTCGCATCAGTGCGTCGCGGAGGAGACCGGAGGATTTTCACTTTTATCACGAGGGAACTGCTTTCTGTCCAAACCTTTTCTGGCTCTCGTGCACCTGTCTGACAAAACTGCATTTGTCCTTAAAGATTCCCACATCCACTGAGTCTGTTAGCAATGTGGGCACAGTGGTAACTTACAGACTGTAACAGCTAATGTCAAGAGCATGGCATCAAATATCCTCACCCCTGAACATACTGGGATCCATTTCATACTGTAGGGATCTTCATCACCATTTACCTTGACTTTAATCTTGTTTTCTTTGGCATTCAGTCTCAGCCTCACATTCTTTTCCTGGTTTACATCGCGCTGCCTTGTTTTTCCCCCACTGGCCGCGGGGTAGCAGAGATCGGTGACCACCACGCAGGGGGCCGCCATTTAGAAGATCCCGCCCTTTTGCCCTTTTTAGGAACAAGCTGGATCGGAGCTGGGGAGGAGGAGTCTGTAAATCCAGCATGGATTCCCTGTCGAGTGTAGTCATTAAAGGGGGAGGAGTGAGGAGACGCTGTCTATTATGTTTTACAGTCTGTGGTTCTTCCTTTAGCATTACGGGCTTTTATAAGCACTATCGGGTCAAACTAAAAACTGTATTTGTTCCACCGTGTTTGCTCGTTGCCTGGCCTGACAAACGACATGCCTTTTCATAGATATTTCAAAGACATATAGTCTGGGAGCATGATCTCAATGATTTCCCGTGGGCGTGATTGACAGACGACATCAACCAATTAGAGCAACACTAGATACAATACAGTAACAAGCGGCAGAAAGTCTTTCCAAAAACCTCCTTTCTTACGAGGAACGCTTCAAACGCTGTTTCTTGATCCGGTTTTAGGGATTTAGTATTTTCCAAATGATATAAAACAGAGGAAAGAGCAGAGGAAAACAGTGTATCGGCCGCCATCTTTAATGTTTTGGAAGAGTGCGTGGTGGTGATAGGTGATGGCTTCCGTCTCCTGGTGCGTGATTGGACCGATGTGGGTAAAATCGTGAAATGATTGGCTGTGAACAGCCGCCCAGACGGTTCTTCTTTTGAACAGAAAGGAGGAGTGTCTGACAGGTCAGGCAAGTTTGCTCGTTGTCTGGAGCTGGTCGCGCTGTAGCCTGGGTCGATGTCTATGGTTTGCACTCGGCCGAAACGTGAAACAAACATGTATTTTATCTGCACTCTTGCCTTTTACTGTAATTGAGTAACTTTATGTTGATGTTTTCTTGTAATTTTCTGCAACTGTGAAGCACTTTGAATTGCCTTGTGTATGAATTGTGCTCTACAAATAAACTTGCCTTGCCTACATAACATCGCCATTGGCCATGGGAGACTGTCCTGCCCACGAATACGCCAGGTCTGGAGCTGAAGATCTCACATCGCCCCCTCCTGGGCGGAGAAGGTTACGCTCTAGTGGACGTTTAGAAACATAAGAGCGGGTCCTTAGAGTCTGATGCTCAGAGTTATTCGTGAAACTGAGTTTTTGTCCATAGTTGATCATGCGTTATCGTTTTTATTCACTTGCTTTGGTATCGGTATCGACGGCTGCTCTGAACCCATCGGTAAAACTGTGATCGTAATGATACTAGAGTGAACTCTCTGTTGATTAGCCTTGGGATTCGAGCATTAGGGAAGTTTAGTGAAGTTTTGCTTAGGTTTGCTTTGCTCCAGCTCATTTCTCTCGCACATAAAAGCTTTGCCTGATGATAATTCTTGACAGTTACAGTGTTTTTTACGGATTGGAATTGAGACGTTTCATGTTTTGGCACAACAGCGTTTACCAAATACTTTGAACTTTGAGCAACTATAGTGACATTATCATTTTTGTCTGTTCCATTTGGACAGAGCCTGATCCGAGTAACTCCCCTGAAGCCTCGCCTCGTCTCTTTCGCTTCCAGCCGCTCGAGCTCCTTTCAACCAGACGCCAGTCGCCTCCAGCCGATGTGTTTAGCAGAGAAAACCGCTGGAAAACACGGACAGACGAGGAGATACGGAGCGGCCAGATGTGCGGAGGTGGGCGAGATCGGAGAGATCATTTCAGGGGAATCCGACTGGAAAAATGAAACACTTGTGGCAGATGATGGATACGAGTGTTCGGAGCAAATCACATTAATGTCCAACAACTGTTTCTCGTGAGTTGGGATGCTGCGTTTGTCTGTTGGGTCCAGTTCATTCGGTCTTTGATAATGATATTTTTACGAGATGGTTTTAGCAGACCACACATCACCAATCTGTCCAAGCCGACTGTTCTTATAGTCTTAATATTTCTAAACTATAATTGCTCCTATTCATTCACTCAGTGGTTATGCAAAGACTTTTCAGAGCTTTTACCATGTTACCATTGTTCTCTCTTCAAAAACAGAGGCTGTGTTTGGAGCATCTTTTGAGTGATCTTTGAATCCTTCCCATCGGCTGTTCTTCTGCCTGTTATCAATCACGTCTTAGATATTGTGGCGTTAGTCTTTTGAACAAAGACTCACTTACCACTCGCGCTGATGCTACTTGTTCATGATCTTTATCGCAGAATGATTCATCATTTCCTAGTTTCATTTCTATGGTATCAGTTAGCCTGCATTAAAAACAGTCTGACCCACTCCACAGTGCACCTGAGGTAAATCACTTATAACACCAGACTAACCATATAAATGTCTGTGTTAATAGAATCATGTTTGAAATATAACTGACCTTGTATCACATGAATTACCGCATTTTGAGGGACTATTTTCTCGCAGATCACTCCGCCGCTGCGTTAGCTTACAGCCACGAAGCTGATGCTGCTCAAATATAAGTTATTTTAAATGATTCTATTAACACAGACATTTATATGGTTAGTCTGGTGTTATAAGTGATTTACCTCAGGTGCACTGTGGAGTGGGTCAGACTGTTTTTAATGCAGGCTAACTGATACCATAGAAATGCTTTAGCCTTGCCCTAGCCTAGCGCCACTAGACTCTTCAAATATAAGAACTGCATGAATTTAAGAAAAAATATCTCCAGACATCAACAACACTCTGGATAACTAGGAAATGAGGCCCAATGTCAAAAATCCTGAAATATCCCTTTAATTACTCCCAAAACTATACATTTTTACTGCAAAATTATAGCTTTTCCTTCACCATGGCAACGTGAAGCACCCTCCCTCTCTCTTGGTCCAGCTCGACCTTGTTTTACTGGATACTTCTGGTCGTCTTTGCCGTGTTTATGTGGAGGTTTGATGGATTTTTTTTGCTGAAGAGAGTCCATGATGGACCTTATGAAGCACCAAGAGCCCCCACACCTGCAGCAGAGGGAAGGCGTTACAAGAGGTGATACAGGAAACAAGAAGGGACAAACGAGGAGAAGACGGTGAAAGTCTCCTCCAGGCTGGACCACTGCCACGCCCTCCTCGTCGGGATCTCGGCAAAAAGCCTTCAACAGCTTCAGCATATTCAGAACCAGGATCCTAACATGGACACCTAAGCACCAGCACGTTACCCCAGTCTTCCGTGATCTCCACTGGCTTCCGATCGGTTAACACATTAAATACAAAATCTGCCTGCTCACTTATCAATGGACACGCCCCAGACTATCTCACTGAACTCCTCACTCCTCCGCCCATAACCAGAACCTTCTCTCCATCCCAGAACTAAACTCCGGACAATGGGCGTTCCGGGTGGCTGCTCCTACACTGTGGAACACCCTACCACCACACCTGAGGGCCCCACAGTCTCCGGAGACCTTGTTTTGTATTGTTGTTAGTTTCTTACGTTGTAGCACTTTGAGATTTTCATGTAAAGTGCATTACAAATAAAAGGTATTATTATTATTACATTACAGCACTAATAACATGAGCACAGATATCAATCTAAGATCACTCCACACTTGAATTGTTCGGGGAGAGAAAACACACTTTTGGAGCAGCATCTGCCAATCCATGAAATATTTAGTTTTGAAAAATCTTGGGTTTTTCCATTTACTCAACGGAAGCAGCACAAGATGGATTCACGAGTGTTTGTAAACTGACTAAAACCACAAGAGGCTGTGAGAACATGGTCCACCTCATTACAGACACACCTCTTTTAATGGAAGCCGCTTTACTGACCTCCATTTAACGCGCTCGCCTGTGAATCTGCAATGGGTTTTGTGGAACGTAAAAACGCGGCGGACACGGAAAAGTCTCTATGGAAGTCCGTATGTCTCCTGCAGATGTGGATCTCTTTGTATTCGATATCAAACCGCTGGACAGGCCGCGCTGCTCTCCGTGACATCACTGTAATATCCCTTTCTTCTCCTCGCTGATAGAGACGCCTGGCGCTGCCGCGATCCAGTGCCGCGACGCGTAAAGCAATCAATAAAAGGAGATTAGGAAGGCTTTGGGGAGAACCTTTCCAACGCTGGGACGTCTTCAAAGAGCAGCGGGAAAGTCTGGAGCGGCTTCAGTCCGACTCCGCAGACCACAGTCATCCAGACGCTTTGATAGGAGCGACCTCTCCACGATCCGTTACTGTTATTGGACTTTCTCGAGCTTTGAACCACGTTATAATGACTTTTCCTCAGCCTCATTGTTCTGCAGGTAGCAGCAGGTCAGATTTAATGCTGTCTTTTAAAAGTGAATCAGCTCATAATCTAAATTCCTTACATTACTCAACATTTTTTATTGAAAGGTTTGTCAAAAATATAAAAATGTTGATCTAAATCACATTCAACAGTTTGGCTGAAATAGTTCACAATTTCTTGCTCAAAAGTTGGGATTTTCGTCTCTCTTTGATCTTTTTTACAGTTTATATTTCAGACACATGATTTGTGACTCGTTGAATGAACCATTTTACTGCCCTCTCAATATGAAACGACTGTAATCAAGTAGTATGTTTCTGAAGGCTCTCGCGTGTCAGGAAGTAAGTGTCATGGAGGTTAAACCATCGACTGGACTGGGTTAGAGTTGAGGATGTATCGCTTCTGTTCGCAGAAGCTTCTTCTGAGCTCTTTATGAAAGACTCAGGCTCCTCCCAGGAAGAGGGAACCAAATCTGCCAATCTATTAGTTTAGTTAAGTTTAGTTTATTAGTCTCCTCCTGGAGCCTCCACCTTAAAGGGATATTTCGGGATTTTTGACATAGGGCCTCATTTCCTAGTTACCCAGAGTGTTGTTGATGTCTGGAGCTATTTTTTTCTTAAATTCATGCAGTTCTTATATTTGAAGAGTCTAGTGGCGCTAGGCTAGGGCAAGGCTAAAGCATTTCTATGGTATCAGTTAGCCTGCATTAAAAACAGTCTGAGCCACTCCACAGTGCACCTGAGGCAAATCACTTATAACACCAGACTAACCATATAAATGTCTGTGTTAATAGAATCATTTAAATAACTTATATTTGAGCAGCATCAGCTTCGTGGCTGTAAGCTAACGCAGCGGCGGAGTGATCTGCGAGAAAATAGTCTCTCAAAATGCGGTAATTCATGTGATACAAGGTCAGTTATATTTCAAAAATATTCTATTAACACAGACATTTATATGGTTAGTCTGGTGTTATAAGTGATTTACCTCAGGTGCACTGTGGAGTGGGTCAGACTGTTTTTTAATGCAGGCTAACTGATACCATAGAACTGCTTTAGCCTTGCTCTAGCTAGCGCCCCTAGACTCTTCAAATATAAGAACTGCATGAATTTAAGAAAAAATATCTCCAGACATCAACAACACTCTGGATAACTAGGAAATGAGGCCCTATGTAAAAAATCCCCAAGTATCCCTTTAACGTGGTGGAGGGGTTTGAGCCTGAATGATCCTGGAGCTCTGTTGTCGGGGGCTTCGTGCCCCTGGTAGGGTCTCCCATGGCAAACAGGTCCTATAGGTGACGGGTCAGACAAAGAGCGGTTCAGAAGCCCTTATGAGAGACCAACAGGCCCGGTTAGAACCATGAGGCCGTCCTTCTGTGGACCCACCACCTGCAGGAGGAGCCATAGGGGCTGGTGCAGCTCCAACAGCTGCCCCCACGACCCGGCAACGGACAAGTGGAAGACGATGGATGGATGGATGGATGTTTGCACGTTTCTGTCTCTCCTGCACACCCTGAGTGATCTTATTAAGAGCCGAATGTAACAAGTGAATTTCTCCATTGTGAGATCCATAAAGGATTATCTTATCTTATCTCAAAGTGCTTCAACAGCCCATAAATACGTAACTAATGGAGAATGCTAACAATAATGCTAACGTTAGAGTCATGCTAATACATGCTAACATTAGCTTCTGCTCAGGGAAAACATCCACATGGATTGGATTTGGACTCAGCTTTATTTGTGTGAGCTAAACATGCGTGTAGTCCACCAGAACACGTGTAAACGAGTGTGAAAATGGTGATTGCCATGACTAAAGTCGCTGGTGCTTTTCTCTTAACCCCCGCCTGAACCCAGCACATTTTCTCCAGGCTTTACCCAAATCTAAAAGCTTCTTGAAAATCGTCTCAAAACAGCAACAAAACTGAGACAGAAACGAGGCAAAAAGCAAAAGAAAGTGAAAAAAAATGACAAGATGAAAATGCAATTTAAAAAAACATTTTAAAAGGTGACGACAACACGGCAACAACGCGGAAAATGATCAATTTAGATGAGTTTTGTAGGTCTTAGCTTTCAAATCATTTGACTTGTATTTGAGTAATGATTTATAAAGAAAGGAGGCTTTCTGCTAAATATTATTGTACATTAGGGCTCATATTCTTTTTACTCTTTGAGGATTCACTTCATTTTGACTGTTTGTATTTGCCTGGATTTGCTTAGCTTATGTTTTAACTTAACTGTTATAGATTGGGGATTTTCTATATTGCGTGGGTGGTTGTAAATAGTCTATAATATTCTATGTCCATGTTGTTTTTAGATGATTGATAAATGTGTTGGTTAATGTGCTCTGTCCTCTTCATAAAATCACACGTAAAACAGACGCCACATTTTCCAAGAGTTTATTGATCTTTTTTCTCCCAAACACAATCATTTACATTTTGACAGAATATTCCATTAATAAGGAGTTTATTTAAGAAATCCCAAATCCACTAAAACATGTAGAGTTGGATCTTTAGGGTCAGTTCTGTCACACGTGAAGCAAAAGCAGAGAATGTAAAGTGAACACTTTGTACAGAGCCCTTTATTCTAACGTCTCATATGAACTCAGGAAACACCGGCTCTTTCCTTATTCACACTTTTTACAGAGAAGAAGATCCTTATTGTCTGTCCCTGCAGCAGAGACAGAAACCAACACACAAACGCCTGAGTCACTGTTGGAACTGCTGTTAATATAGAAGTGTTTCATTTAAGACCTTCACAAACTGTTGATGACTCTGTGTCCACAGCTTAGATGATCAGAGGAGCAGAGTTTGTTCCTCCAGAATTGTTACAGGGACTGAAATAAGGAAAGAGTTTCTCCCTGAAGCAGCAGCCAGTGAAGGAGTAGAGGAGATCTGCAGAATCTACGTCATAAAAGGAGACCAGACCTGCTCCATAGTCCACAAACACCCCGACCTTCTGAGGAGGCCTCAGTGGAGACAGGAGGACAGAAGGGCCAGCACAAGCTTTGTATTTATCTTTGTCTCTCAATATAATGGTCCAGAATCCGGACTTTGGGGTCAGAGTGATCTTTCCCTTCCTGTTGACGGACTCTTGGGCGACTCCTAAATCCCACTCAGTTTTCCCTTTGACCTGAACCTCAAAGTAGAACCTGCCTGAAGAGAAACTCTGTTTTCCTAAAACCATAACACATGTATCAAACCTCTGAGGAGAGTCTGGGAGCTTCTTCCACACATCAGTGTGATGAACCTGTTTGAGATCTTCAGACAGATCCAGAGCAGGATGAGCAGTGTCTGGGTCCAGAGTGACGTCCACAGCAAACGTCTGAACTCTCCTCAGTCCGTCCTTTGGAGGCAGTTGTGTAAAGACTTTGTTGAACTTCTGTGAGAGACTTGTCTCCAGCTCAGACAGAGCGCGGGCCGCACTGCCCTCACACGTCTGCGGCTCAAAGCTCACGCTGCTCCAGTCCTTCAGGCCAGCAGGGGGCAGTGCAGGGCAGCGCTGTAGAAAGTGGAGGGGTCTGTAGAGAGTGAGAGCTGCTGGGCCTCAGTGCTGCTCTTCTCCAGCTCACACATCTCCTGCTGCAGCTGTTGGATCAAGGCCTGAGCGCGCTCCTTATGTTTAGAAAGACTTTGCTCCATGACTTTGGTGTGATGGTCCAAACATCTCTGCACAGACTCCATGATGTCACTGAAGACCTTCACCATCTGCTGTGTCTCTCTCTGAGCCTCTCTCTCACTGAGCTCCAGGGCAGCTGTGATCTCCTGGACCTTCAGCCTCCTCTGCTCCACCAGACGCTGGTTCTCAGCCACAGTCTGCTGCAGAGAGACCTTCTCCTGCTCAAACGCCTCCTTCAGAGAAACCAGCGTGTGGTTCTTGTGCTCCAGAGCAGAACATACCACACAGACGGCCTTCTGATCAGTGCTGCAGTAGAGCTCGAGCGGCCGGTCGTGTGTGGGACACATCCTGTCCTCCATGTCGTCCACAGGCTCCATCAGCTGGTGTCTCTTCAGTCTGGGCGCGCTCAGATGAGGCTGGAGGTGGCTCTCACAGAACGAGGACAGACAGATCAGGCAGGACTTCACTGCCTTCAGTTTGGCTCAGAGCAGGCGTCACACTGGACTTCACTGAACGTGGGCATTTCTTCCATAGAGCGTCTCCTCTTCTCCAGTTTCTCCAGTTTGAGCTGTGAGACCATCTCAGAGAGTAAGGTGTTGACGCAGAGCTCAGTTCTGATGGAGAAGCTCTTGTTACACAGTGGACATTTACAGACGGCTTTAGTGTCCCAGGTCTGAGAGATGCAGCGTTTGCAGAAGTTGTGTCCACATGGAGTGGAGACGGGCTCAGAGAACACCTCCAGACAGATGGAGCACAGGAACTGCTCCTCAGAGCGGCTCGGGGTCGAAGAGGCCATTTCTGAAACACATTTGGGACATAAATATAAACAACGATATCAATATTGCAATGTTTAAAGTGTTAAATAATGTTGTGTGTGTAATAATCTCCTTTAACATGGTCCTAAAGCTGCTCCTCAGTCTGTCCTTCCTTTCACTGCACAGTTTCTCACAGTCTTCAGTTCAACTCCTGTCTCCTTCAGCCTAAAGAAGCTCTAACACTGGAACATTTCAAACTCTTTATTCCTGTCCAGTTTGACCAAAGACGACGTGAGCTTTGTCTCGGAGAGTTTGAGTGAGTTCTCAGTTTTACAGCCGTTGCCGTCATAGAAAAGTTGATACCAGATACATGTCCATGTAAAAAGTACAAATGTAAAAAGTTGTTGACAGAGCTGGTCCAAGTACTTGGTTTCATTACTCCAGAAAAAGTACTATTGGTCAAGTATTAGTAAGTAAAAGTGTCTCAGTGAAATAATGACTTCAGCAGGGCTTGACATGAACTCTTTGGTCTCTGTGGTTAGTGGTTTTCTAAAGTTACAGCCACCAACTGATTTCACTATAGCCAAAACTAAAACATATTTCAAACTTCACTCTAATGTTAATGTGATCAGATTAACATAGAAAACCAATAACAAATCAACCAAAACAGAATCACAGCTTGTCTTGTGCTTGTATTAAATGTATTGTTATTGCTGTAGTCGGGCTATTGCAGGTTTATTAATAATCTCTCCTTTTACATGAGCAGGACTTAGTGCCACAGAGAATAAGTGCAGTCTGTATCTAGAGCTTTAGTCTGTGTAACTCGCTGGAGCTTCTCCAGGGTCCAGACTGAGACCAAAGTGTCTTCACTGAGTCTAAAGCTCTTTCCTCCCTTCCCTCTCTCTTTTCCTCATGGCGTTCATTAACTGCTGTCTGCACTTTCATCTATTGTTTTCTGCTCATACCGCAGATCAAAATGACTGTAGGTGTGAGTTTGACTCTGACACAAACACAAACAGCCCGAGTGTAATAAGTAACTAAAGCTGACAAAGTCTAACCTCCTCAGATCCATGTAATAAAAGAGTTTTCTTTGACTGTTGCAGTGTTACGCACAGGGCCGTGTGCTGCAGTGGAACAGACGCACAAACTGACACACGTTTGGCTTCAGTAAAGTTCAGACAAACAGTTTAAACGGATTCAACCACAGAAATCAGCCCATGATACAGAGTTTATACAAAGAAATGTACAAGAGTTCTTACCAGCGAGTCCTGAGCTGCAGACGGAGGAAACAGAGAGAGGCTCTTCCTCTTCTTTAGAGACATGTGACTCAGAGCAGAATCAGGACAGACCAGTTCTAAACCAGGGAGTGCCAACGCGCAGCAGGAATCAACCTGCAAACACTCAATAAAGTCAGTGTTATGTGCACATACGGCACACATTTATGTTATTCTTGCCTATATTTTCTTTGTCTATTTTTGCTACTTTTTTCTAGTTTTTGCTGTTAGTTCTATAGTTATATTTTTCCCTTCGTTTTAAAAGTATTTTTAGTTTTATGTGTTGTTTTTTTTCTTTTTCTCAGAGCACTTCCTCGTCCTATTGAGAGTGAGGAGTAGTCGTCACGGCACAGAGCCCCTCCCCCTGATCCCCTTCTCCGCCATGATGGTAGAACTCCAGCAGCAAAACAGATTGTTTATGTGTGCTCTTAACCCAGTTGTAGCGGAGGTTCTTAGTCAGTGTGCGAAATAGCCGTCCGTATTCGGGGGGGGTCCCCATCTAATTTCCTTTGCTCTCGTCTACTACGTTTGCCTTCGCCCTTAAGATCAGGCCCGGGGGTCTGATGGGTTAATCGGGGATCGGACCCCCACAGACCCCGCCCGTATTTCGCACAATGTTCTTACTATTCTGCACTGTTTTACCGCCTGGAAGTCACTGCTGCGTTAAAAACTGCTCCAATACCTCACATGATAGACATGGAAAACGTAGGAACAATGGGATACAGTTTTTTAGGTTACAGAAACGGACACAGCATCAAGAGCGCAAGTCTCTGACCTGTCAAACATGTTGGAAACGTTTGTGTACATTGAACATCTCGTAACAATGTTTACGAAACACGCACTTTATTACTTTGTCATTTTGGTCAAGAAGTGTCCACTAAATGCAATGTAATGACAACACACTAAAACGCATGTGAAGAAAGTTACTTTGCCAGTACAGCTGTTTTCACCAGCTGGAGGCTTGTAGAGCCAAGTCCTGGATCCACAGCAGAAAGTCTCGTAACTTTCCAAAGACTTGTGGCTTTTAAACTCCTGCATCGTGTAGTAACTTACACCAAATACAAGGTAGTTTACTGTGTCCATGTTTGTGCACGGAGGTAAATGGTCCAGGTCTCCGCTGCAGGAGCTCGTGTGTTGATGTTTTAAATGTCCGCAAGCCTCTCCAAATACGCTGTTTTACTGTTGGTATGAGCTTGTCCCTGTAAGGTCCCTTTTCTTTCGCCTGATCTTTGTGCTTTGTATTCGTAGATCTAGATTAGGCTTAGACTTTTTATTTCTGATGCACAAAAAACAGTGTGATTAAAATAATGACACGTAGCCCAGCGTTGTCACAGCAATTCATAGCAATTTTTAGAAAAAAAAAGAAACAGTGCTAGGGAGGTACAAAGACGACATAGGAACACTGTTTACCAAGTCTTTTTGGAGTGGTATTACCAATGGCCGCTGACTGCTCTGCTTTGTGACGACGACACTGGAGGCCGCCATTGCTCCGCTATTGCTGTAGTACCTCCATATGGCCACTATTCCCCCATTGGAATGCATTGGACTTTAGACACGTTAAAAACAGCTTTAATGCCCGGTGCCTAATGTTTAGAAGTGGCTAGAGCTAGATATTCCTCCTGTGATTACGCTGGGTTAAAACAATCTGGGCACCGGGCTGGTTATGGTAGCAATTTTTTTAGAAATCTCCTACTTAACGGGGGTCTGACTGTTGGCATTGGAGCTGCGCGAGCTACACGTCACGCAAGGGCGGAGTCTACAGTGAAGATCCGCCCTTATGCCCTTATTAGGAACATGCTTCGTCAGAGCTGGGGAGGAGGAGTCTGTAAGTCCGCCATGATTTCCCCCTCGAACGTGGTCATTGTGGTAAACGGGGAGAAGTGAGGAATGACGGTCTATTAATAATATGTCTATGGGTATTACAGCAAGTCAGCTGCCCGCCATGGGGACCAAAGAAAAGAACGTTCCTCGCCCATTGGTTGACGTGAAGTCACATTTGTACGAGACGAGACGAGAAGGGAGGACAATCATAAACTAGGATTGAGTTCCGTCTCTGTCCATCCATTCGTCTCTCTGACTCTGAGGCGAGAGTGACATGGAGATATGTGGTGTTAATAAACAAGAAGGGGAAAAATGTCCCACTTAGCAGAGCCAGGTCTTGCTTCAACAGTATGGGCTTATCGTTTATGTTGTGAGAAGAGAGCATTAAGTACTTTCCCACCACACTGCCGCTTTATTTGTGTAAGTCTCAAAAGTCACATCACATTTCCAGGAGTAATTCAACCAAACACAATGAATGTAGCCGTTTCTAACCCCGAAAATATGATTCTCATCATCAGAAACCATTGTTCCGTGCGAATATGCCGTGTGCTGCAGTGGAACAGACGCAAAACTGACACACGTTTGGCTCAGTAAAGTTCAGACAAACAAGTTTAAACGGATTCAACCACAGAAATCAGCCCATGATACAGGTTTATACAAAGAAATGTACAAGAGTTCTTACCAGCGAGTCCTGAGCTGCAGACGGAGGAAACAGACTGAGGCTCTTCCTCTTCTTTAGAGACATGTGACTCAGAGCAAGAATCAGGACAGACAGTTCTAAACCAGGGAGTGCCAACGCGCAGCAGGAATCAACCTGCAAACACTCAATAAAGTCAGTGTTATGTGCACATACGGCAAATATGTTTGCCTATATTTTCTTCTGTCTATTTTGCTACTTTTTTCTAGTTTTGCTGTTAGTTCTGTAGTTATATTTTCCCTTCGTTTTAAAAGTATTTTAGTTTATTGTGTTGTTTTTTTTTTTTTCTCAGAGCACTTCCTCGTCCTATTGAGAGTGAGGAGTAGTCGTCACGGCACAGAGCCCCTCCCCTTGATCCCCTTCTCCGCCATGATGGTAGAACTCCAGCGGCAAACAGATTGTTTATGTGTGCTCTTAACCCAGTTGTAGCGGAGGTTCTTAGTCAGTGTGCGAAATAGCCGTCCGTATTCGGGGGGTCCCATCTAATTTCCTTTGCTCTCGTCTACTACGTTTGCCTTCGCCCTTAAGATCAGGCCCTGGGGGTCTGATGGGTTAATCGGGGGATCGGACCCCCCAGACCCCGCCCGTATTTCGCACAATGTTCTTACTATTCCACACTGTTTTACCGCCTGGAAGTCACTGCTGTGTTAAAAACTGCTCCAATAACTCACACGACAGACATGGGAAACGTAGGAACAATGTGATAAAGTTTTTTAGGTTACAGAAACGGACACAGCATCAAAGAGCGCAAGTCTCTGACCTGTCAAACATGTTGGAAACGTTTGTGTACATTGAACATCTCGTAACAATGTTAAGAAACACGCACTTTATTACTTTGTCATTTTGGTCAAGAAGTGTCCACTAAATGCAATGTAATGACAACACACTAAAACGCATGTGAGGAAAGTAACTTTAGCCAGTACAGCTGTTTTCACCAGCTGGAGGCTTGTAGAGCCAAGTCCTGGATCCACAGCAGAAAGTCTCGTAACTTTCCAAAGACTTGTGGCTTTTAAACTCCTGCATCGTGTAGTAACTTACACCAAATACAAGGTAGTTTACTATGTCCATGTATGTGCACGGAGGTAACGGTCCACGTCTCCGCTGCAGGAGCTCGTGTGTTGATGTTTGAATGTCCGCGAGCTTCTCCAAATACCGCTGTTTACTGTTGGTATGAGCTTGTTCCTGTAAGGTCCCTTTTCTTTCGCCTGATCTTTGTGCTTTGTATTCGTAGATCTAGATTTAGGCTTTAGACTTTTTTATTTCTGATGCACAAAAAACAGTGTGATTAAAATAATGACACGTAGCCCTGCGTTGTCACAGCAATTCATAGCAATTTTTAGAAATAAAAGAAACAGTGCTAGGGAGGTACAAAGACGACATAGGAACACTGTTTATCAAGTCTTTTTGGAGTGGTATTACCAATGGCCGATGACTGGAGGCCGCCATTGCTCCGCTATTGCTGTAGTACCTCCATATGGCCGCTATTCCCCCATTGGAATGCATTGGACTTTAGACACGTTAAAACAGCTTTAATGCCCGGTGCCTAATGTTTTAGAAGTGGCTAGAGCTGGATATTCCTCCTGTGATTACGCTGGGTTAAAAACAATCTGGGGCACCGGGCTGGTTATGGTAGCAATTTTTTTTAGAAATCTCCTACTTAACGGGGGTCTGACTGTTGGCATTGGAGCTGCGCGAGCTACACGTCACGCAAGGGCGGAGTCTACAGTGAAGATCCCGCCCTTATGCCCTTATTAGGAACATGCTTCGTCAGAGCTGGGGAGGAGGAGTCTGTAAGTCCGCCATGATTTCCCCCTCGAACGTGGTCATTGTGGTAAACGGGGAGGAGTGAGGAATGACGGTCTATTAATAATATGTCTATGGGTATTACAGCATGTCAGCTGCCCGCCATGGGACCAAAGAAAAGAACGTTCCTCGCCCATTGGTTGACGTGAAGTCACATTTGTACGAGACGAGACGAGAAGGGAGGACGATCATAAACTAGGATTGAGTTCCGTCTCTGTCCATCCATTCGTCTCTCTGACTCTGAGGCGAGAGTGACATGGAGATATGTGGTGTTAATAAACAAGAAGGGGAAAAATGTCCCACTTAGCAGAGCCAGGTCTTTGCTTCAACAGTATGGGCTTATCGTTTATGTTGTGAGAAGAGAGCATTAAGTACTTTCCCACCACGCTGCCGCTCTATTTGTGTAAGTCTCAAAAGTCATATCACATTTCCAGGAGTAATTCAACCAAACACAATGAAATGTAGCCGTTTCTAACCCCGAAAATATGATTCTCATCATCAGAAACCATTGTTCCGTGCGAATATGAGCCTGGACGTCCAGTTTCCTTTGACCGTGGCTGCACTTCCCACATAAACCCGGTGGTCCGGCTCCTCAAAGCCGACAATATCAGACTCGCTGAAGGAGTTTAAGAAACGGAGTGAAGTCCCGAGCGCGTAACCCAAGTCCGCTCTTACAGACGGAGGCATGTCTCACGTTAACGCGGCTGTCAGAACCAATGACCTTCTCTCACTGTGGACCACTGCTTTCGCCATCAATGCAAATCTGGGAAACCGCAGAGAGAAACGCTACAGAAAAGGTGGCGTTACCAAAAATGTGACAGGGATTTGAGTGAGACCTCCATAAAAGCCAGCGTAAGCACAAAACAGCTTCAGGCCGAGACAGTTTGGACACGTGAGCTGCCAGGAACACACAGAGGAAACCCAACCTTTGTAATCAAGCTCATTTTTTAATCACTGTGTGGAAGTTAGTTGGTTGAGGATGATACACAAAGTCCATTCAATCAATAGACTGGACAAATCTGTCTCTTCATCATGTACTGTCATGTCAAGCCCATCCACAAGAAATAAAAACCAGGACAAAGTTCAGCATCTTCTCTGACAACAGGAATGAACGAAGGCACTGGAAAAATGGCTTGAATAAGACATTTAACGCTGATTTTGAGAAGGTTGGACTATAATAATCTGGGAAGTAGCAAGATCACAAAGTATAATATGTACTGCAGAGTACGTGCCTTTATAACATAAAAATAGTGACTTCCGGTAATGTTACCAAGGTTTGGCATTGGTAACATGCTGAAATATATTATATTAAAGGGGGGGTATTATGTAAAATGGACTTTTTCAAGCTTTATATCATGTTATTATGTCATCCCTCATTAACACATGCCTGGAGTGTTGCCTTGGCTCATTCACATATTTTGAGTAATCAGTAAAAACTTAGACGGCAGCCATTTTAGGTGTAGCTATGCCTCAGTCCTCCTAGGAACGCCCCCACCTCCTGGAGACGCCTCTGGACCTTTCGTCACCAGCCAAGCACCAACCACTGCTCCTCAGCTCAGCAGAGCCCCTCCCCGCACAGTAGTGTGTTTAGATGCCACAGCAGTGTGCTGAAGGGGGCGTGTCGGAAAGCTTCTTAAAGAGACAGAGGCCTATTTCAAGACGTTCAGTACAGCCATTTTGAGAGAGCAATTTTATTCAAGGCAGTTATTTTAATTTACTGCATATACAGACCAACAGAAGGTTACGTCATCATTGTAGTATGCTATAGACTGGTGCTATGTGATTGAAAAAAGCATAATACACCCTCTTAAGGTTTGGCATTGGTAACATGCTGAAATATATTATATTAAGAGTTGCCTTTTGTTACTTGCTTTGTACTAAACATCGTACATGAAACGAGATCGTGGTTGTCGTTGTGCTTCGTTTCTGTTTCTATATGAACATTTCAAACAATGCTTGTAATTTGGTCTGTGTTAAAAAAGCCGCTTTAGTGTAACTGGTTCTCCTTTGACATTGATGCAAATCAAAATATGATTCTGCTAATTGTATGATTGATAATGTAATTGCAATAGGATAAAGTTATTATTATAGTTCTGTCATGTCTTTATGTAGATGCTATATTGTAAATGTTGTATTGATTTTGGGGGTGGGGCTTATAAGCTCTTGCTTCAGCCCACTCCTTTTGAGCAGAATGTTTACTGCTCAAATAAACTAATAAACTAAACTAAACTAAACTAATCGTTAATTCACTTAAAACGTAAATGACTTAAAATCATCACAAATTCAAGCAAAGTCAGTTTTGTTTAAGTTTGTATTTTTTTCCAGTGGGTGAAATAGTTTTTCTTTGCCGTTTTAAATCTAGCCTTTTTTTTCAGTAAGAGATAGGGCTGAACGATATGGACAAACTTTCATATCTCGATATCGATACGATATAACTATTCTTCAGAAAAATAAAAACATAACAAAGAGTGCAGTTTGTCTCCGAGCTGGCCTGGTGTGGCCTCGGGGTCCCCCCCCAGAACAGCTGGAGGAGGTGTGGGTGGATCGGGAAGTCTGGGCATCTCTGCTGAGACGCTGCCTCTGTGACCCGGCCCCGGATAAAGCGGAAGAAAATGGATGGATGGATTCTAAACTTTCAAATGAAAGTGTAACTTTACCAGAATACAGTTACTCAAAATGAGTATTCTAAATACATGTATTTAGTTACTCCCCAACACTGGCCCCGTGTTTACTCCGGTTTCCCCACTAAAAACATGTACAATAGGCCAGGATGAATGAGAGTGTGTTTGAGAGTACAATCCAGCGTGGTGTGTTTGTATGTGTCCATGTATGTTCATTAACATGTACTGTCCCAAATAAACAAATACATAAATGTTTAGCTCATATCTACAGACACAGAGGATAATGTTTACAAAATATAAATACAACATCGTTTGGATTAGGATTTGTGAACGTGATCTCAGTCTAGAGTGAGAAACTGTGGATTTTCCGTTTGAATATGTTTCTTAAAAACGGTGATTCCGGGAAGTCATTGAAGCGGTTTTTAACTATAGTAAAGATAAAGGTTCACCCACAGAGGAGCTCCTGCAAACCAGCGTATAAACGACTTTAATATTCTAAAAGTGCTTTAGAGCAAATGAGAGAAGGATGTTTACAGTCCCGTCCTCCAGCCCCCGCTGTGAACACACTCCCATAAAGCCTGGTACAGTAAATGCATTTCTCACTAATGACCCCCCAACGGCCCCAAGCGCTGCCCGTTAACGCCGGCACATGTCTGGGTCGCACGGGAAACCCGACGAGCGCTCCTCCGAAAAACAGGCCCATCCTGGAGAGGTCAGGAGCCACCGCCGCGGGCCCATAGTTCTGCTCTTTACAGCCGCGCTCCTGCTTCTGCTGAGGGTTTATGGGCCGCGCTGATCCAGGTGTTCACTTTAGACCTTTTTAACTTCTTAGCATTACTTTTCTCCATGAACATCTGAACCCCCACCTGAACCGAGCACATTGATCCAAATCTAAAACATAAACAGAGCTAGAGAGGACGGCCTTTCCAGAAAACTGCAACGTGTGTGAGCACGTAAGGAAAAGAAATGCAAGTTTATTTGTAGAGCACGATTCATACACAGGGCAATTCAAAGTGCTTCACAGTTGCGTAAAATAACAAGAAAACAGATAAAATCAATCAATAAAACATCAACATAAAGTTAATCAATGACAGTAAAAGGAGAGAGTGCAGATAAAATACTTTCAGTTTTCATATGCACGGGTAAAAAGAGCTGTTTTCAGCCTGGATTTGAACATTGTCAGAGTTGAGGCCTGTCTCACATCCTCATGAAGACTGTTCCAGATTTTAGCTGCATGAAACTGAAACGCAGCCTCAGCGTGTTTATTATTGACTCTGGGAACCACCAGGAGACCCCTCCCTGAAGTTCTCAGGGCCCGAGATGGTTCATACGGCTCTAACATGTCAGAGATGGACTTTGGTGCTAAACCATGAAAAGACTTGTAACAAGCAGAGCTGTTTTAAATTCTATTCTCTGAGTGACAGGAAGCCAGTGCAGAGACCGGAGCACTGGACTAATGTGGTGGTATTTCCTGGTTCTTGTCAGGACTCGAGCAGCAGCGTTCTGGATGTTCTGCAGCTCTAACAGCTCGTTTAGAAAGGCCAGTGAGCAGCCGTTACAGTAGTCTAACCTGCTGGAGACAAATGCATGGATGAGTCTCTCTAAGTCTGGTTTTGACACTATTCCTCTGATCTTAATGTTCTTCAGATGGTAAAAAGCTGATGATGTTATTGCTTTGATGTGGCTGTTTAAGTTCAGGTCTGAGTCCATGATTACTCCGAGATTTCTAACCTGATTTTTTTGGTTTTAAAGAGAGAGACTCAAGGTGACAAAATAAATCTCAGTTTTGTCTGACCTTTGTTGGAGAACGTTGTCGACCGTGTGGTTTATAAATGTTGTGACAATCGAACTGGATGGAAAATAGTGCAATATTTTATGTCTATTGATGTATTAACTGAAACATTGCAAACATTTTCACGTTAGATCTTCTACTCTAAATGACGGCTAAGAAACCACTAATACATTCCATTGTTTTCAATCATTATTGCAATAAAGACACTTTTTTCACTATACAACTCTTTATTCAGATTGTTTGTTGTGGATCACACTGGGCATCTGGAAATTGTTTAAGTTGGCACAATATAAAAATCTGTTCCACAATATCTCTCTGCTTTAGCGTGATCCTTCTGTCTATAATGTGAACAACACAACGATCCGTCACAATGCTTGGATTCTTGGAGACCCATGTTGTGTTATCTTGTTTAGTTTAGTTTATTTATTTGTTGAACAGTTGACCTGCTCAAAGGGAGTGGGCCGAAGCCAAAGGCCCAAGGCTTTTACAAGGTAGCAAATCATAAACAAATCATAAACAAAGGACCATAGGGCAAAGTAACAACAAATGATGATGAACAATAAAAAAAACAACAGCAAAAGAAAGAAACAACAACAAAAGAATGTGCTACAACTCATATCTAAGAAATATAGATATGATTTTTAAAGATGTTCTGGAGTATTGTTTATTGAAGCTCATCTTATCTCTCAAGTTGTATTTGACTTCTCGTTTGCAGAACATATTTTGTAAACTCTCAGGAAGCGACTTTTGTGAGGCTTTGAACATGATTTGAGCCATCTTAAAGGGATACTTCGGAATTTTTGACACTGGGCCTCATTTCCTAGTTATCCAGAGTGTTGTTGATGTCTGGAGATATTTTGTTCTTAAATTCATGCAGTTCTTATATTTGAAGAGTCTAGTGGCGCTAGGCTAGGGCAAGGCTAAAGCATTTCTATGGTATCAGTTAGCCTGCATTAAAAACAGTCTGACCCACTCCACAGTGCAAATAATAATTTTAATCATTTTAACCATTTTGCATTTAAAATAACTTATATTTGAGCAGCATCAGCTTCGTGGCTGTAAGCTAACGCAGCGGCGGAGTGATCTGCGAGAAAATAGTCCCTCAAAATGCGGTAATTCATGTGATACAAGGTCAGTTATATTTCAAACATGATTCTATTAACACAGACATTTATATGGTTAGTCTGGTGTTATAAGTGATTTACCTCAGGTGCACTGTGGAGTGGGTCACACTGTTTTTAATGCAGGCTAACTGATACCATAGAAATGCTTTAGCCTTGCCCTAGCCTAGCGCCACTAGACTCTTCAAATATAAGAACTGCATGAATTTAAGAAAAAAATATCTACAGACATTTACTCTCTCTGGATAACTAGGAAATGAGGCTCAATGTCAAAAATCCCGAAGTATCCCTTTAAATTCAGTAAGGTCCTCAAATGTCATTGTGTTTGATTTAAAGAATAAGGGATTAGTGTAATCACGGTATCCAGCTAAATGGATTATTCTTATTGCCTTTTTCTGAACTTTAAACAATGGGTCAAGATTACTTTTATACACATTTCCCCAGATCTCTACACAATATGTTAAATGAAGGATAAGTGAACAGTATATAGTATATAGAGCTTTATCAATGATATATTTGATTTATTATTAACTTTAGTTTTAATTTTTATGATGTGAAGTTTTCAGCTGATTTTATGATCAAGTGTTACACCATGTTCATAGACTCTTTCAATAGTTTCGTTGCCAAATAAGTCACGATCAGTTGTGTAGGCCTTAGCTTTCAAATGAGGAGTTACACTTATGTGACCTGTGTGGATTTAGACTCTGAGATAAGCCTGATTCTCATGTCCCGGAGCCGAACAGAAACCGATGTAACTAAAGTGGCAGAACTACTTGACCTGACAGAGGCGAACGCTGAATCCAATCCATGCATTTTTAAAGCCTGTCCTGCGACTAAACGTCCCCTCATTTCAGAGAGGAGGCGGTGGGACAGAGGCGCCCCTGTCCCGCGCGGGGGCAGATAAGCGGCTAAAAGCACCGGGATGGGCCCCGGGACAGAGGGACGCAACCAGGAGAGAGACTCCCTTTCCGACATTTTAAGTGGCGCCTTTGTCCCGCGGCCCGTCTTCTCTGGGCGACCTTTCTGCAAGTAACCTGAGAGGAGGCGCTGGTTAGCTGATAAAAACTGTCTCCTGCAGGTAAGAGGATCCGTCCCGCTGAAGCGCCCGATAAGGAACACGACACGGCTTATCTGTGGGACGCGCAATTGAGGACGGAGACCCCTCTCACAGGACGAGCCCGGGATCCAGAGGAAGAGCAGAGAGAGGACCAGGGCCAGCTCTCACAGGACGAGTCCGGGATCCAGAGGAAGAGCAGAGAGGACCAGGGCCAGCTCTCACAGGACGAGTCCAGGATCCAGAGGAAGAGCAGAGAGGACCAGGGCCAGCTCTCACAGGACGAGTCTGGGATCCAGAGGAAGAGCAGAGAGGACCAGGGCCAGCTCTCACAGGACGAGTCCGGGATCCAGAGGAAGAGCAGAGAGAGGACCAGGGCCAGCTCTCACAGGACGAGCCCGGGATCCAGAGGAAGAGGAGAGAGAGAGGACCAGTGCCAGCTCTCACAGGACGAGCCCGGGATCCAGAGGAAGAGGAGAGAGAGACCAGGGCCAACTCTCACAGGACGAGCCCGGGATCCAGAGGAAGAGGAGAGAGAGGACCAGGGCCAGCTCTCACAGGACGAGCCCGGATCCAGAGGAAGAGCAGAGAGAGGACCAGGGCCAACTCTCACAGGACGAGTCCGGGATCCAGAGGAAGAGCAGAGAGAGGACCAGGACCAGCTCTCACAGGACGAGCCCGGGATCCAGAGGAAGAGGAGAGAGAGGACCAGGACCAGCTCTCACAGGACGAGCCCGGGATCCAGAGGAAGAGGAGAGAGAGGACCAGGGCCAGCTCTCACAGGACGAGTCCGGGATCCAGAGGAAGAACAGAGAGAGAGGACCAGGGCCAGCTCTCACAGGACGAGTCCGGGATCCAGAGGAAGAGCAGAGAGAGAGGACCAGGGCCAGCTCTCACAGGACGAGTCCGGGATCCAGAGGAAGAGCAGAGAGAGAGGACCAGGGCCAGCTCTCACAGGACGAGTCCGGGATCCAGAGGAAGAGCAGAGAGAGAGGACCAGGGCCAACTCTCACAGGACGAGTCCGGGATCCAGAGGAACAGCGGAGAGAGAGGACCAGGGCCAGCTCTCACAGGACGAGTCCGGGATCCAGAGGAACAGCGGAGAGAGAGGACCAGGGCCAGCTCTCACAGGACGAGTCCGGGATCCAGAGGAAGAACAGAGAGAGAGGACCAGGGCAAGCTCTCACAGGACGAGTCCGGGATCCAGAGGAAGAGGAGAGAGAGGACCAGGGCCAGCTCTCACAGGACGAGTCCGGGATCCAGAGGAAGAGGAGAGAGAGGACCAGGGCCAGCTCTCACAGGACGAGCCCGGGATCCAGAGGAAGAGCAGAGAGAGGACCAGGGCCAGCTCTCACAGGACGAGTCCGGGATCCAGAGAAGAGCAGAGAGAGGACCAGGCCAGCTCTCACAGGACGAGTCCGGGATCCAGAGGAAGAGCAGAGAGAGAGGACCAGGGCCAGCTCTCACAGGACGAGTCCAGGATCCAGAGGAAAAGGAGAGAGAGGACAGGGCCAGCTCTCACAGGACGAGTCCGGGATCCAGAGGAAAAGGAGAGAGAGGACCAGGGCCAGCTCTCACAGGACGAGTCCGGGATCCAGAGGAAAAGGAGAGAGAGGACCAGGGCCAGCTCTCACAGGACGAGTCTGGGATCCAGAGGAAGAGAGAGAGGACCAGGGCCAGCTCTCACAGGACGAGTCCGGGATCCAGAGGAAAAGGAGAGAGAGGACCAGGGCCAGCTCTCACAGGACGAGTCCGGGATCCAGAGGAAGAGAGAGAGGACCAGGGCCAGCTCTCACAGGACGAGTCCGGGATCCAGAGGAAGAGGAGAGAGAGAGGACCAGGGCCAGCTCTCACAGGACGAGTCCGGGATCCAGAGGAAGAGGAGAGAGAGGACCAGGGCCAGCTCTCACAGGACGAGCCGGGATCCAGAGGAAGAGCAGAGAGAGGACCAGGGCCAGCTCTCACAGGACGAGTCCGGGATCCAGAGGAAGAGGAGAGAGAGGACCAGGGCCAGCTCTCACAGACGAGTCCGGGATCCAGAGGAAGAGGAGAGGAGAGGACCAGGGCCAGCTCTCACAGGACGAGTCCGGGATCCAGAGGAAGAGCAGAGAGAGGACCAGGGCCAGCTCTCACAGGACGAGTCCGGGATCCAGAGGAAGAGCAGAGAGAGAGGACCAGGGCCAGCTCTCACAGGACGAGTCCGGGATCCAGAGGAAGAGCAGAGAGAGGACCAGGGCCAGCTCTCACAGGACGAGTCCGGGATCCAGAGGAAGAGCAGAGAGGACCAGGTCCAGCTCTCACAGGACGAGCCCGGGATCCGAGGAAGGCAGAGAGAGGACCAGGGCAGCTCTCACAGGACGAGTCCGGGATCCAGAGGAAAAGGAGAGAGAGGACCAGGGCCAGCTCTCACAGGACGAGTCCGGGATCCAGAGGAAGAGCAGAGAGAGGACCAGGGCCAGCTCTCACAGGACGAGTCCGGGATCCAGAGGAAGAGCAGAGAGAGGACCAGGGCCAGCTCTCACAGGACGAGTCCGGGATCCAGAGGAAAAGGAGAGAGAGACCAGGCCAGCTTCACAGACGAGCCGGGATCCAGAGGAAGAGCAGAGAGAGGACCAGGGCCAGCTCTCACAGGACGAGTCCGGGATCCAGAGGAAGAGGAGAGAGAGGACCAGGGCCAGCTCTCACAGACGAGCCCGGGATCCAGAGGAAGAGCAGAGAGAGGACCAGGGCCAGCTCTCACAGGACGAGTCCGGGATCCAGAGGAAGAGAGAGAGAGGACCAGGGCAGCTCTCACAGGACGAGTCCGGGATCCAGAGGAAGAGGAGAGAGGACCAGGGCCAGCTCTCACAGGACGAGCCCGGATCCAGAGGAAGAGCAGAGAGGACCAGGGCCAGCACTCACAGGACGAGTCCGGGATCCAGAGGAAGAGCAGAGAGAGAGGACCAGGGCCAGCTCTCACAGGACGAGCCCGGGATCCAGAGGAAGAGGAGAGAGGACCAGGGCCAGCTCTCACAGGACGAGTCCGGGATCCAGAGGAAGAACAGAGAGAGAGGACCAGGGCCAGCTCTCACAGGACGAGTCCGGGATCCAGAGGAAGAGCAGAGAGAGGACCAGGGCCAGCTCTCACAGGACGAGCCCGGATCCAGAGGAAGAGCAGAGAGGACCAGGGCCAGCTCTCACAGGACGAGCCCGGGATCCAGAGGAAGAAGAGAGAGAGGACCAGGGCCAGCTCTCACAGGACGAGTCCGGGATCCAGAGGAAGAGCAGAGAGAGGACCAGGGCCAGCTCTCACAGGACGAGTCCGGGATCCAGAGGAAGAGGAGAGAGAGGACCAGGGCCAGCTCTCACAGGACGCGTCCGGGATCCAGAGGAAAGGAGAAGAGGACCAGGGCCAGCTCTCACAGACGAGTCCAGGATCCAGAGGAAGAGGAGAGAGAGGACCAGGGCCAGCTCTCACAGGACGAGTCCGGGATCCAGAGGAAGAGGAGAGAGAGGACCAGGCCAGCTCTCACAGGACGCGTCCGGGATCCAGAGGAAAAGGAGAGAGAGGACCAGGGCCAGCTCTCACAGGACGAGTCCGGGATCCAGAGGAAAAGGAGAGAGAGGACCAGGGCCAGCTCTCACAGGACGAGTCCGGGATCCAGAGGAAGAGCAGAGAGAGAGGACCAGGGCCAGCTCTCACAGGACTTTTATTTGATGATCATTTCAAACATTTGGTTGATTGCAAAATACAAGCCATCGCTGTTGTTGTCAGGGCTGGGTACCGTTAAAAAGGTTTTCGATACCAGCACTTTAAACCTGAACCGAGCGCAATTTCTCCAGTTTGGCGACAAAAAATCAACAAGAGAACGACAAAAGGGCGATTAAAAAAGTGACCAAAACAAGACAAAATAACTACGAAAACGCGTATGATATGCAACATAAAAGCACAGACAATGCAACAAAAAGGTCTTAGCTTTCAAATGAGGCGTTACTCTGGCCTGTAGGTGGGGGTGAGGAGGTTAACGATAATTGGTTTTTGATAGCGATACCTGAACAATACTGAATGTAATAAAACGACATTATTCCCCGGGATTTCCAGACTTCGGGAATTGCAAAGGCTGTAAAGACGGCCTTAAGACGGCCTTTATGCTGCGTTTAAAGGCTTATTTGACAGATGACAGGGCTATTTTACTTTAGGCTACATTAGCATTCGACAGATGACGTTGGTTTTGGCAAATGGATCTTTTTCTTTGCTGAAGACGGCGTTTCTCCTGCAGCATTAAGTCTTCCCTTTTACAGGAACTGATCCGGTCCGGTGGCGTGCTGTAAATATAGACCTTTGCAGAACGCGGTTGGGCTCGCGGTGTTGGACGGTCAGTCGGAATACACACAGTCAAGGGTTGTAAAAATAAAGGCTTGCGAATAACGATTTGGGAATTCGACGCGAACCGTGCAAAAAAAAAAAAAAACCCGGGCAGAACTCACGGAAAGAGCGAGGGACGTTCACACGATCGAAGACTCTGACGTCGTTCGAACTCGAGATGAACTTTAGGACATTTACTCTGTGATGCTGCTTAAAGGGGATGAGACTGTCCCGCTGTGATGGAGGCGTGAGTGAAATGAATTACCTTCAAAAAGCGTAATCACAAAAAGGCCAGGGGTTTTGAAATAGGGATGAGGAGTAATCTCGAGTCAAGTCCAAGTCATGAAGGTCAACTGATCCTAAGTTAAGCCTAATTTTCAATGTTGGACAAGTCATTCTTTTTTCAAAATGTGTTAATCTACTTTAATTTTCAAAATGAAACATATATTGAATGGAGTCTATGCACACAATGACTGGGACAGCATTCTAAGGTCGGGGGCTCCGTCCTGGAGCCTCCACCTTAACGTGGTGGAGGGTTTGAGCCTGAATGATCCTGGAGCTCTGTTGTCGGGGGCTTCGTGCCCCTGGTAGGGTCTCCCAGGGCAAACAGGTCCTAGGTGACGGGTCAGACAAAGAGCGGTTCAGAAGCCCCTTATGGATGGATGGGGCCCGGGGTCGACTTCAGAAAAATTGAAACAAGAGTCTTTAAAACATGAGCTGTTCTTCCATGCAGTCTGAAAGATAAATATATAGAATCATTCATCCATCTTCTTCCACTTGTCCGTTGCCGGGTCGTGGGGGCAGCTGTTGGAGCTGCACCAGCCCCTATGGCTCCTCCTGCAGGTGGTGGGTCCACAGAAGGACGGCCTCATGGTTCTAACCGGGCCTGTTGGTCTCTCATAAGGGGCTTCTGAACCGCTCTTTGTCTGACCCGTCACCTAGGACCTGTTTGCCATGGGAGACCCTACCAGGAGCACGAAGCCCCCGACAACAGAGCTCCTTGATCATTCAGGCTCAAACCCTCCACCATGTTAAGGTGGCGGCTCCAGGAGGGGATATAGAATCATATATTTTTATTTTGTTAGTTTCTGACAGTTTCCTCCCTCAGCCCATTTTTCCTCGGATTCGCCGCTGTGCAAAGTAGTTTCTGCACAGCCTTCAGTCCCGCTGTCACCGGGCTCTGTGCAGATGCAGAAAACAGCCTCTAAATGCTATAACTTAAAACACCGAACTGCCTCCAAGATTTTTGTCAGTTAATCCAGATCTTGGGTGAAGTCAGTTGTTTCAAATGTTTTCCTGTCCTTAATAAACATCTACGAATCTTCATCTCTTCACTCACTGTACCCTAACCTTTAATGCATCTAAAGAAACACACATTTCCTCCGTCCTTTTCCTGCTGTAGTTATTAGACTCACTGTGTCGGGAAAATGAAAAAACATGTGGCCAAATGTAAACATAGATGCGCTGGTTTTATGCAATGACAACAGTTTCACTCAAATCAATAATAACTATAAAGTCACAGCAAGTCTAAGTCAAGTCTTTGTGGAGCTTTGGTCATAGAGTCTCAAGTCCTGAAAACTCGAGTCTCCCTCCTCTGATTGATTCTATAGTCTCGATCCCACTCTTTGAATCAATACTAATTAGCAGCAGCAATTCTAGACAAAGGTAAATCTGTAAATGTGTTCCCTGATGGTTTATTACGAGGCCCGTCCTCTGCACAGATTCTGCAGATGCGTTAATCACCGCAGCAGAGCAGAGAGCCGCCATGTCAGCCTTAAATCCTCACTAATGCGAGGAGACAGCGGGGTTACGACTGGACCGTCCTCTTTAGCTCATTGTCTGGCGTCTCGGGGGAAGAGCGGCGGATGGACTTTCACTGATAACGCACTGAGAGACACTGTTCCAGAGACAGGGCCATCCAGAGTTCAGGAACGGCAGCGAAAGACATTTAAACATGTCCGTTTGTTACTGTGGAGCAGAATATAGAGAGCGGGACGAACCGGAGACGCACTGACGCTCAGCTCCATGAAAATGACTTTCATTAAGCTTTTACCAAGTTACAATGATGTTCTCTCATCAGAAACAGATCTGGAGCAGTGATGGGAGCCACTCGCGCAGCTTTGAGTAATCTTTGAATCTTCTCCAATGGCTGTTGTTCGCAGCACTGCAGCAGCTCCCATAATACTCCATAATACTATCCATAATACTATCCATATGAGATACATAGTCCATAATACTCCCATAATACCCATAATACTATCCATATGAGATACATAGTCCCATAATACTCCCATAATACTATCCATAATACTATTCATATAAAATACATAGTCCCATAATACTCCATAATACTATCCATATGAGATACATAGTCCCATAATATCCATAATACTCCATAATACTATCCATAATACTATTCATATAATAATATCCATAATACTCCATAACTTCCATATTCATATCCCATAATATATCCCATAATACTCCCATAATACTATTCCATATAAAATACATAATCCCATAATACTCCCATAATACTCCTAATCTTCATATAAATAATAACATAATATCCCATAATACTCCCATAATACTATCCATATAAGATACATAGTCCCATAATACTCCCATAATACTATCCATATAAATACTAACCTATAATACCATAATATATCATATAAAATACATAGTCCATAATACTCCCATAATACTACCATATAAATACATAGTCCATAATACTCCCATAATACTATCCATATAAAATACATAATCCTATAATACTCCATAATATTATCTATATAAAATACATAGTCCCATAATACTCCCATAATACTAGCCATATAAATACATAGTCCCATAATACTCCCATAATACTCCCATAATACTATCCATATAAAATACATAATCCCATAATACTCCCATAATACTATCCATATAAAATACTTAATCCCATAATACTCCCATAATACTATCCATATAAATACATAATCCCATAATACTCCATATATTATCCATATAAAATACATAATCCATAATACTCCCATAATACTATCCATATAAAATACATAATCCCATAATACTCCCATAATACTATCCATATAAAATACATAGTCCATAATACTCCCATAATACTATCCATATAATACATAATCCCATAATACTCCCATAATACTATCCATATAAATACATATCCCATAATACTCCCATAATACTATCCATATAAATACATAATCCCATAATACTATCTTATAATACATATCCCATAATACTCCATAATACTCCATAATACTATCCATATAAAATACATAATCCCATAATACTCCATAATATATCCATATAAAATACATAATCCCATAATACTCCCATAATACTATCCATATAAATACATAATCCCATAATAATCCCATAATACTATCCATATAAATACATAATCCCATAATACTCCCATAATACTATCCATATAAATACATAATCCCATAATACTCCCATAATACTATCCATATAAAATACATAGTCCCATAATACTATCCATATACAATACATAATCCATAATACTCCCATAATACTATCCATATAAGATACATAGTCCCATAATACTCCCATAATACTATCCATATAAAATACTTAATCCCATTATACTCCCATAATACTCCCATAATACTATCCATATAAATACATATCCATAATACTCCCATAATACTATCCATATAAAATACAATCCATAATACTATCCATATACAAATAATCATAATACTCCCATAATACTATCCATATAAAATACATAATCCATAATACTATCCATATACAATACATAATCCCATAATACTATCCATATACAATACATAATCCATAATACTTCCATATACATACATAATCCCATAATACTCCATATACTATATACTATATACAATATACTAATATATTGATACAAAACAGTGCGGTGCTCTGATCTTAACCTCTTAACCCCCACCTTAACCAAGCACATTTGTTCCAGTTTGTCATTCCCCAAATCTAATCTTTAAAAAATTAAACAAAAACGAGGATGAACATCAATAAAAAAAAGCAACAAAAAACCTGACAAAGAACCAAGATATGACAAAAAGATGACAAAAAAGCTACGCAAAAAGTGGCAAAAATGCAATGAAAAAAAGTAAACAAAAGTGACAACAACAAAGTGACAACAGGAAAAAGATGTGTTTTGTTGGTCTTGGCCAGTCCTTAGACATTTCTAAGTCTATGGTGAAGACCCACCTGGACATTTTTGTTGGTATTTGTTTGTGTTGCATTTGTTATTTTGCATCTTTATTTTTGTGTACTTTAAATTCATATTGCATTTTATACACATGTATCTTGTGTACAGCACTTGGGGCAGCAATGTTGTGTTAAAGCAGTACTAAGTAACTCGTGCCCCTAGAAGCCATGAGCGCCACTGCAGGTGTTGTAGCATGTTGTGTTTTCTTACTCATTAATTGTCCGTGAGAGTAAATACTACGCTGACAGAAAAGACAAAGGGACAGAGGGGTGTTGTTCATCCAATTACACAATGGATATCATTTTTTCACTCAAACTTGGCTGTAAATACTGTTTAAGTGGCGCTAGCCCGCAGTTAGCTTTGCCCGTTAGCCTGTTAGCTTCTTCTTCGTGATTCCATTAGTGTGTATTGGTTGGGTCGGAACAGGGAAAGTTGCAATTGTGGTTTTCGATACCGGGTAAAAAGTATCTATACCAATTTGCATACATTTGCATAAGTAAAATAGAAGGTGCGGCAGTAGTTATAAATGTAAAAAGGCCGATTTACTTCCTTGTTCTGAGCCAAAAGTCATTACTAATACTCACTCTTTAAATGAATTGAAATGAATTAAACGTAATTTAAAAAGTAATTAAAGTTGATTTTAGCAGAACATAAAATATAATGTTTTCAAATATTCAGACATTTTCTGTATATTTTCTTTCCGTCTTGTTCAAAAACTGCTCCAACACTCCTCCTCCTTTGTGCAGTGTGTAAATGTATAAATGTGTTTTCTGGTTGGTTTTGTGGAGGGGAACCACAGTCTGTGTCCGACTCCTGCAGCACGAATGGAAGCGCTGATATCGGTAAGAGAATACGGCTTATCTCATAATTGTTTTGGTCGGGGCGGAGGGGAAACCTGAGCCGGGGTTTGTGGTGGTGTCGAGGTGGAGGGGATTACACGCCGCTGCTGCTGCGATAAGGCCCAGTGTAATGACGGGATTCAGTGTCAGAGAAAACACAGATACCAAGGCCCCGAGTCAGGCCCGAGTTTCCGGGTCACTTCCCCAGGGAAAATAAAGACCTGCTCCGGCCGAACTGAGACACAAGATTCTGTGAAGACTTGCAGTTATTAATGAGTTAGAAATATGAGCGGTATTGAACGTAATAGCTGGGATATGACAATAACTAGTTATGGCACGTAAACATAAGAACATGAGCTACAGGGTTAGTAAAAGTACAGAAGACTAGACTCAGCTGCTGGAGCTTGTGGCCAGAAACCAAGCCCTAGGTACATGTATTAAAGTGAGGATATAATATTAGTAGTTTAGGTACATAATGTAATAAGACATAACTATAACCCTAAAGGTCTCATGTCCCATTACATTGTGTATCTATAAAGTACAAGTTATTCCATTGTGTATGTAACCCATAAGTACAAGTTATTACACATTGTTACAGAGCACATTACATCATATTAAATTTAGTTAGGTACAATGTATCAAAGTACTGTCAAATAAAGTGATCCCTAATATTCACAATAACACAAATAGGGGAAAAAAATAGAAAATATGTAAAAACTGCAGTAGTACTGATTGTAGTTTGTTCAGTGCACTTGGAGGTACAGATGTAACGATTCATCGATTTAAACTGCTTAAAATGTGAATCGATGTTTTTTTTTAAAAACAGTCACAATGATCAGTGTATTTTCATGTCTGTGTTTTGTTGTAATGTAAAGATCTCTCACTGAAACAACAGTTATAGTTTATTACAAGGACATAAATGCAGATGTTAAAACAAAAGAAACATCTTTTGGTTATAAATGAGTCATATTCATTTGGTAAATTTTTTTCACTTTTTTTGTAGATAGGAAAAAAATTGCAATCGGGAACTTAAAGCAGTACTAAGTAACTCATGAGGCCATAAGCGCCACTGCAGGTGTCGTAGCATGTTGTGTTTTTTTACTCATTAATTGTCCGTGAGAGTAAATACTACGCTGACAGAAAAGACAAAGGGAAAGAAGGATATTGTTCATCCAATTACACAATGGAGATCATGTTTTTCACTCAAACTTGGCTGTAAATAGTTTAAGCATCAGTTTAAAGCAGGGGTGCCCAAAGTGGGGCCCGTGGGCCAAATTTGGCCCGCCGGAACAATTCCATTGGCCCGCCAGAGAGTGATCTACTTTGTGCCGCATGGTTAATACTAACTCTCTCCCATTCATTCTCAATGGTAAATATGGATGCAGTACACTTTCTGGCCACCAGCGTGAAATTGGGGGCGCTGTTTCACTCCTTTCGCAAAGTTAAAGAAACACTGTTGTGGTGTCTTGGTGTTTATCACAGAGCGTTGTAGCATCAACTTTTCCAGTTTTCCAACTTTTATTGCAAAGGTTGTTGACATCAACTGGTACGTGTTAAAAATGGACTTATAAAGAATTGATGCTTTAAAAATGATCTAATGTGGCGTTTTCTTTGAGTTATCAAATGAATGAGGGAAAATAGGTTCAGTAGATACAGGTGTTGTTGTTGTTTACATTTTGCACTATATTGCTGCAATTGTGGATTTCGTTCGACTACAACTAGGCTTTTGCCAGAGTTAACATTTGTTTTAATGTAGCATGTTATTTGCATATAGAATCAAATGCAAATGTATAGGCTACTGAAAAATAAAACAAACTATTATTGTTTGCAGTTTATATGTGTTTCACGCTTGACATCGCCGTGTTTGGCCAACGAGCCACAGGCACTTTTCATTTTGGCCCTCAGAGACAAAACGTTTGGGCACCCCTGGTTTAAAGCGTGCGGGCCCATCCTGCAGGACTGTGATTCAACTGGGCTGGAACAGCTGGAAGCCTCTTAGCCATAGCAAAGTTCATAACTCGCCATGACTCGTCTCCAAAGAAAACCACCTGCAGTGCAACAAACAGGACCAGTAAATAACCTGACAGGGCTAAGTTCGAACTAAACGTTAACATTAACCTGAGCTTATGCCATGTCATTCATACTGTATATCATTTCCATGTGTACATGTGTTCAAAGCTCAATAAATCAGGGTTGGAATTAGATATTGAAAAATCCCTTTGGCCAAACCTTTAGAGTCCTGTTAAGTGCGAGCCTGTAAAGTGTGGAGCCTATAGGAGCGACTGAAGTGATGTTGTTGTAGGAGTCTGAACATGTTGTCGGCTGGCGTCTTCCACAAAGGAAATGACCACATTTGGATCACAGAGTGTTGTCGGGTGGATTCCGTGCGTCGCGTGGATACCAAACATGTCAGTATTTGTGAACGAATAAGCGCGGGAAACACGAGTAACTTCAATCCCAACACGTCATAAACATCGTGAAGGGAAAGTTGATCACCTTCATTCAAACTAAGACGTTAAGGGAGAAAACTAGGCACGCATATCAAAAAGCTGCTGTTCTGCGAAAGAAAAAAGGTCAGATGTTTACGAGCGAGAGGAAGCCGCTCGGGCGTAATGTCATCGCGCCATTATCGCGGCGCCCTGTGATTAAAACGGGCCGTAAACTGAAGACGGAGCTGCTACTGTCCGCACATGTTACAGCAGCTAATGTCACGCTTTCCTTTTTCACGAGGCTTGTTTAGTGTCTGGCTCATGAAAAGCGCTCAGTAAACAGTAATAACCTTTAATGACAGAGCACCGGGGTTTACTAAAGTTCAGCCTCTCGTTTTTATTTGTAAATGATCCATTTGGCGAAGTCAGACGGAGCGGGAGGCGATGATTCTGGATTCTGCGCAAACACGAGAGTCCAAAATCTACCGCTCGATACGATAAGAGTTCCCACGCTGAAGCTTGAACGTGCCCAGAGTCTGATCGGTCGCACATGTGTGGACTCGGAGGAGCCCGGGGGGATGGCACAACGCGACGGTCTGAGAGGGACTCGAGACTGGACTGATGAGCTAATGAGAGCTATTATTATTCAGGCTTTTGAACTTGGTTGCAATTGAATCGGAATCGCAATTTTAAGGTTCGTGTTTAGCAAATCGCGAAGACCGCAGCTATTCAGCTCGTATAATGTTCTCTGAAGACAACAGAAGTCTGTCTGCATGTGGTTTGATCATGTTTAAAAGCTGCATGACTTACAGTTTTTAGTTTCTGGATGAACAGGCCAACAAAACAGGCAACACACACACACAAACGAGGCTAGAAACAATATTAGCAAGACATGGATCGAGTGGTAGCAGGGCTGGACTGGCAGAGAAATTCAGCCGTTTGGGTCAAGACCGGCCTTCTAAAAACCCAGTCATATTCAATACAATTGTCGAAGCCATGAGCAAAACAATGAGCCCTTGAACTAAAACAGTATAAGCTTCAAACCTGAGGACAATAGCTGCATGTTGTTTCTGCTGAATTCAAGCTAACGCCTCAGAGCACTCAACACTTTAAGCTGGTCGTTTACAACTTGGTGGAACATTTAAATGTACTAAACAATCATAAACTTCACAAAACCAACCAAATGATCGCACTGTAGATTTAGGAAATGAAATTGTAAAACTCACCACAGAGTTAGGGAGGAGTGGAGTGAAAGTAGAAGTCTCCAAAAAGACAAAAAACATGAAATCCTTTCAATGGGAATCAAAAGCTATTTCCAAATGACGACGAGGGGCAGGAGGGCCAGAGCCGGTGCTGGCTCTTCTGGGGCCCTAAGCAAAAATCCACTCGGGGGCCCTATACCAAGGCTATTTACAGTCAAAAACAGTTCCACTGTGCAGTAGTGCAGGGCAGAAGTGGAACATATGACCTTAAAGGAACAGGCCACCATTTTTCCATACTGAGATATGTTTGGCATCTGCACAGTAAAGTGAAGATATCACTGCGCGGATGTCGAATTACTCCTGGTATTATTACGCCTTACAATATAGTTCCCCTTTTATCCGCTTAGAAAATCCACATTGTTAATTTTGTGTAATTATACTTTATAGTGTAACACTTCACGTAACCATATTTAAATCGGGAAAACGTGGAAGAGTTTGGTAGCTTCTATCTTCACCTCGTTTGGAGCTATAGAGGAGAAGAGAGAGGCTAAATGCTAACGCCGTCTGTGCTGTGTTTACGTTATGGAAGGCACACGTGAAGACCAGACAGGTACAAATGAACTCGTCTAAGCTCAGGTAAGAACATATCTCAGTATGTAAAAACGGTGGCCTGTTTCTTTAATTCAGGCTCTGCCCCTCAGTGTGAGAACCACTAACCACTAAGCCACTGTCAGACTGGGGTTTAGGACGACTACTAGTCTATTTACACTTTTAAAATGGTAAATGGTCACATTCTCTCACCTCTGGTCCCTGACCCACAGTTTGGGAACCGCTGATTTAAAACTAACTGAAACCTGCACCTGACGGACATTTCGATCTTACCTCTGAGAATCAGCCTGACTGTAAATCATTTTAGACCAAGCACATTCAGAGAACTAGAGTCGCTGAAAGTAACTGCGCTGTGGATTCAACTCCCTTTGAGACAAAAATAACGGCTTTACTCTCGTCTATAGGTCGCGTTCACGTTATAGAATTCTATTTCAGTTGGAGGGCAGGTGCCAATACAACTCTATGGGAGAGAAACCGTTTTTGAAAGAAATTTCCAAAAAGAAAACGTCCAAATGTTTTCTCTGATGATCATGTGACAGTGATTGGATTCACAAACCTGACATGTGAATTTTATGGCTGAAAGTCCTTTCTACTGGCCAACATCAAGCACATGTTTTTGAATATTGTCTCCACTTTTGGACGCCTTTGTGAGGAAATAATTAGACACATGTTCATATGTGCTGGAAGAGAAGACTTTGAACTTTGTGACAGCTTTTGTTTCATGTGAATTGACCTCAGGAATTACAGAGAAATTAGCAATGATTTAAGACTATAAATCTGCATTTTGAGCGTTACTATGGTTACGGCCATGAAATTTTCAGTTGCCCTCCACCTCAATTTTAAACTATAGGCTCTTTAGAATGTTGTGAGGTCACGTGAACGCTACCTATTCTCTCTTCTATTCGCCAAACCACAGCCCTGACTCTGCATGAGACAACAAGAAGATAGTTCAGGGGTCCCCAAACTCTTCCCTGCGGGAGTCCGGTACAGGACCTGTTGTTGTGAGGCTGCAGTGCGATGAAGTTCTGGAATTAGCACGAGCTGATGGGCAATGCGAGAGGGAGAGACTGGAGGGCGAGTCACCTCCCAACTCCCAACATGCACTTCTTCACATACATTTGACTAGAATGTATAGAAAATAGAGGCCTGAGGTTCTGTGGGTCCTGGATCCGGGACGCCCATCGCTCATTATAGACGAGATTATCTGGGAACTATAACTCAAGAAAACGCCAACGGAGGGAAGGAAAGGCGCTTGGTAGACCGAGTGGATGAGTTTCTGTCCGTCAGCAGAACTGGCAGTTTCTATTGTGGGCCGGTGTGCAGTTACAGGTCTGATCACTCATCTGGTCCGACCGGCCCAAAAGTACATCGGCCCACAGGGAAAACTTCCGGTGCTCCAGAGTGGTAGTATTGCCTCCACAACGATCATTCTCTACAAGTTGACTGAACTTGTATGAATGATATGCAAGTTCAGTCAACTGTTGAATGCTGTGTTGAACAACCACACCACCTTGTGACATCAGCAGGGGAAACCGTTCGTTTTGACAAGGAGACTGAATGGTTTACTCATATGTACACATGGATTAAACTAAATTCCCTGGTAAATCCGCCGCTGAAACTCCTCATTGTCCTCTTTAGACGCCGTCCTGACTTTGTCCCCATTCATTTGTCTGCGGATGATTTCTGTTTCCTGAAGTTAAAAAGGTGTTGGACGAACCATAAACTGTCCTGAACACCGGGGCCGTAATTCAGCAGGTAATGCTCCGCTGTTTCCTCTTGAATATTTATGTGTTTGATAAAAGCCCGTTGGAGCTTGTCCAAACAGGAGCCGTCCACACTTTCTGTCCTTGAAGACGCGGAGATGATGAAAGACTTTTTTCAGTTCAAACTCTTCGACGCTCCCCTCTCTGGGCTTTAGAATCATGGAGCTCAGACCTGTTTCTTTAGCAGTCAATTTAAATGTTATGAAACTCTTTCAAACGGTCACTGGCGGTCACATGTTTTCAGCGACGGTGGTAGAGCGGGTCGTCTCATGATCAGAAGGTCAGGGGTTCGAATCCCAGCTCCTGAAGGTGTGCACTGTTGTGGGTCTTTGGGCAAGACACTAATAGTTTTGTCACATACTGACTATTGGGTTGAGCATACACAACATGAACAAATCATAATCGACGCAAACTTCGCACATGACGCTGATTTTTTTCTACTTTTACAACATACTTTTATGGAGCAAAAATAATTTTACCCTATAGAAAGATAAGAATGTCAGGTATAGCTCCTTTAAAGGGACTAGATGCAAGTTGGTCATTTATACTCACTACTGCCACCTCAGGTCTTACGCGTAACTGCAGGTTCTATATTAAGCTCCTGCATGACGGAGCTTCAGACCTGAATGAACACCTTTCTGAGAGACAGTGCAGGATTTTAGAGGCAGTTGTGGTGAACAGGTCTGGGCTCATTCTACACATTAGGACATGACTGGAACATGTAGGGGGAGGACCAGTGTCTGCACACGCTGGTGTATGAATGAGAGAGTGAATGGGTGAGTTGAGACCACTTAGGCCCTGTCCATACGAAGTCCAGCTGAGGACCAAACACAAAGATATTTGATCAATCCAGTGTATCGTCCATACGAGCCCGGCGTTTGGGCGTCTGTAAACGAACATTTTCCAAACTAGGTCCCAGAGTGGTGTCTGTTATCCATCATCTACTGACCTTAGAATGAGTTTTACTCCTGGATCTATGATGGTTTTGCTCCTCTTTGCTCCACTGCAGTCCGTGAGCCACAGGTGACAAGTAGAAAAACAGTCTGTGTTTTGGACTGACAGTCAAAGTCCGGTCACAGGTTTTCTGCTTTAGTCCCGTTACGTCTGAAGAATAAACTCGCCTCCTCGTCTCTTCTGTAAATTGTAAATCCTTGAATCTGTTTCATTTTCACTGTTTACATTCCACTAAAGTTTACTGCGCCTGCGCCCTCTACATCTTGTTCTATTATCTGTGTTAGCGTCACAGCGCCACACACAGGACTGGCAGATGAATCACAGACCTGAGTCGACCCATGTGGACGCACACATTTACTGAGCTGGCTTCGAGCTTACAAAGAAAGCTTCTGAAAATATAAGCATTTTGTCTTTGTGTGGATATAGCCTTAGAGAGCAGTAATGTTGTGCAAATGTGCAATACTGTAGCCTCTTATACACTGTTCTTACTCTGTATCCGTATCATTTTTTTGCCATCTTACTATGAAGATGGCAAAAAAATAAACACTGTATATAATCATTTAATCCACTCCTGGAGCCGCCACCATAACGTGGTGGAGGGTTTGAGCCTGAATGATCCTGGAGCTCTGTTGTCGGGGGCTTGGTGCCCCTGGTAGGTCTCCCATGGCAAACAGGTCCTAGGTGACGGGTCAGACAAAGAGTGGTTCAGAAGCCCCTTATGAGAGACCAACAGGCCCGGTTAGAACCATGAGGCCGTCCTTCTGTGGACCCACCACCTGCAGGAGGGGCCATAGGGGCTGGTGCAGCTCCAACAGCTGCCCCCACGACCCGGCAACGGACAAGTGGAAGAAGATGGATGGATGGATCATTTTAATCAGAGTAATGCCTCATTTGAAAGCTAAGACCTACAAAACTGATCGTGACTTTTTTGTTGCGTTGTCGCCGTGTTTTTGTCACATTTGTGTCGTGTTTTCGTCTCTTTTTGTGGATTTTTTGTCATTTTTGTCTCTTCGTTGCTTTTTCCACTTGCTTTTGAAGCTCTTTACTCGTGTTTTTGTCACTTTTTTATTGTGTTTTGTTGCTTTTTAGCTGCGTTTGTATCTGTTTTTTTGTCACTCTTGTGTGGCTCTATTTTGCTTTTTCATCACTTTTTCATCGTGTTTTTGTCTCTTGATTATTCTCTTTTTGTCGCTCTTTTGTCTCCTGGTCTTTTTCCACCGTTTTGTCCTAGAAGCTTCTAGATTTGGCGGTCATGCAGTTTTCGTCGTGACACCGGCACGAAGATTGAGCCACGGCGCCACCTTGTGCCAAACCAACAGGCAAACAGCTGGACTCGGGACTCGAGAGGCGACAAACAAAAGGCGTTTATGTGTCAGAAACCGTGTCCTAGAAAAACCATTACGGAACTCTTGCTCTTGGTTGAACTGCTGACCCGCTGACGACGCTGGAAAAGTCCGTTTGGAGCCATTTGTCGGCGGAAGAAAGCGAAAAATAAACATGTTTCCAGTGTGAGTACATGTGTTTGTGTGTACTCCTGTGTACCTCTCCCGCCGTTTACGTGGCCCTGACTGATGTGGTCCGAAAGAGGCTTGTTTATTTTCCCGGCGTAATTGCGCGGAGGAGTGATGGCGTTTGGGAAGAGCGGGCTCGGGGAACAACAGAGAACATGTAAGCAAAGGCGAGGGATGAGAGATGGCTCCGGAGTCGGCCATGTTTGAGAGGAATAAACAGGGATTTACTGTAAACACGTCGATGGACTCTTGGAGCTCTTTGGGGATTTTCACCACCTATAGATCTGTGGTTCCCAACTGGTTTCAGTCGGTCACGGGAAAAAAAACGACGTCACCAATCATGAATAAACGATAATGTTTCTGACAGTCAAAACTCCAATTCACAAATAAGTCAAACAACGCAAACAACAGGTTAATGTCCGTAAATAATACTCTGTAAATAATAGAGTTCAGATTCATCATGGGATCTTCAGCAATAATAAACTCATTTAAAAAGTTAAAGAGGGGGTATTATGCTTTTTTCAATCACATAGCACCAGTCTATAGCATACTACAATGATGACGTAACCTTCTGTTGGTCTGTATATGCAGTAAATTAAAATAACTGCCTTGAATAAAATTGCTCTCTCAAAATGGCTGCACTGAACGTCTTGAAATAGGCCTCTGTCTCTTTAAGAAGCTTTCCGACACGCCCCTTCAGCACACTGCTGTGGCATCTAAACAACACTACTGTGCGGGGAGGGGGCTCTGCTGAGCTGAGGAGCAGTGGTTGGTGGCTTGGCTGGTGACAAAAGGTCCAGAGGCGTCTCCAGGAGGTGGGGGCGTTCCTAGGAGGACTGAGGCATAGCTACACCTAAAATGGCTGCCGTCTAAGTTTTTACTGATTACTCAAAAATATGTGAATGAGCCAAGGCAACACTCCAGGCATGTGTTTAATGAGGGAATGACATAATAACATGATATAAAGCTGACATAATACCCCCCTTTAAGATACTGTAGTTATTGTTCACATTATAACTATTGGATGCTAGAGTTGTAACCAATGGGTGAGGAAAAAGCTCTTCTCTTTGGTCCTCATGACATTGCCAAGGGCGACTCCATAAGACACTTTGTAAAGAGTGTTCCTGTTGCTTTGGAGCTCGTTTAAACTGCTTTAAAGCCCGGCTCCAAAGAGTTTCTTTATTTCTATAAATCGCTCTATGACCCATTTGACAACACTGGGATGGGTGTCCTATTTCTGCTGCACGCTGGTTCTTGTGCAGCAGAAATAAAAAGTTGAAGCCTGAATCTATGATTGACAGGCTCTGCCTTTTTGCCCTTTTAAGGAACAGGCTTCATAAGAGGAGACTAAGCAGCCATGTTCATTTCACAGGCCACACGGGATCACTGCTATGAATGGGGCTGAATGGAACACCGGTTATCCTTGTATACTGTATCTATAGATGACTTGGACTCAATGGGTTTGCTTTGCATGTGCAGGATTACCGGCACATTTTCCAACTTGCATTTTTCATTTAAAACTGCAATAGGTCTGGTCTCGATTTGCCGATCCTGCTTTCTGACAATTAAACCTCCACTTCAATCAATCAAACTTTATTTATAAAGCGCTTTTCATACCAAAGGCATCACAAAGTGCTTTACAGATTACAACATTTAAATCAAGTATCCAGGCAAACATAATGTCCAAATAAGCGTCAGCAGTCGGTGGCGACGAGCGGTGGGAGAAACGAGAAACCTCGGGGAGAACCACAGAAGGAGAGATCCACTCCCATGGACGGACAAGCTATAGAGACCCAGGCCGATGGATCCCTCAGCAGAAGGGCCAGGATCGAGACCATCCAGTCCTTGTTGTCAATCCAGTAGGCAGGTTCCTCCGTTCAGCCGGGTTCCTCCATTCGATCTAGACAGACACTCCCAAGGGGGAGTGGGACAGGAGACACCATGTGAATAGTAATGAACAGACTACAGATAAGATAAATATTGTATCATAATAAGACAAAGTTTGCAGTAAGAAGAAGAAGCTGCACTTCACGAGCTGCAAACTAAACTACCCAAACAAAAGCACACAGGGAATAATCTTCAACTGGACATTTATTATACATACTAGTAGCAGACGTTTCGAAAATCATCCACTTCTCTTCTTCAAGGGCCAAAGCTGTTACTTCCATCAGATGTTAGATTGGGAAGTAGTGACATAAAATGGTAAATGGACTCAACTTATACGGCGCTTTTCTACCTTCATCAGGCCTAAAGCGCTTTACAGTAAGGAACCAGTCACTCATTCACTCTCTCAGTCATACGCCAATGTACGCAGACACTGGAGGCAGGGAGGGTGAAGTGTCTTGCCCACGGACACAACGACAATGTGCCTCTGCGCAACGCAACAGGGGTTATTGGACACACCCAAGCAACAGGTCGACAGCCTTGAATGCATAAATAACAGCACAATAAATCGGCTTGAACTGTACGTCTGCAGTAATAGGACTGAAAGGGCACAATTCATGCCGGCGCCAACGGAAACTTCCACATTAAAGTGAAGAAATTATTGAGGACACACAGAAAAATCACAATTTATGGACGAAGCTTGGAACCTCCAGAACAGTTGAAGACCTGAGAGGGTTTTTTTGTGTAAACTGCAGTTTTAGCCGTAGGATCTGGCAACCAGCAGTGTGGGGCTCATTCAGCGCTCTGTCAGGATAACCAAAACAGAAAACGTGAACGTAAACCGCTCTCACGTCAGTAAAATGCTGCGGATAAATTTCAACATACACGGACGGACCCTACGTGCCCTCGCTTTAACGTGTGTTTTGTTTATATATTGGACGCATTCTTCCAGGAGTCTGGCGCGCGCCGTCACATCTGCTAAGACTTTTCATGCTTGTAAATATCTCCCGGGGTAAAGGCTTTGCACGTCTTCTGAAAACGACGTCTCCGTGACCCCGCGAGTCCCCGCGAGTCCCCGTGAGTCCCCGCGAGTCAATAATAGAAAGCTACAGACCCGGAGCCAAGACAGATCCGGAGGAAACCTACGCAGACACGGGGAGAACATGCAAACTCCACACAGAAAGACCCAGTGCCTGGTGGCAATCGAACCCGGGACCTTCTAGCTGTGAAGCACAAGTGTGTACTACCATGCTTGTTATTTTTGTTCCTAAATGATCCTAATCCTAATCCTAACAACGCTAACCTAACCTTAAAGGGATATTTCAGGATTTTTGACATTGGGCCTCATTTCCTAGTTAGTGTTAGTGTTGTTGATGTCTGGAGATATTTTTTTCTTAAATTCATGCAGTTCTTATATTTGAAGAGTCTAGTGGCGCTAGGCTAATGCAAGGCTAGCGCATTTCTATGGTATCAGTTAGCCTGCATTAAAAACAGTCTGACCCACTCCACAGTGCACCTGAGGTAAATCACTTATAACACCAGACTAACCATATAAATGTCTGTGTTAATAGAATAATGTTCAAAATATAACTGACCTTGTATCACATGAATTTGAGGGACTATTTTCTCGCAGATCACTCCGCCGCTGCGTTAGCTTACAGCCACGAAGCTGATGCTGCTCAAATATAAGTTATTTTAAATGCAAAATGGTTAAAATGATTCTATGGATAACTAGGAAATGAGGCCCAATGTCAAAAATCCTGAAATATCCCTTTAAGGTTAGGTTAGGGTTGTTAGGATTAGGATTAGGTTAAGATTAGGATCGTTTAGGAATAAAACATACTGTAACAAGCAATTTGTATGCTGTTCAAAGTCATGTTATCTTTATTAATCAACAGATAAGAAAATCATAAGAATTTTGTTTGTTTTCATGAAAAAATGTAAATAACTCAGCCTACTAACTCCTCACGTGTGTGAAGTAGATCATCAACATCAACCTTCCTAAAAGCTGATTGGTCTAGATCTGCCGTATCCAGCAGAGGGCGCACTATCACGGCGGATTCGCTTCACGGTCGATCTGTCTCGGCTCCGGGTCTGCAGCTTTCCCCTACTCCCGCGAGTCCCTGTGTGTCCCCGCGAGTCCCAGTCCGTCCCCGCGAGTCCCAGTCCGTCCCCGCGAGTCCCAGTCCGTCCCCGCGAGTCCCAGTCCGTCCCCGCTCCGGCGCTCCGTGAGGAAACAGGTGTCGTCCCGTTGGATAAATCAGAACCGCATGTGGAGCTGTAGCGGCTGGAGGCCAGAGACGCGAGGTCAAGTATGAGGTTTCTGAGCGCGTGTCGTAGAGACTCGCCCCCGGGAGGATGTTTAAGTAATGTCTTTATGAAAACGTCCCCGTGTCCCTCCAGCTCCGAAGCACTTGAACTAAACTGGAAAAAAAAAAGCAGCAGCCAGTCATGGGGGAACGACTGCGCTCACAAAGGCAGGAATTTAAAAGACGAGGGCAAAAGGACACGAGCGACCCGGCTCCTCAGAACTCTCAGAGGTTTGTTTGTCGACCAATAAGAAGTCATGAAAATGAAAGAAGGGACTTAATACGACTAAACCTCCGACCAGTTTGAAAGAGACTCTCAGTCTGTGTGAGAGAACATGAATTAAAAAGCATAAAAGCCATTCGTCTATTGTGCCAAAATGAAGGCCTTAAATGGCATTAAAAAGCATTTGATTCAAACTAAATCTAAAAGTTGCCAGTTTTATCCATTTATCTTTCCTCTGTTTGATGAAAAATTAAATATGTGCCGACTTTTTAAAGGAACAGGCCGCCGTTTTTACACACTGAGATATGTTCTTACCTGAGCTTAGACGAGTTGATGCGTAGCTGTCTGGTCTTTACGCGTGCGCTCAGTCATGCTAATGTTGTTAGCGTTTAGCCTCTCCCAGCAAAGGTATCGCTCCAAACTGGGGTGAAGTTAGAAGCTACCAAGTTGTTCCATGTTTTCACTATTTAAAAACAGTTACGTGAAAAGTTACATGATCCAAGTCTAGTTACACAAAATTAAACATGTGGATTTTCTAAGCCGATAAAAAGGGGAACTATATTGTGAGGCGTAATAACACCTGGAGTACTTTGACGTCCGCGCAGTAATATCGTTAAAGTACTCCAGGTGTTATTTTCACCGTGATGTTTCTCCGCTTCCCTGAGGCTCTTTCCAGTGCAAAAAACAGGAAGTCTCTATCACTTTCGGCTCCGGAGATATCGGCCCGATATCGAAAATACCGTAATATTGGCCACCGATATATCGGTCGGGCCCTAGATGAAAGTATAACATAAGGCTCTTTTCCACATGCAGGCGTGTGTCAGCCAAATGACTCTTTCACCCGCTTTGTCGAGCGGCCAGGGCCAAACCGGTCTGACCAGGTATAGGTTTTGGGCCCGACCTCTGGCTGTGGCCAAAGCGCTGACCCGTGTCTGATGTGACGTGAACAGACTGCTGGCCTCTGATTGGCCACGAGAGAGTGGACAGCCCTCACTATTGACACGCAGGTCATATGGATTTAATATTTCACAACATCATACCGCTGTGCTAAAAGGGGATTTTGCCGATAATAGCATTTAGCCGCTGTTAGCGCAGCTTTAGCTGGTGTTAGCATAACATTTGCATGTAGCTTACCTTCATAGTTGTATTTCGTGGTTTCTTTTCTGTTTTAATACAGCTTGGCTCCTCTGAATGATTCCATAACTCCCACCAGAGCAGCATTTGTCCACATTTGTTCTCATTACAAAACTTTTAATGATGATCTGTACAGCGTGTTCCACTGTGGGGCGCCGCCTACAACAACTGCATGTGTGTGTGTGGTGGAAACAGAAAGGTGGGGTTGTGTCGATACGTGCACGTAGATCGTGGCGTGCGCGGCCGGGTCGCGCTATGTGGAATGACGGCTTTAGTGAGCTGTTCTGCCTTCTGGGGGTAGGTCCAGCACTGTCAGTGCTCTTGTTCTGACGCATGAAAACGCAAAAAAGTTTTTCTTTTTTTTCTTCATTCAGTCCCGTGGCCAAAAAATAAAATAAAAATAAATATTATATATATATATATATATATATATATATATATATATATATATATATATTTATTTATTTATTTTAATTTTTTCCCTGCAAGTCCCGTGGCCAAAAATAAATAAAATAAATGAAAACAATTCTTTTAGCATACAACTTTTTTCTTCTTCGCCCTTTAGGGAACTTTCGGGGCTCTGTAGATTTGGGTAAAGTCGAACTGGCGAAAATTTGTAAAAAATAAAACCTGTTAATACACATCAAAAAAAGTGTCAAAAATTCAGCAAAAAGGTGCCGGATAAACAACAATAACACAATAAAAAAGCGACAACAATGCAACAGGAAAGTGTCCAAGATCAGTTTTGTAGGTCTTAGCTTTCAAATGAGGCGTTACACTGGCCTAACTTTTAGACACTTGACAAGCTTTTAGGTTTGGGTAAAGCCAATGATGAAAATGGTTAAGGTGGGGGTTAAGAGGTTAAACAGTATTACATTGCTTCTGCCTGAGTTGTATCCAGTTTGTTCCATAGTTTGACTCCACACACAGGTGCTTTGATGTTACAGTTATTATGTTATTGTCACTGTAGCATCAAACCTTAAAGCTGAGACTAAAACGACACAAATATCATCGTTCTCCACCAATCTGCGAAATTACAACCCATCCCTTTAACAAGACAAGCTCAGCATCTGAACAGGAAACATGACCGTCGTTAATGCGTTTTACGATCACAGGATTCCTGCGTATATACATTATTTATACACGTCATTATTTTTTAAAGGCGAAACATCATGAACAGAGAAGTTTAGTTCTGAACCGCTTCAGGACTCAGATGAAGACAGTTATTATCGAGGAATGCCTGTATGTGGTCGGGAGTTTAAATGACTCCATGTTTAGGACGCAATGACTGGGTAATTGGAGAATAGAAAGTTTATGGGCATTGAAACAGACTCACCTCAGGCTCCGTCTAAAACTGGATCTGCATTAAATCTGAAAAATCTGAAAAACGTCCTGAGACTAACACCTAATACCTAACCGAAAAGAGAATCTGGATCTGCTCATTTTCATTCATGTTTTTTGTATTGACTGAAATGTGTCATGTGATCAAAACTTTCTGCCAAACTGGAAAATGAAGACCGTTCATGCTGAGTGTGAGCAGGTTTGAGTGACCTGAGACAATGGAACGAGCTTTAATTAGCTTAAAACAAGAGAAATGAACATGAGCTCGTCGTTTCCTCACAATTGTTGGTATAAACTGTTGGTATAAACGCCCCCATGATAATAACATTTGTATAACAATCTCTCTCCTGACCATCAGCCTGGCTCCACAAATTTCGCTACAGGGACAATAAAGTATACAAACAAACAAACAAACAAACAAACAAAGTAACAGTGGAACTCAATATGGTAATTACTTCATGGAATTGGGGGTGGGATTAAATCATTTGTCTTCTTCCCGCTCCCTTTCAGGTAGAATTGGATCTTCATATTAAGATCATCCCGCCTTTGCTCTGCCTGATCCCGTCAGACCTCTGAGGCTCAGCAGGAAGGGCCTGGACAGTACTTGGATGGGAGACCGTTTGGGAAACTCAGGACGCCTGAGTGAATGTAGTGAGCGCTTCCGTCAGTCTACCTCAGGGCAGCTGTGGCTACGACAGTATCTTAGCACCACCGTGTCTGGAGTGAATGACAGTGTAGCGCTTTGAGAAACTTGGTAATGCAGGCTTGTAAAGCACAATACAAGTGTAAGCCATTATTATATCTACATGTTATACTGTATTGTTCATATTTCATGACAAAATGTATTTTATTTATTTATATATTTATTTTAAGAGAAAGGAGGAACAACACATATTAATGAACATTAAAAAAAGGCTAATTCAACCTGAAAACACTCACAGAGACAGGCTGCATTAGAAAGTTTTATTGAACTTGGATCGTGATTGGGGCTCAGACCCCGGCGGAAGATTTTCAAACGATATGGAATAGATGGTGTTGATAGATGATGGCGAGAATCTTCCCCCGGAGCCTGGACACTGGTGGTGGTAGGACGGCATGAGGAGGGGTGGAGGAGGGGCGCTGCACAGCTGGGACACAGCCGAGTGATTGACCGGGGACCTTAAGAAGGGGATCCTGGACGATGAATGGCTGAGCGGAGGTGCGGCTTGTGCTGGGGCCGTGATTGGGTGATGGGTGAAGGCTGCAGGTACGTCTCCAGGTTGAATTTGCGCTGAAGCTTCATTTTCCATCTGCAGACCCTCTGGCAGGTTGATGTCACAGAGACACAAACTATACATAATACATTATATACACAGACTATGCAGCACAGACATTTACATACAGCACAGGATAAAGACATGTACAGAGACAACTGAACATAAACAGTGGAAAAAGAACCAAATTCATATGTGTCGCACATCCTCCATTACACAGAGAACACAAGACCACTATTGCACTGATCCCTATTGGACTGGAAATGAATGTTGGGCTTTTTAATACATTCTTTTAATACATTTAACATTCATTCAGTGATAACTAGACTAGTTCCAAAATATTACCATTTAAATCTGGCTCTATCTGTACATTTTGCTGCCAAAAATCTGGGCAATTGTGGCAGTTTTTACGCATCCAATGTCTTATTTAAAACACATACAATACACTTTGTCCTCATATTTACATTAGTAATGGTCGTATGTTGTATAGCGCTCAATGCACTCAATGCACTTTACATTAAGGACCCACTCACCCATTCACCCTCTCATTCACACACCAGTATACACAGACACTGGAGGCACGGTGCGTTCAAACTGATGTCTCTAAAGGGTTTTTACCTTTACCTTTACTGGCTGAACCTCAAAATGGCGGCCGAAGCTCGGAGTGGGTGCTCTGGCTCTTTGGCACCTGCGGTTCTGGCGCCGACACCACGTCCATCATTACTTTCTTTAAATCTTGCCATAAACGTCTGGATGTCACCAGAGCCGTATGGCACGTCTGATCGCCGCTGCACAAAGCCCGTATTGAGCGCGCGGCTCCGCTCATGTAAAAGCCTTTGTGTTTCCCTTCCCTCCTCGGAGAAGTGTGTCTCATTGGGTTTAATGGGCCTTGAGTTTTTCACGGCGTGTTCGGAGCCAGAGACAGAAACCCGAACGCGCACCGGACGCGGATTTGTTAGCGCGAGCTCCGATGATCCGTGGTTGTTCCAGACGCGACGCCAAAACATTGACATTTCCCCGTTCGCACTCACTGCAGGGATATATATAGATTTATGGACGGACATAAAAACTCTGACCAGTCGCAGCTCCAGCCAACTTTAGCTCCTACATTCTCCTTTAGTCTGGCTACAATCAGTCAGGGAAGTTCTGTGGAGACCTCATGATACCATACAGGATACACTTAATGACCTACAGTATATCATTGTACTTAAAACACATTTTAGATTGATTTTTCTAAAACATTTCGCCACATTTTCTTTCTTGTACTATAACTGTGCGATGGTCAGTCAGTGGTTAAACTCTTTCTCTTGAAAAGTCAGTCGATAAAATGATTCCGCACCTGCCGAAGGACCGGAAATGAGCAGGACTTTTGAGCTCTTTAAGATGTTACACAGTGTTCCTTTAATAAAACTGTTCATATGATGAGGAATATGAGGACTTGTGGTTAATATATTCCTTTTGGAAACAGGACTGTGCTTTCTTGCATGTCTAAATGTGAAGCGATGCCTCTGACAGACGATCAATCGGCCCATTTTCAGTGAGTAAGTCAGTGACAATATGGAGCATGTAGTTGTTTATAAAGCAACTGTTTAAAAAATGGGTAAAAATCTCATATTTGGCCCATAGACATAATAAATAATAGACTCCTCCCCGTTTGCCATAATAACTACATTCGAGGGGGAATTCATGGCGGATTTACAGACTCCTCCTCCCCAGCTCTGACGGACCATGTTCCTAAAAAGGGCATAAGGGCGGGATCTTCACTGTAGACTCCGCCCTCGCGTGACGTGTAGTTCAGTTGTAGCAGCGCCCGCACCATTAGCTCTAATGCTAACGGCCTGTCAATCAAAGTCCGGCCCTCATAATATACGAGATTTCTAAAATGTTTCTTACGAAAACCCGCCTGGTTTCTTTAATTGTAACTAACCCAGCGGAGGAAGGAGGAATATCTAGCTGTAGAAAGTTCCAAAAATGAGAAACCAGGCTTTACAGTTGCCTTGATCCCCACTGCTGTCAGACTGTACAACAAGACTGTACAGTAACACATGCAATAATCCCTGTATTTACATCACTTATCTGCGTCACTTTATCAACTTGCACTGTGATGTAAACCTGTACTGCTAATACAGACTATACAATTTTTGTTATAGTCTGTTTACTTTATTATTATTTACTGTTTACACTTGTTGTCCCTACAAAGTCCTTGGTGGTCATTGTATATAAGATACCACTATTTACTATTTAATTGTTGTTTATTTCACATCTCCTGCCTATTTGCACAGCCTGAGTGTTTCTAAGAGCTGAATGTAACAAGTAAATGTCTCCATTGTGAGATCAATAAAGGCTTATCTTTCTTATCTTAAAACGTGTGTAAAGTGCAATGCTTTCTGATGGAAAACTAGCTTGTTTTGCCGCCCCTATATGGAGGAACTACAGCAGTGGCGGACAATGCCGGCCCCCAGCGTCATGGTCGTAGAGCAGTGCAACCAGCAGCCATTGGTTTGGCCGCTTTTAGTCGACATCTCCATGGAGACGAGCTGGAAGACTCACCTGCAGCATTCATTCAGTGCCTCATCACCAATCAACCAATCACAGTCCCATCTCAAGCCACACCTTCGCGACAGCCAATCACCGCAGCTGCTCATTCCTGCTTCAGCCATTCATCGCCCAGGACCTGCTTCTTAAACTTCCTCATCCTCATTCATGCGACCCTCCTCCGCCTGGCCTCTCCTCGGGTCTGCCCCGGGTCTCATCCTCTACCACCACCAGTGTCCAGGATCCTGGGGAAGATTCTGTCTGTCATTCATCATCATCATCGTTGTGTATTTTTGCTGTAGATGACGGCCATAAATATGAGGAAAAAATGTATTGCAAGTTTTCTCATTTAATGCTTTCATATAAAATAAGGCATTGTTTTACATAGAAATGGCCAAAATTGCTTTTATTGTTGACAACCAGATATTAATAATGGATAGAGCCAGGTTTAAATTTATGGTTTTATTTTGTTCCATTTTGTTTGTGAGGATATTTTGGGTTCGAAGCTGAATAAATCAAGCTGGAAATAGATATTGGAAAACAGTCTTTGCTGCTTCTGACTCCATTGTGAGTCCACTGGAATCATTATGTTCTCGAACTGCGACAAAACCCCATTCTTTTCACATGCATATTTCCCCTGGCTGCGCGCGAGTCTTTCCGATGCCTGTCCTTTGCCTAAACCGCGTGTTTCCATGTCGGAGCCTCATTACGGAGTCGCTCAGGCCCAGGTTAGATCTCCCCGAGAGGCTGTTACTCACATGAAGAGCGTGAGAGTCCGACAAGACGAGCTGAGCTTTCTGCAGGAGACACAGGGCTGTTACTGTTGGCAAACCAGGCAGAGGAATATTCTCATACCAGCTCTGAACCAGGCCGACCATTCAAACGCACAACTATTGTACACTTTCATAAAGAGCTCAGGCTAAATGATGCAAAATGTAGAGTTATCACCATGTTACTGTGTTGTAGATTGAAAAACAAAACTGTTCTCCACATTTTTAAAGAGGGGTTATTATATAAAATGGACTTTTTCAAGCTTTATATCATGTTATTATGTCATTCCCTCATTAAACACATGCCTGGAGTGTTGCCTTGGCTCATTCACATATTTTTGAGTAATCAGTAAAAACTTAGACGGCAGCCATTTTAGGTGTAGCTATGCCTCAGTCCTCCTAGGAACGCCCCCACCTCCTGGAGACGCCTCTGGACCTTTCATCACCAGCCAAGCCACCAACCACTGCTCCTCAGCTCAGCAGAGCCCCTCCCCGCACAGTAGTGTTGTTTAGATGCCACAGCAGTGTGCTGAAGGGGGGTGTCGGAAAGCTTCTTAAAGAGACAGAGGCCTATTTCAAGACGTTCAGTACAGCCATTTTGAGAGAGCAATTTTATTCAAGGCAGTTATTTTAATTTACTGCATACAGACCAACAGAACGTCATCATTGTAGTATGCTATAGACTGGTGCTATGTGATTGAAAAAAGCATAATACCCCCTCTTTAACCCTATAACGCCAAACGTATCATATATGATACACGGGTTTTTGAGCCCTCTACATGAGCATTGTGACCATTTTTTCCTTGAAAAACCCGATGTATACATTATATACATGCATTACAACGATAATCCACCAGAGGGCAGTAATCTGCTCACTAGAGGCCTTTCCCACTGTTCTACAAGACTGCTATTAATCAGGAAGTGGACAGGTGTGATTTTTCAAGAAGAACTTTGCCAATTTTGGAAAAGTTAAGGTACGAATTTTTTTTTTTTGTGTGAAACATCAATAGGAACAGTTACTGAGTTGGTGCAATGTGAAATTACTTAATATTTCATAATCTATGTTTTAGTAAAACTGTGTTAAAAATTAACACAGTTAATTTGATACAGCGGGTGTATAAGGTCATGTAACTCTAAATCAGTCAATTGTAATTTTATTGTATTTCATGCATTATAAATAATATCAAGCAACATACTGTCTTTTTATTTTTCAAGTAAACTAATTAAATGTTTAAATTACATTATTTGGTACATTCAGAGCAAAAATCAGATATGCAACTTGTTGTATCATGATGATTGATGACTAGTTTGGTGTTCCAATGGTATGATTGATAGCAACTTCGTTTTGCTTACTGATTTTCACTAAAAACTGACTAATTCAAAGAAAAAATACACAATAATCTCATAATGCAGAGTGCATCTTTGTCTGAACAAGGACAGAAACTGTTTTCAAGCCTAACATTACTCAAAATAAAAAGGTTGTGAACTGCCAAAATGAGTAAAAATAACTGAAATGTTATGTCTTCCAGACTTCCACCCTGCCAGTTCCATTGCTGCATTGTTTTTGTTGGATTTGTTTGTGTATTTTTTGTTGCATTGTGACCCGTTGTATCAAATATGATACAAATTAAAACTCCTATATGGAAATTGATATTTGAATTTTTTTGTTTTTTTTGTTCAGAAGGACCAATAAAGGCTCCAGTTTCAAAGAATTGGAATTTTCTGTCAATTATTTAATGGTTTGGGCTTTACAGTTTGACAGGATTTCTGCTCATGTTCCATCTTTGCTGTCCTGCTCTGATAACCACATTACACAGCCTTGAGTGTCTTGTGTAAAACCCGTGCAGAGTTTGTAAAATAAGCACCTTTCCCTTTCGCGCCTCAGATTCCCTCCGAGACGTCAGGCGGAGTCGTCCGTCGCCGCCTCGGCCTCGGCGTCCAGGTGGTCCGCGCCCTTTGTCCCGCGCAGGTGTCTCTATTCGCAGACGCTGAAAGACGCGGCGGAGAATGAAGAGAAACAGATCGGAGACGTGGGCGAGGTGAGGCCCAGGTGTGACAGAGGTCAGCGATAAGTCCGTCCGTCCGTCCGCACCGCATTCCTCACGGAGAGCGAGCACAACGCCGTTTCTGTGGAGGCTCCGGCGGGAAGCGAGGAGCCAACAGAGAAACGGCTCGCAAAAAACACATTCATCACAGTTAAATCACATATCTAGACGCTATTTTAGTTTTTTTTAATCAAAAGTTATCAGCAAAAGGGAGAAAAGTGAAATAAATAATGGAGTTAAGTCTCAAAATGATAGAATTAGGCTAAAAGCAATAGATTCTATCGGTGCAAACAGGTTAAAAGTGGAAAATTTAGTGACATCACTTTTTCTCTGTCAAATTTACAGTTTTAGAGCGGCTTCTTTAACCCCTTACCCCCAACTGAACCAAGTGCATTTTCTCCTGTTTGGCTTTACCCGATTCTACAAACTTCAGGAACAAAGCATCATGATGGCGACAAAAATGAGACGAAAACAAGGGTGAAAACGCAACAAAAGAGCGACAAAAACACGACAAAAAAGCGATTAAAGAAGACGAAAACAGAACAAAAACACTTCCAAAATGTGACAAAAACGTGGCAACAACGTGACAAAAAAGTTACGATCAGTTTAGTAGGTCTTAGCTTTCAAATGAGGCGTTACACTGAAAATGCTTCTGTTCAGGCGGGCGTTAAAAGGTTGAGCTGCTCAGCTCTGTGTTTGAATGATTATTTTGTCAGTAGGTCGTGTAATGACTCACATGTTTGTCAGTTCATGATGTTTTGTAAACTTCCATCATAATGCTTCACTCTGACTGTGTTAGCCGCTAACTGTTGCGGCTTCTGCTGCTTCAAACACTGCACGTGTTTGTGTTTACACGGTGAGGGTGATGGGGGGGGGGCCTGTGAGGCGAGGAAAATGGTTCATCTTCAACGGTAGCACATGGTTAGCGCTCTCGCTTCACAGCTAGAAGGTCCCGGGTTCGATTCCCACCTGGACGGGGCCTTTCTGTGTGGAGTTTGCATGTTCTCCCCGTGTCTGTGTAGGTTTCTCCGGGTACTCCGGTTTCCCCTATCACTAAAACATGTACAATAGGCCAGGATGAATGATGTGTGAGTGAATGTATGGTGTGGTCAGAGATGTGTGCAGTTGCGACAGCGTTTCTGTCAGTCTCCCCAGGGGAAACTGAAGCTACAAGCGTAGCTTACCACCACTGAGTATGAGTGAATGTACAACTGTCTCATGTAAGTGCTTTAATAATAATAATAATAATAATAATAATACATCAAACTTGTATAGCGCTTTTTTGGACACTCAAAGACGCTTTACATGGGGAATAAACAAAACAAAAAAGGGGGTGAGTCAGAGTTTCTAATGGGCTGTGGGAGTGAGTTCCAGACGGTGACCATGTCTGTGAAAGGCTCTATATAAATATAGATCTTCTTCTAACGATGCAATGTGGGAATGAAGCCATGTCAGTCCAGCAAAATGGAGCAGCTTTAATGTTCTACTTCTGAAATTCATCATTTTATTTTTCAACCAAACGTTTAACCTCTTAATCCCTGACTGAACCGAGCACATTTTCTCCAGTTCGAATTTGGAAAAACGCAGCAAAAAAAGGCAGCAAACAAAAAGTGATGAAAAAATCTTAAATCAGTTTTGTAGGTCTTAGCTTTCAAATGCGGCGTTACTCTAGAGGCTGTAAACTCCAGTCGAGAGAAGGTGGTAAGAGATGAAGTGTGAGCCCTGGTTAAGAAATGGAACTGGCCCCAAACTGCAGCGTCTCCTCTTGAACGAGACAAACCCTCACGTTTCATTCATGTCGTCTGTGATTGATGTTGAACCAGCGACTGTGGAAAGGCCGTGAGTCTGCGGTCCGTGTAGCCCTCGCTCTAACGTGACCTCGGCCCTGACCCGAGCGTGCGCCGGGTCGACTCGCTCAGACACTTTCCAAACGCAGAGGCCGAGTGCGGTCAGGGATTACCAGAGGACCTGCCCCGTCATCCACCAAACCTCTCTGGGGGAAATGACTCGGACGCCCGGGCCACAAGAAAGACCCGAGACGGAGCGGCACAAACGGTGTGAAGACACTGGAAACAGACAAATCCGATCACATTTCAGAGATCGTTTCCAGGCTGACTCAGATGTCTATTTACTGTAAAAAATGACCTCACGTTCCCCGGGTTCGCGTCCCGCTCTGGAATGCCTGTAGTGGAGGTGCTGAGAGGCGCCGGTGACCGTGATGGCCGTGCGAGCGCTGACAGACGGGTCACAGAGTCGTCTCATGTTTTTAACCGTTTCCATCTGAGGCGGCGGGTTAGGCACACAGACCCGCGATCGCTGCTTCACGTTCAGTCACCGTCACATTCAAAGAGGTTAAAGCTGTTTACGTCCATCATGTCACTTAAAAGTCCTTCAGCGACGACTTTAAATGATGTATTTCCTCCCCTACATGTTCCAGCCATGTCCTATTGTGAATGAGCCCAGACCTGTTCACCACAACCGCCTCTAAAATCCTGCACTGTCACTGCGAATGCCGTCATGCACGAGCTTAACATAGAGACTGCAGTTACGCTAAGACCTGAGGTGGCAGTAGTGAGTATAAAATGACCAACTTGCATCTAGTCCTTTAAATGTCTTTAAAAGCATTAAATTGGATTCATACTGGCATTAAATCTGGCATTAAAATTATGAATTGTGCTTTACTATCTTTTACTGTATAAGTAACACATTATGGTCTAAACCAGGGTGTCTAAACTTTTCCTTCGAGGCATCCTCAATAATGAATAAACGGTTATTTCTGTAAGTTAAGCGTAATGAAAACTCAATAATAATATAAAGAAAGGTCTTTTATTAAATGTGAACAGCTTCTAATATAAAGGAAAATGCAAAACGCTGAAGCAATTTCAATATCACGGTTTGTTGCTGGTGAGGCAAATGTTGACTCCAATATAAAGGAAACAAAACTGCAGGAAAAAATGCAACCTGTCTCTGGTATTCTGTTACTATGAAATAGCATTACATAGCAACACGTTTAAACATAAAATACATTCTCACGATATTGCAAATACAAATTAAAAGAAACATATGAAGGTGACTCGTGCCCCGCCCGTCCAAGTCATAAGTTATTGACATTCCTGATGCTCCAGCGGTACGTGATAGAGTCGTCATTTTCAGCATAAAGACTCGTCTACAGCATTTCATCCATAAAATGTCAGTTTAATCAGTTTTCCTTTTTATTTACTCCTTAAAATGGCCTCTCCTAAACCGTGCAGAATAATAAAACAGACTGGTTTCACTTGTAGTCCACACACAGCGCCCCCTCGGTCGTCAGGGCAGTGCATTGGAGCCTCACTTCGGGATTATCAAAACGCGGTTTAAAATCAAATGATCAGGTCGTTCTTATGCTGATTCTTTATCCAGCTGATAGAAAACCAACAAAAACCCATTTACAAATGTATTTTACTTTTAGGGGGCGAAAAAAGCCCCGAATGGGACAGAGCGCTGAGCGAATGAGCCGAGGTCAGTGTGTGTGGGACGCTGGAGGCTCCGCCCTCTTTACACTATATAGACCCTTTAATTGTTTGTAGACATTCCGGGCTTAGCTGGAGGCGGGAAGCTCGATTCCTATCTATTCCATTGTAGCTGTTGCCATAGTAACGATAAACAAATGTCTAACTGTTGTTGGAAATATCAGATAAACCTTATTTTATCGTCTCCAGTGTCATTCCTCTTGTTCTTGCACCTTAAGCCACAACAGGAGCACATGTTTCAGTTGTAGTTTTACACTTAAAATCGCTAGTTTTAGTTTAATCTTATTTCTCTTGATCACTTCCTGCCTCCAGCTGATGTCACTGATGATGTCACTGATGATGTCACTGATGATGTCACTGATATGTCACTGATGATGTCACTGATGATGTCAGCAGTTAAAGTGTCTGTTGACAACTGATAAAACATTTGGGCATTTTTTAACCACGAGATTGATTAAAATCATAGGAAATTCCTCATCTTAAGAGAAGGGACTTGTTTTTATAAAGTTTATTGTATTTTTTCATTTTTGTGTTATTCCATGATGACTGGTGAGTCCACACCTGCCTCCCCTGACCGCACGTCACTGAATTTAACATATTAAGACCTGAAATACTACAGAGGTTTGTTCATTGTAGTTTGAAAATGATCAAGTTTCAACTAAATTATATGTTTTATCAGCAGCACATTTTAAACTGAATAAACTGAATTTTGAATTGAATAATCATGGGTCACAGATGTCAATGCGATGGATGATACTGTGCTCTGGATGTTTTGGCTTTGGATCTTATCGTGTTAATGGTTTTCATAACATGGTCAAACTTGAGTACCTGTTGGTGAATGATGTAATGAAGCTTGATGGCGTCGCCTCCGTTTTCTTTCACTTTGTTGCAAACGAATGCAGCTAATCCGCTCCGTTCACCGACCACGGGGCGTCCTGGAAGAGTGAGTGCAGATTTGTCGTCACCATCTTAAACTCAAGCTCCTGGACTTTGGCAAAGACCCGATGGAGACGTGCGGCCCGTCCGTGTGTGGAAGCGTTTAGGAGTCAGCGCGTCCCGGTTTAAACTCCGCGCTCGTCTCCGTGATCGCTAAACCAGGTGCAGCCGAGGGGAAAGCGAAGACGGGACGGGAGCTCTGCGGGACGATCCAGGTCAGAGGTCAAGTTAATGTTCTGCCGGATTTACAGCGGCTCCAGAAACACGACGTCATCACTCCAAAGTCCAACGTCCTTTACTTTAAACCTGGAACCAACGATCCAAACGGAGGAGGCGACATGCATGTTATTTACTCCTCTCTGAACCCCCGCCTTAACCGACCACATTTTCTCCAGTTTGGATTTAACCAAATCTAAAAAGCTTCTTGAAAAACAGCGTCAAAAGAGCGACAATTAAAAACACGACTAAAAAGTGACAAAATTGACGAAAACACGACAAAAAGGCATCACAAAGGAAGCAGAAAGTCCATGCATCCATCTTCTTCCACTTGTCCGTTGCCGGGTCGTGGGGGCAGCTGTTGGAGCTGCACCAGCCCTATGGCTCCTCCTGCAGGTGGTGGGTCCACAGAAGGACGGCCTCATGGTTCTAACCGGGCCTGTTGGTCTCTCATAAGGGGCTTCTGAACCGCTCTTTGTCTGACCCGTCACCTAGGACCTGTTTGCCCTGGGAGACCCTACCAGGGCACGAAGCCCCCGACAACAGAGCTCCAGGATCATTCAGGCTCAAACCCTCCACCACGATAAAGGGATATTTCAGGATTTTTGACATTGGGCCTCACTTCCTAGTTATCCAGAGTGTTGTTGATGTCTGGAGATATTTGTTTCTTAAATTCATGCAGTTCTTATATTTGAAGAGTCTAGTGGCGCTAGGCTAGGGCAAGGCTAAAGCATTTCTATGGTATCAGTTAGCCTGCATTAAAAACAGTCTGAGCCACTCCACAGTGCACCTGAGGTAAATCACTTATAACACCAGACTAACCATATAAATGTCTGTGTTAATAGAATCATTAAAATAACTTATATTTGAGCAGAATCAGCTTCGTGGCTGTAAGCTAACGCAGCGGCGGAGTGATCTGCGAGAAAATAGTCCCTCAAAATGCGGTAATTCATGTGATACAAGGTCAGTTATATTTCAAACATTATTCTATCATTATTTCATAAATGGCTAACACACACGCTAACACGCGTTTTGATTGACTCACCGCTCAGTCTGGCCTCCCATCATCGGCTGTTTACGTTATGGGATCGCGTTGGTTATAAAAGTGAATCCACTTTGATTCTGGCCAAGGTTCACCAAGCATCCATCAGGTTGGTTGATAAAGTCGCTGAATCCCGGAAAGAAATTCCAACTTCTGGCGAGTGCACTCTTCTTTAGGAAGGTTGAATAGTCCTGTTCCTCTCGTAGCCAAACGCGAACCCGTGACATTATCGTTGGGTAAGAAAAAAGAACAGGCGTGTCCAGAGTAGGTTAGAAAGAGCTCAGTCTCCACAAACATGACTTCTGTTCGGATCTTCCAGGGGTGCGTTTGTTTACTCTCCAGGGACAGCACAGACGTGTCGGAGACTTACTTTTTTTTTTTTTAAAGCCAAAAACCGAGGGTGTTTTTGAGAAGGAAATAGCATAACAACATGGTTAAAAACTCCAAAAAGTCGATGATACAGCTCCTTTAACACTAGTATTTAGCCTACAGTCATACAGTCATAGTTAGATGTTTTTATTTTTAAAACCTCTTAAATCCTCCGCTCCAGTTTAGTTGAGTTATTTTCTATAATCTACACAGGCTTTAGTGTCGCGTGTCCAACATGAAGCATCAGAGACTTAAACACATGGCTCGTCCTGAGGTTGAAACATCTTCGTGTTCCGTCTCCTCTGGCCTCGCTCTGGGCCTCGTCTGATCCGGATTTACGTCCCTCTGTGATCGGTAACGAGCCGACCTCCAGCCCCACACAGACGCTGAAACGGCGGGCGGAAGGAATGCAGAAGGAAATGAAGAGGGAACAGTTTGGTATTTGGGAAGGCATCTCGCTGCACTGTTCACCTCAGAGACACACAGGGTCACGGCCGGGACAGTCTGGGCGGCTCTTTGACAAGTGTCGCGGCTCCAAAAGGGCTCTCGCTAAAACCTGCAGTTTAGAGTTCTACAAACCAGCTCCGAAAGGCGTTAGATTCCTGTATGAGCTTAGTATGATTCAATGAGACGTATCGCACAACGTCCACTTTATGAGCTTTTAGGCAACGCTGTTACTTAGTCAGAAACTGGCCATGGGGAGAATGAAGAACACATTTTGAGTTTTATATGGTTTTGAAGATGTCGGTGTTGTGGCTCATTTTACCCCAGGAGCACCAGATTTAAAGGGAAAAAACACTGATGATCATAAAATCTTACTTTTTATAATGTTCCCATTAGCAATTTATGCAAAAGAAATGATGGCAATATATATTTTTCTTTTCATACCATCTGCAGATTTACATTTTATCTCTCACCTCTTAACCTCTTAAAGTGCATATGACACATTAGAAACAATTTTTGCTAAAACACAGTTAACACGATTATATTTAAGATTTTGCTAAAGATTATTCCTAGTTTTCTTAGTTTGACCATTTTTGTGATGTTTATGTTTTCACTTCCTTATTGGACACCGACAGGAAGTGACATCGAAGAAGGTAAACAATTTTAAACTGTTGCCGTGCCGACCATGTTAAGTCAATGGGAAATGAGTGAGTCAAACCTCTATGGAATGTTACCTTCTTTTATGTCACTTCCTGTCAGCAGATTAAAGCAGTACAAAGTAACTCTTGCCCCTGGAGGTCATAAGCGCAACTGCAGGTGTCTTAGCAAGTTACGATTTTTTAACTTATTAAATGTCTTGGAGAGTAAATACTACGCTGACAGAAAAGGTGAAGGGAGAGAGGGGTGTTGTACATCCAGTTATACAATGGAAATATTTTTTTTCACTCAAACCTGGCTGTAAATACTGTTTAAGTGGCGCTATCCCACAGTTAGCTTTGCCCGTTAGCCTGTTAGCTTCTTCTCCGTGATTCTATTAGTGTGTATTGCTTGCTCCGCCCCGGTGGCAGTCAAGTTGCAAGCATGGTTTTCTGGCCAGAGACACCAGGGGGAGATGAAAGACCCCCCAATCATCCCATTAACACTTGTATTACCCCCAGAGGGACTACGGAAAGGATTTATTAAGGTAAACAAGTTACTTAGTACTGCTTTAAAAAGTCAAATAAAAATAACTTTTCTGCCCAAGATTTCTTCATTAAAATTGCTGCTTCACTGAAAACAATGATAACTATGCAACTGATGTAATCCATCTAAATAAGTCATATTTTCAAGAGCATTAAAATCTGTCATATGCACTTTAACTCCCACCTGAACCGAGCACATTTTCGCGAGGTTTGGTTTCTTCTAAAAGTGTCTCGAAAATAAGCGCCACAATAGTGATGAAAGTGATGAGCTTTCAAATGAGGCGTATATGCCCATAGGCTGTGAACTCCAATTGAGAAGCTTTTAGATTTGGGTAAAGCGGAGCTGTGGAAAATGTGCTCGGTTAAAGCAATGGCCGCTGGCTGCTCTGCTTTGTGACGACGACACTGGAGGCCGCCATTGCTGTAGTACTTCCATATAGCCGCTAGGCCCCCATTGGAATCCATTGCACTTTGGACACGTTTTTTGGAACTGTCTACAGCTCGATATTCCTCCTGTGATTACGCTGGGTTAGACACAATCAGAGGCACCGGCTGGTTATCGTAGGAACATTTTAGAAATCTCGTACTAATGAGGATCGGACTGTTAGCATTGGAGCTGCGCGAGCTACACGTCACACAAGGGCGGAGTCTACAGTGAAGATCCCGCCCTTATGCCCTTATTAGGAACATGCTTCATCAGAGCTGGGGAGGAGGAGTCTGTAAATCCGCCATGATTTCCCCTCGAATGTGGTCATTATGGTAAACGGGGAGGAGTGAGTAATGACGGTCTATTAATAATATGTCTATGAGTACCTCCATATAGCCGTCTCCCATTAGAAAGCATTGCACTTTAGACACGTTACAAACAACTTTTAAGCCTGGTTTCGAATTTCCAGGTTTTCGTGAGGTGTATTTTAGAAATCTTGCATAATTAATGAGGGACTTTGGACTTTGATCGACAGGCCGTTAGCATGAGAGCTAATGGCGTAAGAGGTTAAAAAATCCCTCTGAAGAAACTGTAAAGCGTGGAGTCTATGTGGAGGGATTTCGTGTTGCAGCTCGTAGTTTGGACCCAGTTTGGGAGGAGGTCCGGGGTCAGTGCGGGCGGGCGAGGCGTGGGAAACCCGGTGTAACGAGCCACAGGGGGGCAGTGAACGGGATAACGGGCGCACGGGGGAGGTCACTGAGGAGGGTCACGGAGCTGGAACGCAGTCGATGAAGGAGTTCAGGAGCAAACTCAGGTCAGAACACGCAACAAACAAGAAAACGGAACTTTTACTGCGAGCCACTGAAAAGCATTCCAAGTCATTCAAGTCATTGTGCCAAAATAAAACACTACATGTCATAAGGGGAGACTGGGGTACGTGGAGCAAACTATTGAACTATCCTGTTGAGTTTAGAATCTAATTTAAAATCCTGCTCCTCACATTTAAAGCCATAAAGGGTTTGGCTCTGCTCTATCTCTAAGACGCTATCGTTCCATATCGGAGCACTCCGCTCTCAAAACTCAGGGACTAGTGATTCGTCTGGTCTCCAAAATCACAGTAGGAGGAAGAGCCTTTAGCTCCAAGCTCCGGTTTTATGGAATCAACTCCCAGAGCAGACACAGTCTCTACATTTAAGACAAGGCTAAAAACGTACCTCTTTGAATTCGCTTATGATCAGGTCAGTTAGGTAAAGCTCTAACCCACAGCCTGAAGTAAAGCTGCCTTAAGAGGAACACTGCTTCTTCTTCTTCTTACTGTAAACATTGTCTTATTATGATACAATACATCTTTTAATCTGAAGTTTGTTCATTACTATTCACATGGTGTCTCCTGTCCCACTCCCCTCGGAGTTCCTGTCTAGATCGAACAAAGGAACCCCGCCTACTGGGATTGGAAAAGAAGAACTGAAGCTCCAACAGGGCCTGGACGGTCTGCGATCTTGGCCCGTCTGCTATGGGACTCCCCTCGGCCCTGGGTCTCTATAGCCTGGGTCTTTGAGTTTTTCCTCGCCGTGCTGGAGAGTGTAAGGACGGGGGACGCCCACGTGGCTCGTCACCACCTAAGGACATTATGTTTGCCTGGATACTTGATTCGCCTGAACTTTACATTGTCTTGCCTTAATGTTTGGTACAAAACCATTGGTTATTATATTAGCTTTCAAATGAGGCGTTACTCTGGCCTATAGGCTGTGATCTTATGGATTTGGGTAAAGCTGAACTGGAGGAAACGCACTCGGGATAAGAGGTTAAGAACTAAAGGCGATATCCATCATCCCTTTAGAACCAATGGTTGTTTTTCACTGTATTTTCCTAATTCAGATTACGTCATATTTAAAAAGTAAAGTATCAATGTTCAGATAGTTTTTAAGCCTGTATTACGCAGGACACGTCGACTGAAAACAGACTGCGCCCCCCCCCCCCCCCCCTCTCTCGGGTTCAGCCTCAGTTCACGAACCCCTCGTAAGACTCGGCGAATGGGGCCCTAAAAGCTTTTCCAAACATGCCCCCCGTCGCTTAAACAAATCGTTAGCGCTCGCCCGAAACCCCGAACGACTCGGGGAAATGGGGAAAAAGACTGACCTTATGTTTTTTTTACGCGGCGGAAACTGGACGGATTCCTGACACTTTTCACCGAGAGGGAGGGAGAGGTCACGGGGATTTGTTAAAGGTTTTCTCTGTGTTTGTGTAAGGTTTAAAACCGTGTGGCGCTAAGGTTCCCCCCTCAATGAAATCAACCCAAAACATGCACAATTTAGACCAAGATCCTGCAGCTCCTGGAGATGGGTTAGTCACATGTTAGATCGAGCTTGACAAATAATATGACTCTGAAGACAATCAGAACTGCTCAAACCGGTCCGGCGATGGATTATAGATGTGGCTATTAGCATTTAGCCTCTCCCAGCATGTTCCTATGGAGCCAAACGGGGGGGGGGGTTTGCCAAAATTACCTCTATTTTGGGCAACAAAATCTAAATAATGTATTGAGCCAGATTAAAAGGTTTTATTTTATTGACATATTAGTAACAGATTATTTCAGAGGGGACTTTGGATATATTGTTCTATCTAAGAAATCTGTAAAAACTCAATTCTGCCTGTTTTTTTTGGGTTCAAAGCTGAATAAATCAGGCTTAGAATTAGACATTTAAAATCCCTCTGAAAAAACCTTCAGAATCTTGTTAAATCCAAGCCTGTAAAGTTTGGAGTCTGTATGAGCGACTATAAGGGCTCACCCGCTGCCCGAGTGGGGCCTTCTCTCATTCAGAGAAAACAAGCCCTGAACGTCTTGTACCGACGCTCTATTTTTGCGGCTCCCAGAAGGAAAAATACCATATTTGGATTATAGCGTCATCACGGGGGAGCCTTCAGGACACGTGGATGTAAAATCTGTCGTAGGCTGTTTCCCAGTTCCTCGGCGTCTCGACCACTTCGGACTTAAGTGGTGTTCCAATTCACTCAGACCACTCGCCTCCTCGCAGCTCGACTCCTCCGTTTGGCTCATTTACGAAGGAAACACCTGTGGATCCTCCGCTGCCTCGGAGAGCTGAGATTACCCATGATGCACTGCAACACTGTTAAAGAGGGGTTATTATGCTTTTTTCAATCACATAGCACCAGTCTATAGCATACTACAATGATGACGTAACCTTCTGTTGGTCTGTATATGCAGTAAATTAAAATAACTGCCTTGAATAAAATTGCTCTCTCAAAATGGCTGTACTGAACGTCTTGAAATAGGCCTCTGTCTCTTTAAGAAGCTTTCCGACACGCCCCCTTCAGCACACTGCTGTGGCATCTAAACAACACTACTGTGCGGGGAGGGGGCTCTGCTGAGCTGAGGAGCAGTGGTTGGTGGCTTGGCTGGTGACGAAAGGTCCAGAGGCGTCTCCAGGAGGTGGGGGCGTTCCTAGGAGGACTGAGGCATAGCTACACCTAAAATGGCTGCCGTCTAAGGTTTTACTGATTACTCAAAAATATGTGAATGAGCCAAGGCAACACTCCAGGCATGTGTTTAATGAGGGAATGACATAATAACATGATATAAAGCTTGAAAAAGTCCATTTTACATAATACCCCCTCTTTAAATGAAAGTTAATGAAAGGCCTAATACATTTAGGCCTATGGTTGTTAATGTAAGTCTATGAGCGATAAACTGGACCTGCTAAACATATTTAATATTTGAATTGAATTTCTTACAAATCTGCAGAAATGTTATTATTTATTCAGGCCAAAATGTTCAAACAGTAAGACATCCAACCAAAACCAGTTTATAAACAGCTTTTATTCATAAAACTGTAGTTTTTGTAAGCATGGATTGACATTTTATTATAGGATTTGACACGTGACCTGAAGCAGCCGCTCCGGAGGCTGTTCCAGTTGATGCGGCGGTGAGAGGACACGCCTCCGTTTGGGAGGTCCCACCCCCGAGGACGTCAATGAAGTGCACAAACGGAGGACGGATCCTGGCAATTGAGAAACAGCCAATATTTATGAATGAATACCCGTGTGAAAGACGGCTTTACGAAGCAGCGGAGTCACTCACGGCAAAAACATCAGAAAATAAACATCATACGGGTCAGTTTGTTATTTTTTATTCTCTGACATGAAAACTAAGATGTAAAGGGAGGAAACTAGATAAAAATCTGCGTGAAAAATCAATACGTTCACCTGCCGTGTCTCGAGTAGTTACACAATCCCAGTATAATGACACAAAATCAAACATGTGGATTTTCTAAGTGGATAAAAAGGGGAACTATATTGTGAGGCGTAATAACACCTTAGGAGCACTTCGACGTCCGCGCAGTAATGTCGTGTTTTTCTAGTGTTGTGTCGCCTTTTTTCATTGTGTTATTGCTGCTTTCCGACACGTTTTTGCTTTTAGATTTGGGTAAAGAGTTGCCAAGGGAATTGACTTTGCGTTAATACTGGAGGGACTGATGATCCTCTTGAAAGGCAGCTGAAGAGTGAATTAGCACATTGCATATATTGCTGAAAAGGTTTGAAGTGTATAAAATCCATGTGGCTGTAAATGACCGTGTGGTTTGGAGCTCCACAAATGACCTCTGCTGCTCCATCCTGACGGGACGGGACAATATTGACTGGCGTCGCACCAATTGCTATAACAACAAATTGTGCCGTACACTTCGATATTAAAATTCCTGCTCCGTCTGCGTCACTTTCCGCCGTCGTGTTTCGCAGCTTCACAGAGGAGGCCACGCCGTTTGTGCAGAACCGTGTTCCGCGGCCTGGACTTGACGTCAGTGAAATGCCACTCTTCATAAAGTCAGCGGGGCGTTACGTAAAGATGGAAACGTTACAAATCAAACACTTTGAGTGACGGTCCCAGAGCGTTTGAGGGAAGCAGAGCGGTTACCCTGATGAGGTGGAGGGTTCGACTCCTGCTAGTTTGTACTTTATCCCACAAAAGCTTAATAACATGTGCGATGTTTAATAAAGCTTAAAGAAATAAAGCTCGTGAGGTGAGAAAGAGAGGCAGCAGAACTCGTGCAAATTTACCAAGTGAAGAGGATTTAATATGGCTCTATGGTGTTACGTCACAAATGAAGTGGAGGTGAACACAGCGCTCTCGCTTCATTGAAACAATGGGAGACGCTGATATTTGCTGGTTGTTTGAGAGGATTTAGGAAGGTGAATAATTGTTGGATTGTGATGAAATGTGATTTGATTACCATGATTGTTGGAGAATCTAACAAAGATGATCGAGAGATTGATGAAGAATAGGCAGCAGTCAGGATGTCTTATGCAGGAGAAGTTTATTTGCCATCGTTGCGGGACCTGGAGACATGAACTCAAGACATTGTGCTAGTCCTAACATTCAAGTCTGTCTGTGCTTCCACAGAAGACACGTAAAATACCCTCTAAGCGCGTCACACTCACACGCCAGCCAAGCAGTCAGTCGCTGACAGCCGGCGCCTGAGCCCCCAGTCAAGGCTATAACAGAGATAGTACGACTGTACGGCCTGACCCACGGGTAGTGCGACATTACAGTTTGACCCAGTATGATAAATAGCGATTTAATGTTATCTCTATTGAGGCACAAGTCTGATATAAACAGAAATTGGACTTAATTGGTCTCGATTAATGTTTGTACAAACTGCCAAGAGGTCGCCTAGCACGCGTTGCTAATCCATCATAATGTGACCTGATGGGGGCGTAGGGGTGCAGTATCTTACCAAGATGTTACCATTTCAGCCCCAAATATCACTTTGGGTAAACTCAAATTACCATTAAATTGTTGTCAACAACGCCAGCCCAGAGTTATACTGGGCAAATAAAATGATCCCCACGCTAAAAGGCAAACACAGGTTTGTATTAACTGAGGACAGAGACAGTAATACAGTTTTGGTTAACTTATTACATCATTAGTGTTGGTTTCTTTGTATTTAAAATCTAGTTAAAGGCCAGTTGGTTTAAGCACATCATTTTGGTTCCTTCACACCCACATTGACAGTGTGGTTCACAGTTCATAGATAAACAGGTATTAGTTTGTGTAGTTGTCACACAGTTGTCCAATTGTTTGTAACGTTCAGTTACCGGTCTATGTCAGCGCTAAGACAGCCTCGACCACCACACGAGGCGCCGCTTAGCTCGCAGTCACGGACAGTGAAGCACAAGAGTCAAGGACCAGGTGAATTGAACAGCGAAAGGGAGGCTCTCCCGCCGACCAGCAGCCTAGGAGGGTACCACAATTTAAGCCTACAGTATATACAACAGTTAACAGAGGGACACTAAACCTTTACATACCGGGTGGCTGTGGTCACATAAGCCCCTTAGATACACACACGCGCGAGGGCTACAACCGCCAACCTCGCACAGCCGAGAAGCTGCAAACAATGCGGCGTTAGCTCAGCGCACAGCTGATAGTTACGAACAATGATCTTTCTGCCACTCACCGAGAGCACATGCTACACCGCATGCTCCGAACACTGGGCTTGACGCCTTGAGACAGTGACATTTCCTCGTTCTTAGCGACAGTCTTCATTCTTTTAACATTACGACGCTCTCACAGCCATGCTAGCTCCTGGTCGGCGGGTGACATCACGGAGGGGAGAGGTCAGGTGGGACGAACAAAAAAGGGGAATGCGGCCCTATTTATACCCCGCAGCATTCATACTGCCACAATAACTTTCACACATTTATGTTTCGCCTTACGGGAGCCTGATGTGTCCGGCACAGTTACGTTAAACTTGAAAACATAATCCACACAATGTGTTTAGATTCTAATCATAAAACTTACTCAGTTTACGAGATTGAAGCTGTAGTTCCGACAAAATGGAACATCCGACCGCACAACAGCTTTTAGGATTTACTGAGAAAAACTAAATTTATCAAACACAATCTGTCACTCACAGGCAAACACACTGTTTAATACGGCCATTGTTTTCACCTCCACATCTGCGGCCTCTGAAAGCACCCGGATGGTAGAAGAGCCATATTGATCATATTGGCCGCAGAGAAGCTGCAGAGTTATGCAGTAGTTGCCACATTTGCAGGATTCTTGGAGCGGCTGAATGAATAAAAATTTGTTATGCACCTGTTTGTGAAATGCCCTCCTTGGATTTGGGACTGAGCTGTTCACGAGGAGCAGCGATGCAAAAAGGAAACACGAGGTTTATTACGACGACCTGACGCTCTTCATTCATCATTCACTCTGCACTTACACATGTTGTAAATACAGCCTTTTCTCACCTGTTTAGCGATACAAATGCAGCCGCTCATATCAGCTGCTTATGTGAGACGCCTTTAGGGGAGAAAGAGCGAAGGGAAAGCAGCAAACGCTCGTTGAAGTCGTAGCACAAACCTCTGCTGACCAGGGGCATGCTGGGTAATCAGGAGAGTCGGGACGTTTCCCGGTGGGCCGCTCGGTTGCGGTGCTTTTGGGCCGTCAGAATAAAATAATGAATTAATAACAGACTCTCGATTGTGCTGTTCCAGGCCTAAAGGCTTTAACTGCAGCAGGAGCCTGGGCTGTTCCAGATATACTGTCATGGTTCTGTCTGTTTTGGTTGGTTCCTCCTTGGTTGTGTCTTGTGCTCTTGTTCTGGTGTGGTTTATTTTGACATGTCTGTTCTGTCTGTGTGATTTTTGCTTTGCTTCCCTTGTGTTGATTTCCTGCCTCGCCCTAATGTGTCTCACCTGTGCCCCGTTTCCTTGTGTATTTATACCCCTGTGTTCTCCCTTGTCTTTGCCGGTGCATTGTGTATCCTCTGTTCTGTGGTGTTCGGATGTACCTGCTTTGATCCATGTGCCACTTTGTGAGTGCCTTTTTGCCTGTTTAGTTACTTTGCCTATTTTGTACTTGGACATCTCCCATTAAATTTAAGTGTAACTCAGTTTGGGCTGAGAGACCGTTTGACGTTGAACTAACTCAGAGTGGAACACCCCTCTGCTTTAGTTCAAGTTGGTGCAGTCCAATGCAGCAGAGACAAGTGTCCGCGCGGGTAAAGAGAGAAAAAGGTAGAAAAGTGGACAAATATGTTTATCTGCATAACTTGGTGCTGATTGTGTATCAGGCTCAGACTGTGTGTGCAGCGGCCCATGTGAAAAGAGAAAACAGTAGAAAAGTGTCAAGGCCGTATTTTAACTGGCGACCTCCCGTACCTGAGACCTGCGCACGACCACTGAGCTATAAATCCATACAAAATAAATCTAAATCTAAATTCACAGGTCGAAATTAGGTCCCAGCACTGCTGAACTTTTTTCCATAAGCGACGCCCTCAGGTGACCGGTGAAAGCTCTAGCTCTAGTTATATTTGTGTAAGATCGAAAACTTGCCTCGACAAGACTGTCCTGGCACCAGGCACAAGATCTGGCCGAGAGACTTCAGAGGGATTTTTAAATATCTAAGTCTTGCCTGAGCTTTGAACCCCAAAACCAAGGCGAAACTGGCTATACATTATTCCTTCACATTGATGTCAGTAAAAGTTTCAAGTTGATTTGTCTATATTTTAGGAATAGAGGAATAGTGTCAAAACCAGACTTGGAGAGACTCATCCATGCATTTGTCTCCAGCAGGTTAGACTACTGTAACGGCTGCTCACTGGCCTTTCTAAACGAGCTGTTAGAGCTGCAGAACATCCAGAACGCTGCTGCTCGAGTCCTGACAAGAACCAGGAAATACGACCACATTAGTCCAGTGCTCCGGTCTCTGCACTGGCTTCCTGTCACTCAGAGAATAGAATTTAAAACAGCTCTGCTTGTGTACAAGTGTTTTCATGGTTTAGCACCAAAGTCCATCTTTGACATGTTAGAGCCGTATGAACCATCTCTGGCCCTGAGAACTTCAGGGAGGGGTCTCCTGGTGGTTCCCAGAGTCAATAATAAACACGGTGAGGCTAAAGCTAAAATCTGGAACAGTCTTCATGAGGATGTGAGACAGGCCTCAACTCTGACAATGTTCAAATCCAGGCTGAAAACAGCTCTTTTACCCATGCACATGAAAACTGAAAGTATTTTATCTGCACTCTTGCCTTTTACTGTCATTGATTAACTTTATGTTGATGTTTTATTGATTGATTTGATCTGTTTTCTTGTAATTTTCTGCAACTGTGAAGCACTTTGAATTGCCTTGTGTATGAATGGTGCTCTACAATTAAACTTGCCTTGCCTTAGTCTTTTCCTCTATTCACCTGCAGCGTCTTGTCCAGGTGAATAGAGGAAAAGAAAAAAAAGAAAAATCTTTAGAATAAAAAGTCAAAATGATAATGTGAACTCTAAGCCTTAAAAATGTCTAATAATGTTGCCGTGTCAGTGCAGTAAAGTGGGCACATCGTGTTCAAAACTATTTCCCTAAATGGAAGCCACAGCGCGGACACTTAATGTCACTCCTCTTCCCTTGTAAACAGCTCCATAAAAAGCCTTAAGTGTTTTGGATTTACAGTGTCCCTCCAGCCGCGCGCCGGGCCTGATATACGAGTCACGGGCGGCGGACGCTAACCCCAGCGGCTAGCCCCAATGATGTCAGTGCGTCTGGGCCGCTTAAAGTGAGCGTTTGGCCCCGAAAAAGCTCGCCGTAAATCTCCCCGAGGACGAGACCGACGCCGCGCGTGCAATTAGCGGCGGTGAAATGAAACGGGAGCGTGATTTACGGAGAATTAGCCCAGATCAGAGGCGGCCATTACGCGGTGCGCTAAATCACAGACATGCTAACGCGCCGTGCACTGTTTTATTAGACGGGAATTAAGAGGACGGCGTTTATATCTGCAGCCACTGTTCGACTGGGAGTTTGTTCTTAACACATGATTAGTACTGTTATTCCCCTGTGAGTTTGTAGCGCTGTCTTGTCCTCAGAAATACATAGCAGTGGATTTCTTCTTCTGTAACACTGAAGAGGCACCTGCAGCACTGTGGAGGCGTCACAAGAGGCGAGAAGAAGAGAAGGACCGGAGGGAGCTGCGTAGGAGGAAGAGGAAGGAGGAGCGGACCAGTGCAGGACACCACGCTCTGAAACAGGGGCAAACCCAGGAGGTGCTGCACCGTTTCAGAGGAGACTGAAGGCAGTACAGCAGTTTCCTCGACCTCCAGAAAGATGCTGCTCAGGTTGGCCCACTGTAGACCCTTTAATTGTGTGTAAACATTCTGGGCTTAGCTGGAGGCGGGAAGCTAGATTCCTATCTATTTCCATTGTACTTGTTGTCATAGAAACGAAAAACAAATGTCTAACTGTTTTTGGAAATATCAGATAAACCTTGTTTTATCGTCTCAAATGTCATTTTTGTTCTTGCTCCTTAAGCCACAACAGGACCACATGTTTTACACTTAAAATCACTAATTTTAGTTTAATCTTATTTCTCTTGATCACTTCCTGCCTCCAGCTGATGTCACTGATGATGTCACTGATGACATCAGCTGGATGTCATCAGTGACATCCAGTCTATAGGACTAGACCTGCTGGGTCTAGTCCTATAGACCCAGCAGTTAAAGGGTCTATAGGACTAACCCAACACCTGATCTACGCTATTTTGTTGTACAATTATACAATGGCCAATTCCTCCAGGATTTTGCGATGTTGCTGCAATCGCAACTATTAAAGGAACAGTTTTTTCAGATATGTTCTTACCTGAGCTTAGACGAGTTGATGCGTACCTGTCTGGTCTTTGTGCGTGCGCTCAGTCACACAAAACGACCAAAGATGTTGTTAGTAGGAGTGTGACAATATATCGATTTTCCAATATATCATGATATTTTATGGGACGATACGATACCGATACCATTTATTCCGATATCGATACTTCTGATGACGTCATGCATATTAATGAGCAACGTCATGCATATTAATGAGGCAGCAGTGCTCCACTGTTTTCACAGTCAATAGAGGCAAATAATGATCAAGAATTCAGTCAGGGCAGCAGGGGGCAGCACTACAGTTTTAAGCACTTGGACCAAACACTGTCACACAAATAAATTACTTTTAATGATAGTTTTAATAATTATGAAGAAGATTAATTTGGGGTTGATTTATTACTTTTAAATAGGACTATTTAAATACAGTTACGTGAGCAGTTACACGATCCAAGAATAGTTACCGTATTTTCCGGACTATAAGTCGCTCCGGAGTATATGTCGCACCAGCCACAAAAAACATATATAAGTCGCAGCCTTGGCAACTACCTGGGCATGGAGGCGTAACTGCTCCATTGACAAGCCTCTCCCGGCAGCACGTTGTTCAAGCACCCATTTGCAAACTCTTTCCTCTAGCTGTGGCCATCGAGCTTTTTGCCCGCAGTTAGCAAAAAAAAAAGGAGTAACCTCCGCTTTTCTCCAGACCCTCACAAGTTTCTCGCCCACTCCACACTTTCTTTCTGCTGTTCGATTACTTTTTAAATCTTCAGTGGTAAAGGAGTAGCAGATACTGGTGCACAAGCCTAGAGCGCCCTCTAGCGGCTGTCAGTATGAAAATTACAAACATGCAAAATTATACATTTTGATATATAAGTCGCACCCCCAGCCAAACTATGAAAAATAGTGCGACTTATAGTCCGGAAAATACGGTACACAAATTCAAACGTCGATTTTCTAAGTGGATAAAAGGGGGAACTATATTGTAAGGCGTGATAACACCTGTGCGGACGTCACAACTCGACTAACTTACGGATAACAGAGACTGTATTTTCTGTGTAGACTTTTGGTGTTGAGCAGAAAATTAGGCTTATTTTTTATCACGCTGTTATTGAAAGTTTAATCAGATATGGAATGTCTGCGTGATTCGGGAATTTGTCAGAATAAAATCTGACTAGGTTGGTGATGGGAGTAAAAGAATATCCATCATTACAGCACAAATTTGAGGAGGGTGTCATCAAACAAGCAAGGAACATTACTTCAAACTAGGGATGTAATGATTCACTCAAGCCCCGATTCGATTTTAAGTTCCCGATTTCGATTTTTTTCCTAATTTTTTTTAACCTTTTTTAAAGAAAAGAATATGACTCATTCATACCAATGTTTCTTTTGTTTTAACATCTGCATTTTTGTCCTTGTAACAAACTGCAACTGTCTCAGTAAGAGAACTTTACATTACAAACAATTACAAGACATGAAAATGAACTATAATCATTTTGACATGAGTGCTTGTACATTTACATGTTTTCAAATAAGATGTAGCAAAGCAAACAGTTTGAGACTTATAGATATTTTACCAAACTTTTAATTTTTTTTGCAGTTTGAACATAATACTACATAGAACTAATTTTCCAGTGCAGTTTTTCCCCCCACAACCCTCGAACGCCTCACAGCCTCCCGGTGCAGCCTTTGTAAACATAAGGAGGACAAAGACCTGACAGCTCCTGTAGGTTTTGGATTATTTGACAAACGGACATTTGATGAGGATTTCAGCAGAATCAGAGCAGGTCAGATGTTGTCAGTTTACGATCTTTGATAAACTTCTGTCAAAATGCTAAACTCTGCGTTAGCCGCTAACGCTAATCTCGTAGCCGCTAACTTTAGCTGCGTCTGCTGCTTCGATGCCTACACGTGTATGTGTTTACATGGCGTGTGTTGGGGGTGGGGGGAGGTGTGGAGCTTGTCTTGAGAAAAGGTTAGCTCCTGTTTCTAACGATGCAATGTGAGAATAAAGCTAGTCCGGTCGGGCAAAATGGAGCAGCTGAGGGTGGATTTAAATTCTTTTATTTTTACATCAATTCACATTTTAAAATTCACATATTAAAAAAAGAAAAGAAAAGAAAAAAGCTCAGTTTAGATCCATTTTGCAGGTCTTAGCATTCAAATGGGTCACAGATGAGTCACTGGCTGTAACCTTTTAGATTTGGGTAAAGCCAAACTGGAGAAAATGTGCTTGTTAAGGCGGGGGTTAAAATGCACATATTAAACCCCTCCAGTAATATTTGATGTTGTCGTTTATTCGCCGTAATAAAACCCGTCTTATTACAGCCGAGCGTTTTTATCGTCAGCCATTAAAGCCGATGAGGTAATTAGCCTTTTATCCTGTAAATAAAGCTGACTTTTATCTGAACGCCAATATTCGTATCACGGGTTTTATTGTTTTATAGTGTCGTCCGCGCGGCTCATAAACAGCTGATTTAGTGCCGGTCGCCGTTTCACGCTCCACGATGACGCCATTTTGCCGAGGTCCGGGACGGTGCGAGGACGCGGGAGGGATGCGGGGTCAGGCGGTGACGGCCTCTCTGTGTGCGCGGCGGAGAGGCCAGAGGTGACACCAGAGGGCGACACCGGGATTTACAGCCAGTCAGAAGAAGAGGTGATATCATACGAACAGCTGCGAGGCGTTTGAGGCTAGACACGACGCGGGAAAACGTTCTCGCTGTGGTCGATTTTGAGATTTGTTTACCTAAATAAATCCTCTCCGTAGTCCCTCTGGGGGTAATACAAGTGTTAATGGGATGATTGGAGGGTCTTTCATCTCCCCTGGTGTCTCTGGCCAGAAAACCATGCTTACAACTTTCCTGCCACCGGGTCGGAGTCACCAATACACACTAATGGAACCACGAAGAAGAAGCTAACAGGCTAACGGGCAAAGCTAACTGCGGGCTAGCACCACTTAAACAGTATTTACAGCCAAGTTTGAGTGAAAAACATTATTTCCATTGTATAACTGGATCCCTCTCTCCCTTCGCCTTTTCTGTCAGCGTAGTATTTACTCTCACAGACATTTAATAAGATAAAAATAAAAAATCGTAACTTGCTACGACACCTGCAGTTGCGCTTATGGCCTCTAGGGGCAAGAGTTACTTAGTACTGCTTTAAATGTCAGAGTAAAAAGTAGACCAAAAAGCTCCCTGGTCTTCCCCACGCTTATTCTTTCATAAATACTGGCATGTTTGATATCCACGTGTAGCAGGAAAGGCAACACTGTAATCCAAATATGGGCATTTCCTTTGTGGGAGACAGTTTTGAAAATGTTGAAACAGTTTTGATAATTTTGGAAAAGTAATGTTTGGTAATGACATAATCCAAATATGGTCCATTATATGGCCGTGATAAACAGACCAATGGGGAAGGAACGCGCTTCTCTTGGTCAATACCACCAATACCTGCAATAGCGCCCCCTGGTGGTATTGCAGGTATTGTGGTACATGCAATACCACAAAAACCCACTTTATAAACAGTGTTCCCATGAAGTCTTTGCTCCTCCCAAACACCCCCCCTGGGTTTGTCCCTGTTTCAGAGCGTGGTGTCCTGCACTGGTCAGCTCCTCCTCCTCCTTCCTCTTCCTCCTGCGCAGCTCCCTCCACTCCACAACAGTCTTTCACCATCTCCTGAGAAGAGCTTAGCAGTTCATCTGTTTTATTCCCCAGTGAACGAACATTAGCCAGAACAATAGTAGGGGCAGAGGGCATGTGTGGCTTGCCCGGATACCTCCTCGTTTGTCCCTTCCTTGTTTCCTGTAGCTCCTCTTGTGACCCCTCCACATTAGTAACTCCTACAGACCCTTCACAGGGTCGGACTTCACAATATTTGTAAGTTTTTTTCAGAGTGATTTTTCAATATCTAATTCCTGCCTGATTAGTTAATCTTTGAACCCAATAATCAGGTTGATAAGCCACATATCATGCACACGTTTAACTGGTTTTCATGACACATTTGTTCCTCTCATGCGTGATCGAGCCCATTCCCTCCTGAGCGATGTGGCCTCCTCTTGTGGACGGCCGTGGTATTGCGGTCTGCGTCTCCTGCTCCTGCACAAAGCGTCCTCTGTGTGGGAGCGAGGCCCGGGCGCTGTGCCGTTTCCATATGGCTCTCGTTGGCCCGCTGCAAGAAAGACATTATTGTAGCGGGGCGCGCCGTTAAAGCGCCGCAGGGGCCGCTCTGAGAGGATAATGAAAACCCGGCCCCTCAGCAACCTGCCTCTTCACCTGCGCCGCAGACATGCTTATATAATACACACGTTTAAATATCAGCCTCTGAAATGAACACGTTTCAGCCCCTGAACATTATGCTCATAGTTTTAGTCTCTTTAACAGCTTTTGATTTCAGTTCAGTCTTCCACAATGTTACTTTGACTAACGTTTTGATTCTAGTCTCACTTCAATTGGTCTTAGACACACAACCCACATGAGAGTTTAATCTGTTATGTAAGATAATTAATACTTAATAAGAGATAAATGACCCTGTAAAGCTATAATTATGATTTAAAAAAACTTGATGGTCATGTTTCGGTTCCTCCAGGATTTGTGTGAAATTTTTCCAAAGGTTGTGATTTTTTATCTCCTTTAAACATTATAAGATTTTACCCAATAAATAAAACCAAAATACACTTCAGGAGGACCTGGAGGACATTACTGCACACACCAGTGAACATCCAGGTGAGGACATGGAGGTGTTCACCTCAACAATGAACTGGACTGGCCCCACAACACCAAGTGGGGCCACCTTCTGAGGAGACTGAGGTCCTTCTGAGGAGACTGAGGTCCTTCTGAGGAGACTGAGGTCCTACTGAGGAGACTGAGGTCCTTCAGAGGAGACTGAGGTCCTTCTGAGGAGACTGAGGTCCTACTGAGGAGACTGAGGTCCTTCAGAGGAGACTGAGGTCCTTCTGAGGAGACCGAGGTCCTTCTGAGGAGACTGAGGTCCTTCTGAGGAGACTGAGGTCCTTCTGAGGAGACCGAGGTCTTTCAGAGCAGGCCTCTGCTCAGGACCTTTCATGACTCTGTGGTCGCCTCTCCTATTCACTACACTGCCATGTAGCACAGCGCGGGACAAGAACAGACTGAACAAGCTGGTCAGGAGGTCAGCTCCATCCTGGGCTGCCCCCTGGACTCTGTGGAGGAGGTGATGGACAGGAGGGGATTAGCCAAGCTCACCTCCATCATGGACAACACCTCCCACCCACTGCACGGGACTGTAGAGGAGCTGAGCACCTCTTTCAGTGGATACTGAAACACCTTCAGTCCAAGTATGAGTTTCCGCAGGTCCTTCATCCCCACTGCTGTCAGACTGTACAACACTACTGTATAGTAAGTCATGTGCAATAACTCCTGTGCAAAACCATGTGCAATAATCTTTGTATCAGTGTCACTCTATCAAACACCAGTCAGTTACAATGACGCACTGAAATCGCAGAGATCGCTTGTGAACAAATACTGACCTCAGGAGGAGCTCTGCCTAAGCCTCAGGGAATGATTCAAAGGTTATTGAAAGATGCACTACAGCGACTCGAAGCTCCAGGTCTGTTTTTGATGAGTGAACATGTAGGCCAACCCATCTTTGACTTTCCAGTAGAAAAATGCCCAAAACCACCAAATGAAAAATGATTTGTTTTACCTGAATCTAAAACAGAAAACAAAGACATAGATATAATGATCAAACCTGGACTAAACTGTACATTTTGTCGTATAAACTGCATTTGAAAAAAGGCTGGAAAGTGCTGTTGGAAAGCGCCTCACGGTAATGGTCTGGACTCGCGGCTCGCACACAGAGTTGTATTAAGTACGAACAGGCGGAGTCGACGGAGTAATGTCTCCCCAGGGCTCCGACCTTTTTAAGTGGGATCGAAAACAACGGCGGCAGATTTACTGTGATGGAGTGCGGCGCGCGGGGCGTCCTGGCAGCCGCCGCGCTCGGCTGTTTGTGTTGGTCCCGGGTCTCGTCTCGGGGTCTTTCCAGCTTCTCCAAACATTTATTTATTTTAGTCTTTTCTCTTGCTACTTTTCTCTCTCCTTTTAGTAACAAGAAGTCAGTGGGAGAACGTCCTATATAATCAACACTGCAGGCTCAGGCGTTCAGAGGATCTACTGTTGTAGATGTTTCAGATATCGTCAACTGGACGCACTGGTTGAGTTGAAGACGTTTGGCTTCCATCTCACTCTTTCTTGCATAAGGCTCTGGGTATCGTTACAGGTTTTTCCGATACCTGAAAAGTCTAGAAATGAGAAAACTGAACAATAATGTTTGGGAGATTTGCAAATTTACAATATCGGATTCATCTCCATTGTCAAGTTATGTGTGAAAAAATGTGTAGAATTTGGGGGAGAAATAGTGTAAAAAACAAGAAAAATTGGGGTAAAAATAAGAAAAACATTATGGGAAAATTAGGAAAACATTGGGGATTTGTTTTTCCCCTGATACTGGTATCAAAGCAAGATTAAAGATGAGTGCATCAGTGGGTCCAGAGTTGTTGAAAATGTCCATGTGCTCTTTGAGGATAAAAACCTTGGACGGTGCCCAGTCCTACCGTTACACGATACCAGAATGGTATTCGAAAACATTTGTGTTACTATTGTTATTGGGGGGGGAAATAAATCTTCAACCCGGCCGGGTCGCGGAGGCAGCAGTCTGAGCAGAGATGCCCAGACTTCCTTCTCCACTCACACTCGCACACCTCCTCCAGCTGTTCTGGGGGATCCCGAAGCGACACCAGGCCACAGAGTCATGGTCCCTCCAGCGGGTCCTGGGTCTTCGCTGAGGCCCAGGGAAGAACCTGGAGGCTCTCAGACAGATTCCCACACGCCACTTCAGCTGAATCTTCTGGACGTGAAGGAGGAGCGACTCTACTCCGAGCTCCTCCTGGGTGACTGAGCTCCTCACTCACAGCCACCCTGTGAAGGAAACTCATTTTTCATCTTGTATCAGCGATTTTGTCCTTTCTGTCATTACCCTCCTGACCATAGGTGAGGGTGGGATTCACAATGAAGAAAATCATCCCTCAACGACACAAACTTGCCTCCGTCTACTTTAATGTATGTTTCTGTTCTTCCATTGTAAAGCACTTTGTGACCCCATCTATGAAAAGTGCTCCGGTCTCTGCACTTCCTGTCACTCAGAGAACAGAATTTAAAGGGGGTATTATGTAAAATGGACTTTTTCAAGCTTTATATCATGTTATTATGTCATTCCCTCATTAAACACATGCCTGGAGTGTTGCCTTGGCTCATTCACATATTTTTGAGTAATCAGTAAAAACTTAGACGGCAGCCATTTTAGGTGTAGCTATGCCTCAGTCCTCCTAGGAACGCCCCCACCTCCTGGAGACGCCTCTGGACCTTTCGTCACCAGCCAAGCCACCAACCACTGCTCCTCAGCTCAGCAGAGCCCCCTCCCCGCACAGTAGTGTTGTTTAGATGCCACAGCAGTGTGCTGAAGGGGGCGTGTCGGAAAGCTTCTTAAAGAGACAGAGGCCTATTTCAAGACGTTCAGTACAGCCATTTTGAGAGAGCAATTTTATTCAAGGCAGTTATTTTAATTTACTGCATATACAGACCAACAGAAGGTTACGTCATCATTGTAGTATGCTATAGACTGGTGCTATGTGATTGAAAAAAGCATAATACCCCCTCTTTAAAACAGCTCTGCACCAAAGTCCATCTCTGACATCTTAGAGCCGTATGAACCATCTCAGGGAGGGGTCTCCTGGTGGTTCCAGAGTCAGGACTAAACACGCTGAGGCTAAAGCTAAAATCTGGAACAGTCTTCATGAGGATGTGAGACAGGCCTCAACTCTGACAATGTTCAAATCCAGGCTGAAAACAGCTCTTTTTACCCGTGCATATGAAAACTGAAAGTATTTTATCTGCACTCTTGCCTTTTACTGTAATAAATTAATTTTTATGTTGATGTTTTATTGATTTTCTCTGTTTTGTTGTAATTTTATGCAACTGTGAAGCAGCTTTGAATTGCCTTGTGTATGAATTGTGCTCTACAAATAGACTTGTGTTGCTTAACAGATAAAGTTTACTCACTTGCTTAGTCACATTGCACCGGGCTCCATCTTGGATCGATTTGAAGAAGGATTTCGGTCATTAAGCATCTGTTCAATGTAAGCCGTTGATTCTCACCATTACACAGAATACCATAAACCATTTTACTGAAAGTAATTGCAAATGATTTAATCCAATCCCAGCGTGAACAATTTTCCCCAAACTGCAGAAATGTGTCGCCTGACCTTTCCAACGCCCCTGAAGTCTCCCATTAGTCTGAATCCCGTTTAGCTGCAGAGCGTCGTCACGGGGGGTGTCTCCGCGTCGCCGTGGGACAGGCCTCCAAACGGGGAACACATGGATTTGCCTGAGATCGTTTAACTTTGCGAGAAAATCACATTACGGAGAACAATAGACGCTAAAAGGCGCAGAGGGAAACATGTGTCTGAGGCGGGGCGGGCCAATAAAATGCCCCCGGTGGCTGGGGCGAGAGCTGCGGCGTAATTGGGGGGAGAGCGGTGATTGGCCGCTGGACTCGTGCCAACAGCCAGTGAGCGGCCGCGACAGAGCGCCGATAAAACCACAGGGGGTCGAGCGAGTGTGTGGTCACCCACTACCGCGGAATATACGGCTTATACAGGGCTGTTACAGAGAAGTATTTCTGAAGAATGAGACGCCGGGGGGTTCGAAAACTAAGCTAGTTACCTACAACATGCTCAATAGGTTGTGTTCACATCAGTCTATATTGCATGGTGAAGGGCCGATTTCCCCATTTCAGCCCAGAGCAAAGCACCACTTTCCACAAATGCCAAATTGTTTTCGACAAATGTTGATGTGACGGCATTTCTTACATTTTTACAGTAGCTCAACTCTAAACAATGTTCAAGTACTCTCTGATTTGTGTAATATTTCTTAAAGGAATAGGCCACCGTTTTTACATACTGAGATATGTTCTTACCTGAGCTTAGACGAGTTCATTTGTACCTGTCTGGTTTCCATGTGAGCCTTCCGTAACGTAAACACAGCACAGACGGCGTTAGCATTTAGCCTCTCTCTTCTCCTCTATAGCTCCAAACGAAGTGAAGATAGAAGCTACCAAACTCTTCCATGTTTTCCCGATTTAAATATGGTTACGTGAAGTGTTACACTACAAAGTATAATTACACAAAATTAAACAATGTGGATTTTCTAAGCGGATAAAAAGGGGAACTATATTGTAAGGCGTAATAATACCAGGAATAGTTCGGCATCGGCGCAGTAAAGTGAAGATACAGTATTACTGCGCGGATGTCGAACTATTCCTGGTATTATTACGCCTTACAATATAGTTCCCCTATTTATCCGCTTAGAAAATCCACATTGTTTAATTTTGTGTAATTATACTTTATAGTGTAACACTTCACGTAACCATATTTAAAGAGGGGGTATTATGCTTTTTCAATCACATAGCACCAGTCTATAGCATACTACAATGATGACGTAACCTTCTGTTGGTCTGTATATGCAGTAAATTAAAATAACTGCCTTGAATAAAATTGCTCTCTCAAAATGGCTGTACTGAACGTCTTGAAATAGGCCTCTGTCTCTTTAAGAAGCTTTCCGACACGCCCCCTTCAGCACACTGCTGTGGCATCTAAACAACACTACTGTGCGGGGAGGGGGCTCTGCTGAGCTGAGGAGCAGTGGTTGGTGGCTTGGCTGGTGACGAAAGGTCCAGAGGCGTCTCCAGGAGGTGGGGGCGTTCCTAGGAGGACTCGGGCATAGCTACACCTAAAATGGCTGCCGTCTAAGTTTTTACTGATTACTCAAAAATATGTGAATGAGCCAAGGCAACACTCCAGGCATGTGTTTAATGAGGGAATGACATAATAACATGATATAAAGCTTGAAAAAGTCCATTTTACATAATACCCCCTTTAAATAGGGAAAACGTGGAAGAGTTTGGTAGCTTCTATCTTCACCTCGTTTGGAGCTATAGAGGAGAAGGGAGAGGCTAAATGCTAACGCCGTCTGTGCTGTGTTTACGTGACTGAAGGCACACGTGGAGACCAGACAGGTACAAATGAACTCGTCTAAGCTCAGGTAAGAACATATCTCAGTATGTAAAAACGGTGGCCTATTCCTTTAAAATCATCTTGAGGGCCAGAGGTTCTACGCTAGCGGGCCGGATCGTCTTGTGATACAACTCAATGGGAGAGACACAGATTTGGAGAGAAATGTCCAAATGTTTTCCCTGATCATTATTTGGACGTGAATAACAAACCTGCCACATTCATCTTATCTTTCACCGTTCTGAATATTGGCCCTATACTGTAGCTCCCTGATTTTTGTGATTGAAAGTTTATGAAATTGATACAAATGTTTTAATAATAGATGCACATTGTTGTTCCCATAAATGTTTGAGTTTACAATGTACTAAAGGAGAAAATAAAAATCAGGTATAGTGCCTTTAAAGCAGTACTAAGTAACTCATGCCCCTAGAGGCCATGAGCGCCACTGCAGGTGTCGTAGCATGTTGTGTTTTTTTACTCATTAATTGTCCGTGAGAGTAAATACTACGCTGACAGAAAAGACAAAGGGACAGAGGGATATTGTTTATTCAATTACACATTTTATTCACTCAAACTTGGCTGTAAATACTGTTTAAGTGGGGCTAGCCCACAGTTAGCTTTGCCCGTTAGCCTGTTAGCTTCTTCTTTGTGATTCCATTAGTGTGTATTGGTGACTCCGACCCGGTGCAGGGAAAGTTGCAATTGTGTTTTCTGGCCAGAGACACCAGGGGGAGATGAAAGACCCCCAATCATCCCATTATTACCCCAGAGGGACTACGGAAAGGATTTATTAAGGTAAACAAGTTACTTAGTACTGCTTTAACAAGAATGTACCTGCTTCATCTTCTCTAATAATATTTTCATCTTGTTGCCGTCTATTGAAAGTGTTTTCGTCTCTTCCCAAACGTAGATTCATTGATCAGTTGCTAATGAAAACAACACTGAGTGTGTTTACATGCACTCCAGTATCCCGGTTATTAATCATACCCAGATCTCTCTTTACATGTATCCTGGATATTTAGGCTCCAGAGACTTACGACAGATAAGATGCTACACTTCAGCGATGTTGCTAGCACATGTTTTATTTTGGACGTTTCTCTGAACAAAGAGACTAGACCTAAGTTGACTGTGATGTTTTGTTAATCTTTACAACATGAAAAGTTTTAAAAGCCCAGGTACGAGCTACAATCACTGTAGGAACGTTTCTGCTACTGCCATATTTGTTTGGAAGGTTCGCACATGCTCAGTACGTCAGCAGTGAGAAACCAGGATACTGCGTTTACATGGCACTAGGGCTGGGCGATAAATCGAATTAATTCAATTAATTCATGCTTTTAAAAACAGACGATGTGGAAAATGGCTAAATCGTAAAATCGTGTCCGCCCCGCCATGTCCGCCTCACGTGCGGACATGGAGCGGCGGACAAAACTAAAACACCTTTGAAAACTCCATGGCTTATTAAGAAGTTTTACTTTTGAGAGCAGACAAGGAATATTTAAAGAGTACCTAAACGAGCGTGCCAAAGCCTTTCCCCACTCACAAACAAAAGTCAAAAAGTGCTGTGAAAGAGGCGGTCTCTGAAGTTTGGGGGTGACATGCGGGGGGTGAGTGTGTGGGCCTTTGCATTGGCACAATCACAGCAGACAGATTACATGGGAGGGACTTGGTTATAAACCACAGGTACAGGGGCAGGACAATGGGCAGCACCTGATGACGATGTGTGGAGCTGGTGCGGCTTATGACGTTCTGTGGAGGCCGTGGACACGTCTCCAGCCAATCAGGAAATTCTCATTTAGTAGCAGAGTTTACCCTGAAGGGGGCGCAACCCATTCGTTTTCAGGCCAAAGTTAGGATTTTACACATGTTTGCGCTATAATGTCAGAATAATGTCAGGGACCAGTGGACAACACTATGAGACACCCATTGAGTTTTTGAGTAACAATTTTTAAATAAAGGCTTATCTTATCTTAACGGGCCTAATTGTCGGCTATATTATGAAATATTAGAGCAGGACTCTGAGCAGTTTTCTTCATATGAAAGATCAGGAGACTTTTTAAAGTTTATTTCCAATAAAAATCGATTAAAATCATAATCGTCCAAACTGAGTAAAAAAAATTGAGATTTTATTTGTTAGCCATATCGCCCAGCTCTACACGGCACAGTATCCTGGAAACTGGGGGAATCCCTGTGAGAGTTTCCTGGTTTACTGCGTTTCATGACAGAGACAAAAGCAGGGAATTTACAGTCGTTATTAATAACCTGGAGTGGATACTTGAGCGCATGTAAACACGCTCATTGATCGTTTACATTTGTCTCCGCTCTTCTGGCCGATGCTTCGTAAAACCACTTCATTGTTTACATAATACGCCGCATGTGTCATATCGGGCTTTTCCTCTGACTGGTTAATACGCTTGTCAATCACCCCCTTTGGGAAAATGAAGAAATCCCCCCCCCCTGTAAAGAGTAAAGGAAAAGCGTGTAATCCGGCTGGCCTGCTCGGTTAGCCAAATCCATTTTGAACATAGATGTTATTTTCCCCCTTATTTCTACAGAAGTACCAAAACGTCTATAATTGAGGCTGTGAAAGGAAGTGACATCGCTTCGCCGGCGTCTGATTGGCTGTCCCTCGTTCCCTCGGCCCGGGTCGAAAGCAGCCATTGAACTTTTTTACTGCGCTGCGTTTAGACCCTCGTTGTAGGAATTATGTGGAAAAACTAATACTAACAGGAGCAGTAAAGTCTGCGTGGGAAATCACAGGAGGACTGTAAAAAACACCGAAGCAGGAACTTTTCAAAGGGCTAAGAAAACGCCAGACATTGTTACAGCCCGTTCTACATATTTGACATTATATAGTGAAGTCTTTTATAATGATTACCGTGAACACGTCTGGATCAGGGATTACAGGTATTTGCTACTTTTCGGGAGTGTGTCCGATGGGGATTACGACTCTTATAAAGACTTTAACACGAGTTTCTTTACGGGTTTTATCTGATGATTACCAATAAAAGGTAGCGCGGGGATGAGTAAGCAAAGCAGCGCTGCGAGAAAAACAGGCGGGAGCGGCTGTTTTATTAGCGACAGGCGGACTAAAGTTCACTTGGAGTTGAGAATTGAGCGTTTTCTCCCCATACAAATGAATGGAGAAGCCAGGTCTTATATTTAAGTATGGCGATGTATGACATGTCCATTTCATGGCATTTATATCATTTCTGTGGTTTGTTCATCATTAAAATATTATAAGATGATGTTTAGTGGCCACCGATTGTGTATCAGACCCACAAAAGCACAAACGTTACTGAATATGATTTAGCATGTAGCTCAGAGGCCACTTGTATACGCTAATTCTTAACTTAAAGCAGAACTAAGTAGCTCCTGCCCTAGAGGCCATAAGCGCCACTGCAGGTGTCGTAGCATGTTGTGTTTTTTTACTCATTAATTGTCCGTGAGAGTAAATACTACGCTGACAGAAAAGACAAAGGGACAGAGGGATATTATTCATCCAATTACACAATGGAGATCATTTTTTTCACTCAAACTTGGCTGTAAATACTGTTTAAGTGGCGCTAGCCCGCAGTTAGCTTTGTCCGTTAGCCTGTTAGCTTCTTCTTTGTGATTCCATTAGTGTGTATTGGTGACTCCGACTCGGTGGCAGGAAAGTTGCAATTGTAGGGGAGATGAAAGACCCCCCAATCATCCCATTAACACTTGTATTACCCCCAGAGGGACTACGGAAAGGATTTATTAAGGTAAACAAGTTACTTAGTTCTGCTTTAAGTAGAATCTAGAAAGGTCTATACATTCAATAACGAGACTTTGACCTCACTTAAATGTGATCGATGGGTTGACAACAGCTGAAAACATCTGGATCGTTCATCATTTGCGATGTTTGGTGGCTAATGCTAACAGCTGTAAGAAAAATACATCGAGCAGGCTAATGCTAACGAACTCGAAAAGTTGACCGGACTAACCAACTTGCTAACTGTCGTCATACGTTAGGATCGAACACCTTTCTATTCTGTTTTAATAACAGCTGTTTCAGCCTTGAAGCTAAAGGGTAACATTAATTTGACAAATGGTAAAATAGCACCACTATCTGAAATAACTTTTATAAAACACACTCAGTACAACGTTTATTCAAGTTTTCTCCTGTTTTTTAGATGATTTACAATTATAATTTACACTGAAATGTTGACAGGAAGTAATTTTCATCCTTCACTGGCAAACAGGAAGTTAGCCAAAAACATTAGCACAGTGCCTAAATTATCGGTAATATTTACAATATATTTGATTTGAACTTGTATATTTCAAATCTGTGTGCATAGAAATGTCCTGCTTACGGATTATAAAGCAAATAAACAAAGATTCTACATCTCTCCTTTAATATCGGTGTTTCTCAGGTCTGGAACCATCTTGAAACTTGAACTTATTGTTTTCTAAAACTGTGCAATAAAATGAGTGAGTAAAGCAGCGCGTTGCACGCCACATTTCTGCACAGTCGTCTATTGTGTCTGCTCCGCTGGGCCTGTTTTCTTTGGGTGAGATTTGCCTCAAACCAGTGGCACATCGGGGAATTAGCATTAGCGCTAAAGTGGTTCAGCGCCCTGTAAATGGCATCGCTTTACGACCTTCGAGTCCGACTGTAAAAAGTTTAAAACGAAACCTAATGTGTTTAATGACCGCGGCGTTGTTGTCTTAATCTATTTTTCCGAGCCGCGCTCCCCTTGCTTTTGTTTACCGCGTTGGCAGTTCTGAAATTTCGCCACATTGCCTCGGCTAAGCTAAGTGTTTTATTGTTAGCGTAGCGGTGGTCGCAGTTGCCCAACAATGGATGGTAAAGTGCGCAGATTGCTCTATAAATCTCGAGTGTGCTCTTATTAAAAAGCTCTTTGTCCATTGTTTTGGGTTTGGCTCGAGGCAAATGCTTTTGGAGCTGACCTCAAACTGTCACAGCACAAGTTATATACTCATAGGTTTCGCTTATGTCGCAACACGCTGAAGAGCCTATAGTTTAGCATTGAGGCGGCGCAGCTACGGAGTCTACGGTGAATATCTCTGTCGTTCCTGGGCCGATCCACATGACACAAAAACCGGCACAAAGTTCAACATCTTCTCCGTCTTCACAAAGGAACTGAAGTCGAAATATCGTATCATAACTTTGTCCAAAAGTGGTGAGAATATTCAAAAACACGAGTGTGATGTGCAACGTCACGGGAAATTCACTGTTTTTAAACGAAATCTCTAAACAGAAAATGTGCAAATGTTTCCCCTGATCATTATTTGTGAGAGACTAGACCTTGAACTTTGTGACCATTTTTGTTTCGTGTGGAAAGGTCCAGGAATGACAGAGATATTTGCCATAATCAAAGTTGATGTCACCATCGTTGTGGTGTCACGGGAAACTAAATGTCAGAAATTAGTTTATGATTAGTAGCAATGAGGATTTTATGTGTCACATAAATATTTCTGTTCCCGATATAAACAGGTTCAAGTTAGGCACAATAGGTTGTGTTAACGTTACAACATTGTAAACAAACTATAATTTAACATCAAGCTGGTGCAGCCAAGAAAGCTATTGTGGTAACGATATGGTTAAATATGCAGTCTACATTAAAACAATGTATGTAGTTAACTTGAAAGTTGTCTAATATCATTTCATGGCCTCAATAATTGTGAATATTTGTCAAATCTTAATCCCTTTGAGCTGGTTCTATTGAATCATTGCATCAAGCTAAGCATCGATCACGAAGCATCGAGATGCATCGTGATAACGGCCTGAATCGTATCGCATTGGGCTGGTGATGGTTACAGATGTGTGGATCGAGATGCATCGTGGTCATGGTGATAATTCGAATCTCTTCTCTGGTTTCATCAGATGTATCTTAAATGAATGGGATCATGGCAGGTGCATCGAGATGCGAATCGTATCGGACAAAGTCCTAAGATTCCCGTCCCTAGTGTGCAGTAGTGTTTCCAGTCATGGCAACATAACTCATGTACAGTTATGTTGCTACGACTCAGTCGTATAAATAAAGGTGTGAGACACAGTTAAAGCCTCTTAAATGATCGAGTTGAATGTTTCACCATGTTGACCGCCGGTTTGTGTCGCTCAATGCCCTACAAACTTCAAAATGCTTTAGAATGTCGTGAACGCAGCGTTTTGTAATGTTGATTTGTTTGTGTGTAATGCAAAAGTCATATTCAGTTCTTAATCCCATCATCCCATCCCATGTGAACTCGTCCGATCAGAGTGATTTTGATTTGGGAAAGGTTTGAAGTTTGAGTCCTAGTTCTCGCTCTTCTATTCTTGAAGTGTTTATTGGTTGTCGTGAATATCTTGAGCTTTACTCATCATCATTATATCAACAAAAGCATTACAGAAACAAACACGTTTCTCTGTATCAAAGTGAGACATTCTGTAATACAGCAAACCATAAAAACCTGGTATTTCTTCATCCTCTGCCAGGTTCTGTGTTGGCCTCACTTTATGAACTTTCACGTTTGTTTCCCCGAAAGATCCTCTCGTTTACGGCTCATTCTCACGTGTTAGCATTTTCTGCTATTGGGCTCTTTGATTGATTTATTAACTCTATTATTATTTCGACTTTAAAGTGCATCTGACACATTAGACACAATTTTTGCTAAAACACAGTTAACACGATTATATTTAAGATTTTGCTAAAGATTATTCCCAGTTTTCTTTAGTTTGGCCATTTTTGTGATGCTTATGTTTTCACTTCCTTATTGGACACCGACAGGAAGTGACATCGAAGAAGGTAAACAATTTTAAACTGTGGCCGTGCAACCATGTTAAGTCAATACGTTTGTTAAGTGTGACGTCACGACTTCCAGGTCCTGGCAGACGGGCAAATATGCGAGAAAAACAAATAAAAACAACCATCAATATTTCTGAAACTCAACAGAGAGTTACTGAAGCTACTTATTTCTCAGACTCATTAGCCAAAAATGCCGCACCTACTGCTAAAAAAGTAATATTTACTAAAGTCCGTACTTCCAGGGTTAGCGTAGCTGCGGCGCCGTTAGCATTTTTCCCGCTAACCCAGAAATACAGATTTTGGTAAATATTACTTTTATAGCAGTAGGTGCAGCATGTTTGGCTAATGGGCCTGATAAATAAGTATGTTCAGTAACTCTCTTATGGTATTAAAGAGTTTTTTGTAGTTTCTCGCACATCTGCCGGACCCGGAAGTAGAGCTGTGACGTCACCACTTAACAAACGTATAGGAAATGAATGAGTCAAACTGCTATGGAATGTTTCCTTCTTTTATGTCACTTCCTGTCAGCAGCTTAAAAATTCAAATAAAAATAACTTTTCTGCCCAACATTTCTTCATTAAAATTGCTGCTTCACTGAAAATAATGATAACTATGCAACTGATGTAATCCATCTAAATAATATTTTCAAGAGCATTAAAACCTGTCACTTTAATGCTGGAGTATGTTTATGGAGGACGTCTGATATTCTGTCTTATGTTGCATTTGTTACAACATGAGAAAAGGCTATTTGAGAGATCATCAAATGAAACATCAAATTAAATTACTTAAAATATCGGCCTATTTATCAGCTATAGGGCCGTGCCAAAACGATCCATATCGGTATTGGTATCGGACCTCAATAATCCATATCGGTCGAGCCCTACTGTAACGGCTGGACCTATCCACGTGCATCTTCAACATCTTCTCTCTCAGCACATTTGAACTAAAGTCACATGACTGTCTTATCAAAATGATGAAAGGACGTTCAGCCATGAGACGAATGTGGCAGGTTTGTGAATCCAGTCACTTCCAAATAATCATCCTCCTTACTTTGTTTGCAGCTTTAAAAATAATGATTTTCGACATTAGCGAGCATTAAATTTAACTTGCTGCTAACTGTATAAAGCCTAGCTCTTCCCTGTCCGCGTTTTGTCTTGTTTTCTGTCCGCACAAAGCACCAATAAACTCATTTTTACGTGCCGCGCTCCTCATTAGCCCCCGTGTTAACTAGCAGCGAGGAATGTACTTGAACGGCCCAATGGAAAAAACTATATAATTTAACAAGATGCTAATCGCGGATGGTTTCGGCGTGTCGTCACCGTCAGCGTTAGGTAAAAAGTAACCGCGGTGGTCCGCACATGTCGAGAGGATTGTTACGGAATGAGGCGCGTTCTCGAACTCTGGATCGACCCCCGAAAAGACGAAATCCCGGAGTCAAACGGCCGTAAAGCGCGTAATGGCGGCGCAGTTGTTTTACATTAAAGCTTCCACACCGCGCTCGTTAAGTTCAAGCGTTTACTTTGTTGTCGGAGCCGCAGCCACTGACAGTAAACATGATCCGATAAACCGTGATGTCAACATTATGCAGCCAGATGGGAATTCTTTATCTGGAAGAGTGCAGGGTGTTTAGTGCAGGGTCAGGGGCCACTTAAGGTGAGACGCTGCAGGTGAACACGCCATTATTCAGATTATTTTCTCCATCAATTAAACCCAACCTGACCCGAGCACATTCCCCAGTTTGGTATTACCCAAATCTAAAAGCTCCTTGAAAAAGTGAGGGAGTGAGTGACAAAAACGAGAAGAAAACAAGTTTGAAAATGCAACAAAAAAGCGTCAAAATGAACCGATGAAATTGCGACGAAAAAGTGACGAAAAAGCCACAAAGAAGCAGCAAAAAAGTGACAGCAAAAGTGATGAAAATTGGCCTGCATTGCCATGTCTCTGTAACCCTACCGAGGGTACTAACACGCCCACTACATTTTATTGCCCTGATGTGCCATTAATCTGTGTCAGTAAACACACATTACATTTTAGCGTCTCCTTGTGAATAATGGCTCCAACCTGAAGATATAATCTTTTTTATTTTACAATAAACTTTCAAATGAGGCGTTACTCCCTCCTGGAGCCGCCACCTTAACATGGTGGAGGGGTTTGAGCACCCAAATGATCCTGGAGCTCTGTTGTCGGGGGCTTCATGCCCCTGGTAGGGTCTCCCATGGCAAACAGGTCGTAGGTGACGGGTCAGACAAAGAGCGGTTCAGAAGCCCCTTATGAGAGACCAACAGGCCCGGTTAGAACCATGAGGCCGTCCTTCTGTGGACCCACCACCTGCAGGAGGAGCCATAGGGGCTGGTGCAGCTCCAACAGCTGCCCCCACGACCCGGCAACGGACAAGTGGAAGAAAATGGATGGATGAGGCGTTACTCCGGTTTATAGGCTGTGAGCTCTAGTCGAGAAACTTTTAGATTTGGTTAAAGCTGAACTGGGTTAGAGGTTAAGAAATTTCAAAGGAACTGACAGTAATTCTCACATTTCTAGTATTTCGAGTATTTTAAGAGGCATTTAGTCTCTGATTTGTGTAATTATATTCCTTTAAAATCATCTTGAGGGCCAGAGGTTCTATGACGGAGGGCCAGTTTTGGCCCCTGGGCCTGATGTTGTGGCCATACCGCCTTTGCTCTGCTCGATCCCGTCAGACCTCGGAAGCTAAGCAGGGAAGGGCCTGGCAGGACTTGGATGGGAGACCGTTTGGAAGCACCAGGAAGCCTAGGAAATGTAGTGTATGAGTGACTGGTTGGTGGTGGCTGATGTGCACAGACTGGTCGCCTCGCTTATCATCACCGAGTATGGAGTGAATGAATAATGCACCAAATTGTAAAAGCGACTTTGAGCGTCTGGAAAAGCGCTATATAAGACTAATGCATTATTATTATTATTATTATTAAACATAAAATGACAGCAATCTAAGGCAAAGGTTTTAGATCGATATCTTTAAATTAAATTATTTTCCCGATTCACCCGCAGCGTCTCACCTTTATATTCAAGTGTTTTAAAGCAGTACTAAGTAACTCTTGCCCCTAGAGGCCATAAGCACAACTGCAGGTATCTTAGCAAGTTACGATTTTTTAACTTATTAAATGTCTTGGAGAGTAAATACTACGCTGACAGAAAAGGTGAAGGGAGAGAGGGGTGTTGTACATCCAGTTATACAATGGAAATATTTTGTTTCACTCAAACTTGGCTGTAAATACTGTTTAAGTGGCGCTAGCCCGCAGTTAGCTTTGCCCGTTAGCCTGTTAGCTTCTTCTTCGTGATTCTATTAGTGTGTCTGACAGATCATTTTACTTAGATACTCAAAGCAACGTCAGATACTTAATTTTAGATTAGTTTTGCAGCATGACAAAGATTTTACACAGAAAAGTGTCTTGGTGAGACAGTTAAAGCCTCTTTCACTTGAGGTTAAAATGAATCCTGCTGCAAACATTTGTCGTTTTAATCCAAATTTAGGAAAATCAGTCGTGTCCAGAGCTCCACTGAAACAGAGGCCTCACTTTCCTGGTTAATCAAAAGGTCAAACAGTAGAAACATTAGTGTGAAGTACAGTAGTGCCGTATTTAGCTCACGGAAGCGTTCTGCATTTAGCTTTAGCACCGCCGCGACCTTCACGGCTTCGCGGTGACGTACGTTTTATTCTGAAGGGACTCTGACAGGAAGCGGCCGGCGACACGAGAGCGGCCCGTAAAAAACACTTCAAGGCCGAGCGCGGAGGATGCAATAATGATAATAGAGACGCCGGGGGGAAACAAGTCTCAGAAGAAGAGGCGACTTCCTGCGCCGCACAGGAAGTGGGGGTTCGCTGACGGGTCGGACTGACAGTGGGACCACGACCCCCGACACGTCCCACGCCTCGCTCGGGAATCCCAACGACGAGGCTTCAAAACAACATGTCGTTTTTCCTCATATTTATGTCAGTAATCTACAGCAAAAGGGGCTCATGCGGAGTTTGGCAGTTTTGTGCTCGCGATCGCCCCCTCAGGCCAAACACGTAACTGCAGCCTCGATGATGAGCTCGTGCATGAGGCGCTCAGGCTTTACGAGCACCAGAAATAACAGTCCCGTCCTGGTCCATTTACAGATTTGCAGGTTTGACTTCAACTGAGGTAAGAAACGTTACTGTTTTGTAACATATTTAGACCAAATCAGTTTGATTTATTTTCCAAGATGCGATAAATGCAGCAAAGTGAATCGAGTGAAGAAGCCAAATAATACAGATAAACAAATGAATGACGTTTGAAGGAGGGAAAACAATACTCGTATACTTTGTATGCATAAACGTAGGCCTAATTGAAATAATAAAATATTTCCACTGGTAGAAATGCTACTAGGAAAAGCCTAAATCGTCTCTTCAATTCCCTGGGCCCAAAGTTAGCGTAGCAAACTCGTAAACTATGTCCAGCAGTCGTTTCACTTCTTATAAATCCGTGAACATCACTCTTATTTTGTGGCCAAGAAAAGCTAACATTAGCAGCATTATTTTTGCCATTGTAAATACAGCACCATTACCACTGTTACTACTCAAATGTTTTGTAGGTGCAGCACAAATGCTGTTATTACTGACACACTAGTCTGCTAGAATAATTTTAACTATTTTGCATTTAAAATAACTTATATTTGAGCAGCATCAGCTTCATGGCTGTAAGCTAACGCAGCGGCGGAGTGATCTGCAAGAAAATAGTCCCTCAAATTCATGTGATACAAGGTCAGTTATATTTTGAACATGATTCTATTAACACAGACATTTATATGGTTAGTCTGGTGTTATAAGTGATTTACCTCAGGTGCACTGTGGAGTGGGTCAGACTGTTTTTAATGCAGGCTAACTGATACCATAGAAATGCTTTAGCCTTGCCCTAGCCTAGCGCCACTAGACTCTTCAAATATAAGAACTGCATGAATTTAAAGAGGGGGTATTATGCTTTTTTCAATCACATAGCACCAGTCTATAGCATACTACAATGATGACGTAACCTTCTGTTGGTCTGTATATGCAGTAAATTAAAATAACTGCCTTGAATAAAATTGCTCTCTCAAAATGGCTGTACTGAACGTCTTGAAATAGGCCTCTGTCTCTTTAAGAAGCTTTCCGACACGCCCCCTTCAGCACACTGCCGTGGCATCTAAACAACACTACTGTGTGGGGAGGGGGCTCTGCTGAGCTGAGGAGCAGTGGTTGGTGGCTTGGCTGGTGACGAAAGGTCCAGAGGCGTCTCCAGGAGGTGGGGGCGTTCCTAGGAGGACTGAGGCATAGCTACACCTAAAATGGCTGCCGTCTAAGTTTTACTGATTACTCAAAAATATGTGAATGAGCCAAGGCAACACTCCAGGCATGTGTTTAATGAGGGAATGACATAATAACATGATATAAAGCTTGAAAAAGTCCATTTTACATAATACCACCCCTTTAAGAAAAAAATATCTCCAGACATCAACAACACTCTGGATAATTAGGAAATGAGGCCCAATGTCAAAAATCCTGAACTATCCCTTTAAGAGGTTAAAAAGTTTCCGTGTTCACCTGCAGTAACAAGAGTAGAAATACAATAAGCGAGTAACATTTATTCCTGAGTGATATTTTCTCAGAACAGACTGAACGGGTCATTGAGAAGCGGCTTCACCACAACTGTTTTCCTTCGAGCGCCGATGGCTACAGCTCGTATTAAACTCCAGCACAAATATCAAACCTAAATGAAGCGTATATTTTCGGAGGTGGATCGGCCTCGCGTCCCGGCTCGAGTTCTGCTTTTCCAAAACAACGCCTGACCTCGTCTCGAACCCGCGTCGTCAGCAAAAAAAAAAAACGAAAGAAAAAAAAGAAACCCCGCGCTGACGGATGACCCCACGAGCGGCGGAACCTCTCGGGCCCGGGCCAGAGAGGGGGGCCGTGATGGAGGAGCGGGCGGCTGAACTCGGGGCGACCCTCTGGGCTGCGGTGAGAGCGCGTGTGTGGGCCCCGGGATCCTTGACTCCGCTCCAGGTTTCACTGTATCCGCCGTAGATCAGCGCTGTCCGATAATGACCCGTCCCGGTCGGAAAACTCGCCGCCGGGCCTGACAGGTGATCGTTAAAGTCTGCGGTGGATTCGCCGGGATTAGCAGCCGGTGACGCACCCTGCCCTGACCGTAATATGTATATTAATATACACAGCTCACACAAAGTCATCGTCATTCATATAATCATTCTCTGCCCTGAGGAGGAATTGGAAAATTAATGAATAGTGAATGTAGCAAGTTATTAGTTTGCCGGCCTGTGTTACGGAATTATAGATGGTTGATATAAGATGAATAGAAGTATAAATATGTTTTATCCCCATCAAAAATTAGCAATAACCTGGCCGTATAGAACTTTAAAAAAATGGGAAGATCTGTTGTTTTTTAGTACAACATATCAAACAGTGGTAGACGCGACAGCAGATTTTTTCAAATTAAAATCACATATAATTTTTTTACCTACAAGTAAAATGCTTAAAATCTGGAGTCTTGCTGAATCCGACAAATGCCATTTTTGTTTAAGTGAACCAGAATCTATTGATCATTTATTTTGGTACTGCCATGTGGTGGCGGCTTTTTACAGCAAATAGTCAAAGACCTCAGCTAGGTCGGCCTTCGGTGGTGTTAGGGTTTCTTGGAGAATCAAAATGGAAGCCATTAGTGAACCTAATTATTCTTTTAGGTAAGAAATTCATTTTTAAAGCCAAAAATACGGCTTAACTAAACATATTACGTTTTAGCGGTATATTGAATATTATTACAAAGTTGAGGGGTGTATGTTAAAATCTGAAAAAGAAAAAAAACCTTCATGATAAACGGTGGTCCAGATTGATAGAGTGGATATCTAGTGGATAGTAATATTGTTTCTTTTTTCTCTATATGTAATGTATTCCATCTGAAGATAAAAGTGTATCTGACGATTTATTATTTATTTAATTTTAATTTTTTTGTTATTACTATTCATTTAGTTATTTTTCCCCCTTTTCCCCGTTTTCACCGTCTAACATATTCAAATGTAGTCTGAATGGTTTCTTTATTATTATTTTTTTTCTTTGTAATATGTATTTATTCATATTTTCTAGTTTGTATTGTTTAGTCTCTTCTCAACATTTGTCTATTATATTCCCTTGATTTAAGTTTAAAGAACATGTACATTTCATAGAATGTGGTGTGCGTGTGTGTGTTTGTATGTGTTTTGTCTTTATGCCTTGTCGATGTCTATTGTCCTGTCCTTTCATGTATGTTTTTAAGTTGAAATAATAATTAAAAGAAAAGAAAAAAGTAATTGTTATGTCTTATATCAGTTATTCTTTAACACTTGGCCTCTCCAGCAGTGGTTACAGTCTCCCTAAGACTTTGGAGCTGCATTTACACCATGTGTCCACTAACACACTGTGGCGCTGTTTATCCTCATCCTGCTGCTGCTTTAGTGAGTCATGGTTCCCTATAATGTTAACTTATAATGAGCAGTGGACAGACTTTTTACTCATGTCTCCACAGATTATATTTCTAATAGTGAAACCAGTTTATTGTGACACTCATGACCTAAACAACCTCAGCCTTCTGTTCTGAGGGAAACTTATGTAGAGAACTGCATTATGGGTTGTCAGGTGACCAGCCCACGAGACGTCCTCTCCCCCAGTGCGCAGTACACAGGGCGGACCCTTCTTTTGTAGCAATAACTGCTTTCCTGTAGTTGGAGATTAGACGCTCACAGCCATCAGGATGAATCATGGATCATTCCTCTTTACAAAACTGCTGCAGTTCAGCGAGATGCAGGCGGTGTACTTACTTATTCCACACTGTCCTGTGAATGTTTACATGTTATGGCCAATAAAAGTATGATCAAATGTAAACGTTTGGGTGGTAGTAGTTTAAGCAGACACTGTTTAATCATTCTTGTGATTTAATAAAAATCAGGACACATTTAGTGACCAATTTAGGCAAAATGTGAGAAATTCCAAACGTCTTCAAAGAAAGTACTTGAGTCATCTTCTGTACTCGGTAGTTGAGGTCTCCAAACGTTTCGCCTCTCATCCAAAGGCTTCGTCAGTGAACAAGGTTACGCTCAGCACGCAGCGTAAATAAAGACCAGTTGGGAGGAATTGGGGTTGACCCGGCTCCTCCCCTCTAATCACCAAACGGTGTATACTCACTGTATACTCACTGTTTCCTCCCTCCGTATATCACAAAACACGGCTCATTAACTTTCCATTTTAAAGTGACATTTATTGATATAATACTGTCAAATATAGTGCACAAGTATTGCTTTTGGATGTGACAAATTCAACACAAAAACATTCACAAATCTCTACAAAAATACCACTTGTATTCTCACCCGTCTCACAGGATCTACAGCGGATTTCAACACAGCGCTTATGGTATTTTTGTTCTTTTTTTTTTGGTTCAGTGTCAAGCTTTCACAAATATATTTATTCTTTTGGCATTGTTAGTTCAGCATAGAGGACAGAATAATCAACATTACAGCAGTTGTTTTACGTGAAGGCAGCGAAATTTAAAGGCACACCACATGGAGGAGTTCCCAGCTCTGTACGTGGACTGTTAACCGGTAACGTTACGCTAGCTCCGGCTAACTTCCTGCTCCGGTAACTGTTTCCTGTCCTTCTTTCGTATCATTCAGGAAGAAATTGTTTAAATCTCACCTCGTTGTGTTGTTTCAATCTTAATTTATTCTTTAATTGCGTTAATAAACGTGGACAGGAAGTAGTTACACGCAAACAGGAAGTGAATCCCAACATTCCACACAGCAGCAGCTCGTCACAAAGCGTCTGCAACGGTCAAAGTTAAGGCAATAATAAAGGCCATTGCAATAATAAAAGTGTGAGTTTAAAGCTAGTTTACTCATTCAGTTAACGTCGGTGTGAGATCTCATTTAGATTTGATAATAAAATGTCAGCAATGAATAGTTCTAAATATGTACAAATGTCCTCAGTGCGTCAGATCGATTCTTCATGACTTTTGTTTGGTTGGACAAATGACGTGGGACTCAGCAAAAATATATATCTTCATAAGTTAAAAGGACTGGAAGTAAGAATATTTGACCTTTATATGAGTTGTTGTCAAGTAAAATCAAGTAAAGTGACTAAAGCCCAATTCACACGAGATGAGAAAGACCGAGGGATCTCTGGTCAAAAGTAGAGCTGTCAGTCGACTGTCAATCGCCCCACACCTTTATTTATGTTTAAAACCTTCTGTCAGCTCTGTCTCACAATAATGTTAGTTGTTAGGTTAGAATTGTGTAGAAATTAAAAGGACCATCTCTGATTCAGCAAGAAGGCCGAGAACCACCAAGAATTGGCCCCCGGGACACACTTTGGACACCCCTGCCTTAGAGCAACAAGGTCCCGGGTTCGATTCCCACCTGGACGGGGCCTTTCTGTCCCTGTGTCTGTGTAGGTTTCCTTCCTACCACTAAAACATGTACAGTAGGGGTCAGGAGTCCCCTGTAAAAGAGATTCTTGATCTCAGTGGGACTTTCCTGGTTAGATAAATGTCAAACAAACAAATGCTGTTTGTTTGAATGAATAAAAGGCTTGTTGTCATCATTCAGTGTCATTATTTATCCGACATTTACGGGAAGAAAGTCTGTAAAAATGAGTGAATTACTGACATTGCTGATCCCGTATGAATGCCCATAACAATTACTGTTCCAGGTCATTCTAATCCCCCAGGTTATTCTAATCCCCCAGGTCATTCTAATCCCCCAGGTCATTCTAATCCCCCAGTTCATTGTAATCTCCCAGGTCATTCTAATCCCCCAGTTCATTGTAATCTCCCAGGTCATTCTAATCCCCCAAATCAGTCTAATCCCCCAGGTCATTCTAATCCCCCAATTCATTCTAATCCCCCAGGTCATTCTAATCCCCCAATTCATTCTAATCCCCCAGGTCATTCTAATCCCCCAAATCATTCTAATCCCCCAGGTTATTGTAATCCCCCAGATCATTCTAATCCCCAAATCATTCTAATCCCCCAGGTCATTCTAATCCCCCAATTCATTCTAATCCCCCAGGTTATTGTAATCCCCCAGGTCATTCTAATCCCCAAATCATTCTAATCCCCCAGGTCATTGTAATCCCCCAGGTCATTCTAATCCCCCAGGTCATTCTAATCCCCCAGGTCATTGTAATCTCCAGGTCATTCTAATCCCCAGGTCATTCTAATCTCCAGGTCATTCTAATCCCGTACGAATAAGGTTATACATAAGTAACTTTTAAAAGAGTCATCAGAAATGCAAGGTAACTGTGGCAACGTAGGTTTGTCAAAAATACAGAAATTAATGTCTAACACACATTTAACTGCAGTTTCGGCTGAAATGTTACTCTTTTTGTGTTTGAATGTTGAACTTCCCACCTCATTCCTCTGTTTAATGTGATCTTATTTAGGTGCAAAAAGACTTTTTAAAATGTGAGAACATGTAACGTATGTTGAGATTGTGTCAGATTGTTCAGCAGGACGCGACAATATAAAAACCAAAAATCAAAGTAAAAACATTTTAAAGGCTATGTCCTTCCCTGATGCTTTGTCTTGCCAACACTGCGATTTCTTTCATTTCTTCGCCCTGGTGTTGCTAATTATGTGAGTTCTTTCTTCTTCTTGTGGTTGAAATCCCGAACAGACTCCTCGGATCAGAGACGTCTCGCTGGAGTTTCCCCGTTTGAAAGTGCGGCGTGTGGAGCGTCTTATCTCCGTCTGAAAAACTAACTCACGCTGAAGCTGCAGAACAGACGAACAAATCCAGGGCTTAACCTCGTGGACTCGGCTGAGGAGGAGGAGGAGGTGGAGGAGGAGGAGGCGAAATGTGGTGAAATGTTTAGAAAGTAAAGGCAGGATAAAGGCGAGTGATGGAGGCCTCATTGTTCGGTCTTCGCTGGTCCAAACGGAGCCACCATCTTCATCGCGGCGTAGTTCTGCAGGAGAACAGACAGGATTAGATCACTTTAATACACAGGAATGATCTCTTTTTTTTGGTCACTTTTTGTCACTTTTGTCACTTTTTTGTCATTTTTTTGTCATTTTTTCATCACTTTTGTGTCACATTTTGTCGTTTTTTTGTCACTTTTTGTAATTTTTTTGTCGTTTTTTCGTCACTTTTTGTCATTTTTTCGTCATTTTTGGTCACTTTTTGTCACTTTTGTCACTTTTTTGTCATTTTTTGTCATTTTTTCATCACTTTTGTGTCACATTTTGTCATTTTTGTCATTTTTTGTGTCACTTTTTTTTTTTTTGTCACTTTTGTGTCAATTTGTCGTTTTTTTGTCACTTTTTGTAATGTTTTTGTAATTTTTTCGTCACTTTTTCGTCACTTTTTGTCATTTTTTTGTCATTTTTTGTGTCACTTTTTGTCATTTTTTTGTCACTTTTGTGTCACATTTTGTCGTTTTTTTTGTCACTTTTGTAATGTTTTTGTAATTTTTTTAGTAATTTCTTCGTCATTTTTTTGTCACTTTTTGTCATTTTTCGTCATTTTTTCGTCATTTTTTCGTCACTTTTTGTCATTTTTTGTCACTTTTGTGTCACATTTTGTCGGTTTTTTTGTCACTTTTTTGTAATGTTTTTGTAATTTTTTCGTCACTTTTTCGTCACTTTTTGTCATTTTTTTGTCATTTTGTGTCACTTTTTGTCATTTTTTTGTCACTTTTGTGTCACATTTTGTCGTTTTTTTGTCACTTTTTGTAATGTTTTTGTAATTTTTTAGTAATTTCTTCGTCATTTTTTTGTCACTTTTTGTCATTTTTCGTCATTTTTTCGTCATTTTTTCGTCACTTTTTGTCATTTTTTGTCACTTTTGTGTCACATTTTGTCGGTTTTTTTGTCACTTTTAGTAATTTTTTCGTCATTTTTCGTCATTTTTTTGTCACTTTTTGTCTTTTGGTAATTTTTTTGTAATTTTTTCGTCACTTTTTCGTCACTTTTTGTCATTTTTCGTCATTTTTTCGTCATTTTTTCGTCACTTTTTGTCACATTTTGACATTTTTTTGTCGTTTCTTGTCATTTTTTTGTAATTTTTTCGTCACTTTTGTGTCACTTTTGTGTCACACTTAGTCGTTTTTTTGGTCACTTTTTGTAATTTTTTTGTAATTTTTTCGTAACTTTTTGTCACTTTTTTGTCATTTTTTCGTCATTTTTTCGTCATTTTTTCGTCATTTTTTGTCACTTTTGTGTCACTTTTGTGTCACACTTTGTCGTTTTTTTTGTGACTTTTTGTCACTTTTTTGTCATTTTTTTGTCATTTTTTCGTCACTTTTTAGTGACTTTTTCGTCACTTTTTTGATTGCAGCTCCTTTTGCTTTGATTACAGCACATTTCCTGCAACTTCCAAAGATCCAGTGTCATTTTCCACCAAGATCTTGTATCAATGATGGGATAGTGTGAGCACAGCGCAAAGCCTTCTCCAGCACATCCCAAAGATTCTCAACCCCCCACCTGAACCAAGCACATTTTCTCCAGTTTGGCTTTACCCAAATCTGAAAGCTTCTTAAAAGAAAAGATCAAAATAGAGGCAAAAAAACAGACGAAAACAATAATCATAAGAGGGACAAAAACGCCCAAAAACGGCGAAAAAGTCAAAAAAGAACGACAATGCAGCAGCAACAAGCGGAAAAATCTTCAGTTTTGGCGGTCTTAGCTTTCAAATTAGGCATTACACTGGCCTATAGGCTGTAAAGTCAGAGTTATACTCTGCATACAGACACACAAACACGTTTACGAGTGGTTTGAGCTCTGCAATGAAAAATGTCCAAATCCTCTGAAATTACTGATATATTATTTTAGCTTTCCTACAGATGTTAATATTGTGTCTCGAAAAGCGCTGAACAAATGTATGTATGTGTGTGTATGATTCTCGTCACTCACGGGGAAGGCGTAGAGGAAGACTCCGATGAAGAGGAAGAGCAGGAAGAGCAGGAAACAGAGCAGAATGAACCACTTGAACCTCCTCCACACGATGAACCTCAGCGTCTTGTACGGCGAGGTGAACCAGAGGAAGGCGGTCTCAGGGCGGCTGGAGGCGACACACAGAGAGTGAACGTGAGGAGACGATGGTAAACGTTAGTGGATACAAGTAGACCCGGTTCTGTTTGAGCAAAGCATCGGGACCGGACGTCTACTTCATTATCGATCCTCTTATCGATAATGAATAAGAGGGATCGACACAGAGCTAGACATAGTCGACATAGTTCTGTCTGTTGATGCTGCTTCTAAGTAAGCATAAAAGTCTTTAAGAGTTTATTGTGCAGGATTTTTAAAAACGAGTAAACCACTAAACCAGGTCAAAAACAGGAAGTAAATCAGGTCTAAACCCCGACTAAACCAGGTCTAAACCAGGTCTAAAGGAGTAAATGACTAAACCAAGTCCAAACTGGGACTAAACCAGTTCATCGTAGAGGTCACTTTGAACACAATTTAAAAATGTAGTGGAGTAGAAAGTACAGATACAGGCTCTAAAATGTAGTGAAGTAAAAGTATAAAGTATTCATCATAAAATGTACTTAAGTAAAGTAAAAGTACCTATAGTAATTTGTACTTTTTACTTGTACTTTTTACTTTATAACTTTCCAGCACTGCTACCTCTACCTGTCCCGCTATGAGTGCGCTACAGTATATGAGCGGATGGGCTGATCTCTCGCAGCTCTGGCTAACGCTGCAGCAGAAGTAGTTCACACGGACAGGGGTAAGGAGAATGTAACGCCGGATGAAGAAGAAATAGATGAAAATCTGTAGGGATTGGCTGAGACCTAGGGCTGGGCGATATATCGATATTTAAGATATTTTTTTAATGAGATATGGAATTAGACCATATCGTGTATATCGCGATATTTCAAATTCAGATAAGCTATTAAGTTAACAAACAAAAAATAGGTAATCTCAAACTGATGTTTAAAAAGTTTATCTTAAACTGAGCACTTTATTTTGTTATCTCTTTATATATAAATGCTGCCCACAGAAAAAGAAAGATAGATAGATAGATAGATAGATAGATAGATAGATAGATAGATAGATAGATAGATAGATAGATACTTTATTGATACCGAAGGAAATTGTGCATTAGTCTCTTGCTCACATTCACACAACAAAGCAGGATCTACAAAATTAAAAAGTTAAAAAACCACATTTTAAAAGAAACTATAAACACAAGAGAAATTAAGTTAAGGCACTGCAAGACAATGTTGACCCATTTTATTTTCTAGGCTATTTCTATTTAAGATGTTTCTTTATTTAAATGTGAACCTTACGAAGCTTCGTTATACAGTGTTAATGTTTATATTTTATAGTGAGCTTTCGTATAAATATCGGGATATATATCGTATATATCGATATTCAACCTAAATATATCGGGATATGACTTTTGATCCATATCGCCCAGCCCTACTGAGAGTCCTGTTGTTTAGGTGTTACAAAACAGCATCAGTCTGTTATAAGTTACAGACACTTGTTGAAAAGTACAAATGTTACCGTTATATTTGAGGATGCCAGGCAGGCTGAGTGCCAGCAGGAGCCACAGTACTGTATATTTCGAAACTTGCTTAATTTAATGATTTTTGTTTTTGTTTTTTGGGAAAACTAACAATGTGTCTTTTTTGATAGAGTTTATCAAAAGCACATTTATTCATTGCTTTTCCCCAACACAGACAAGTCAGGCATCGATAAGAGAATCGATAAAGTGTGCGAGTGTTTGCGGCCCTCACTGCGGCTCGTCCAGGTGGGGTTCATGTTGGGCTCGTCTCTGCCCTGTCCGGCCGTCGCTCGTCCTGCTCCTGCTCCGTCACCAGCTCCAGGGACAGCTCCACTTTGCCCTGAGGAGGAAAACAAAGTCTGTGGCTCCACCAAAAGCTCTTGTACCCATGACGGGAGAGTGTGAGCACAGCGCAAAGCCTACTCCAGCACGTCCCAAAGAGCCTCTTAACCCACGCCTGAACCCGGCACATTTTCTCCAGTTTGGCTTTACCCAAATCTACAAAAAACAAAGCATAAAAATAGCGATGAAAAACGGGATGAAGACGCAATAATAATGTGACGGAAACGTGACAAAAGAGCATTAAAAAACGTGGCTGGAAAAGCAACAAAAACTGGAGAAAGTGCGGGGGTTAAGAGGAGCCAAAGGACAGTGCAGTCTCATGTGGTTTGGTGAGTGTGGTGTTCCCCTCACAGCCAGGATCCGTTCTCCGTTCTGCTGACACACACAGGGCCACCAGCCTCTGACCGTCTTCTGCTCGAACAGCGACACCCGCGTTTGACCCGGCTGCTCCAGCAGCTCCAGACCGCACTTCTCTGGAGACTTGGCCGGGCGCTGCATGTGGTTCAGGTCCAACACCATGTGGCCTGCGGAACGAAGAGAGAGGGTCAGGAGGAAACACTGACAGACTCAGGGAGCTTTAACCTTCACAACTTCACTTTAGGGAGGAGGACAGTCAGTGATTAAGCCATTACATAAGGAAGTATGATGGGGATGTCACAATGATCAAGTATTGAGTCACGATTATTCTGAGGAACAACTTTGCCATTTTACAACAATTAATTATTATCGAAATTAAAGGGATATTTCAGGATTTTTGACATTGGGCCTCATTTCCTAATTATCCAGAGTGTTGTTGATGTCTGGAGATATTTTTTTTTCTTAAATTCATGCAGTTCTTATATTTGAAGAGTCAAATTTTAACCATTTTGCATTTAAAATAACTTATATTTGAGCAGCATCAGCTTCGTGGCTGTAAGCTAACGCAGCGGCGGAGTGATCTGCGAGAAAATAGTCCCTCAAAATGCGGCAATTCATGTGATACAAGGTCAGTTATATTCCAAACATTATTCATAAACAAGGGAACATAAGGCAAGGTAACAACAATAATAAGGAACAATAATAAAAACTGCAAAAGAAAGAAAGAACAGCAAAAGAATATACTACAACACTCACAAATGTGTTCGTATTTAAAAAATATAGATTCTTTGTAACCTTTTTAAAATGTGGCAGGTTTTTACAAACTTTGATGCCCTCATCTAAATTCCTCCATACCTCTACGTCTACACATGCTTTTAAAGTTGTTCTGGAGTACTGTTTATCAAAACTCATCTTATCTCTCAAGTTGTATTTGACTTCTCGTTTGCAGAACATATTTTGTATACTTTCAGGAAGTGACTTTTGTGAGGCTCTGAACATGATTTGAGCCATCTTAAATTCAGTAAGGTCCTCACATTTCATTGTTTTTGATTTAAAGATAATGGATTTGTGTGTTCATGGTATCCAGCTAAATGGATTATTCTTATTGCCTCCCTTGAAGTTCAAACTGTCATCAATGTGATGTTTATAGGATGTTACGAAATCAATGGACTGTTCTTGTTTTGTCATCATTTTAGGTAGCTGTGAGGGGATTAGAATTAGATTAGAGTTAGAATGGCAGTAGATCACAGAATCATCAGCATTTTTGAGACCATGGCCCAGTTTGTTTATGTAAATGGTAAACAGAGTAGGCCCTAAAATGGAGCCCTGAGGTACTCCTTTTGTTATGTTAATGGAGATAAGTGGATATAGTAATTGCCCTACCGCTGACTTCACGTGTGTGTGCCGGTTCTTCTCATGAGCTGAAATGTTTAATGTCTCAGAGCGACTTCTCTCTGAGCGAATAGTGCCGACGCGGTGGAAACGCCCGGGACTTCGTTTCAAAGGTAAATGTTATGGCAGCGGCTCGAGTGCGGATCAGCCCCGGAGCGTTTTGGACCCGACAATCACGGCGTCCCCCCCAACGAAACGCGAGTATTTAAGGACGGAGTCCACAGGGTTCCAGTAACAGCCATTAAGACGTCAGCCGATATCACAATTACACGCAGTGAAGAACTCCAGCTGAATAGAGTTTAAACGGTAAGAAGGAGGAGAATTTGAAGGTGAAAAAGTGAACACAGAGAAAGAGGTGAGAAATATATTGTCTATAAGATAATGGCAAAGTTGCTGTTTGGAAGATATGCACATTTGCTATATTGAGTTTATGTTGAATTCAAGAAATAGGAAAAACTAGAGGAACATTGTAAGAAAAGAGGGGAAAAGATGTAAATAAAATGGGGGAGGAATGGAGGAAAAATAGGGGGAAAACCCTGGAGAACAAGTTTGAGGGAAAAGGTGTAACATATTGGGGGGGAAATGGGAAAAACTCAGAAATAAAGTGGAAAAAATTTGCAAATTTTTTGGGAAAAATTGGGAAGTTTGGGGAGGAAATGTGGTAAATTAAAAAAAGAGGGAAAAATGGGAAAAATACAGGAAAAAAGTGGAAATTATCAAAAACTGAGGGAAACATGGGGGGAATGGGGGAAAAAGTGCAACATAATGGAAAAAATGTGGGAAACTAGAGGAAAATGTAAAACAAAAAAAGAAAAACTGGAAAGACATTTGGGAAAAATTTAATAATTGAGAAAAAAGTGGGAAAATGGGAAACATTTGGGTGAAATGGGGAAACAAGTGGATTTCTTTTTTTAAATTTAAGGCGAGACACTGCAGGTGAATAGGGAAAAAATAAATGTAGAGATATCAATGTGAAACTTTTGCTGAACATCACTGAAATAAATATGAGGAAAAAAACTATTGCATTTTTCTCTTTCTCTTTGTACATGAAAATGGCCAAAATTGCCGATATTTTGGGCAACGAAATAAAAATAATGGATGGAGCCAGATTAAAATGTTTGGTTTCATTTTATTGACATATTAGTAACAGATGTTTTCAGAGAGGATTTTGGATATGTTTAGTTTTCAATTAACTAATCATAAGTGAAAAAATCTGTAAAAACTCAAATTCCGCCTGTTTTTTTGGGTTAAAGCTGAATAAATCAGGCTAGGAATTAGATATTAAAAAATCCCTCTGAAAAAACCTTCACAAGTTTTGTAGCGAGTGCGCATGTGCGGAACCTTCTTTGGCTCTTCCGCACCAGGCGTCTTGTAGGAGGAAAATACCATATTTGGGTGATAGCGTCATCACGGACCCTTCACAGGACACGTGGATGTAAAATCTGTCAATATTTGTGAATGAATACCTGCGTCGCAGGCGGACAAATCATCATAAATAAGCATCATGCGGGTGAGTTTTGTCATTTTATTCTCTGACATGAAAACTAAGATGTAAAGGACGAAAATAGATACAAATCTCCACTTCGACCACTGAGTGAAAAATCAATACTTTCACCTGCCGTGTCTCACCTTAAATGGGAAATATAGGGGGAAATGTTGAAAGTGTATTTTTTCTGCCCTTTTCAGGACAATTACCTTTTGAGCGACAAAGCGATGTAAATTTCTCATATTCTGATGGTTTTCAAAAATATGGCTTCATCATTGTTATCGAGAAACTCCCCAAAAATACTGAGATATTCATTGTCGTCAACTCGCCCGGCCCTGCACAGACAGTAGTTCATATTTAATAAAGGTTTGTTTACCGAGATAGTCGTCGAAGGAGAACTTGTTCGTTGTCCCAGATCTGAATGGTGAGTTTGGGAGGGATCTTCATCTCCGCTTTGTCCACACTTCCAGAAGTGCTCCTGCAAAGCAACAGGCTAACCACTCTGCCACACAGGCTAACCCCACTCCTGCAACACACAGGCTAACGCCCTCTGCTCACACAGGTAACCCTTTCCTGCCACGCATGTAACACTCTTGCCCAAGGTAACCACTCTGCCAAGGCTAACCCTCTTGCCCAGGCTAACACTCTGCCACACAGGGCTAACCACTCTGCCACACAGGCTAACCACCTGCCACACACAGGCCTAACCACTCTGCTACACACAGCTAACCACTCTGCCACACACAGGCTAACCACTCTGCCACACAGCTACCACTCTAGCCACACAGCTTAAACTCTGCCACCGGCTAACCACTCTGCCACGGTCTAACCTCTGCCACACACGCGCTAACACTCTGCAACATGGCTAACATCTGCCACACACAGGCTTAAATCTGCACCGGGCTAACACTCTGCTCACACAGGCACACTCTGCAAGGCTAACCCTCTGCCAACAGGCTAACCTCTGCCACACAGCTAACCACTCTGCCACCACAGCTAACCACTGTGGCCTCACAGCTAACCACTCTGCCACACAGCTTAACCACTGTGCCACACAGCTAACCACTGTGCCCAACGGTAACCACTCTGTTCACAACAGGCCTAACACTCTGCCCCGGGCTAACAATCTGTCACAGCAGGCTAACCACATCGGCCACACGCGCTAGCGCACTCTGCCACACGGCTAACCCTCTGCCCACGGTTTAACCGTTGCCACACAGGCTAACCTCTCCCACAAGGTACCACTCTGCAACAGGCTAACCACTTTGCAACAGGCTAACACTCTGCAACGGGCGAACCCACTCTGCCAGGGGTACCCATCTGCAACACAGGCTAACTTGGCAACAGGCTAACCACTCTGCATCGGCACCCACTCTGCCTACACACAGGCTAACCACTCTGGCCACCACAGGCTAACCACTCTGCCACACAGGCTAACCACTCTGCTACACACAGGGCTAACCACTCTGCCACAACAGGCTAACCATCTGCACCGGCTGACCACTCTGCAAAAGGCTAACATCTGCCACACAACAGGCTAACACTCTGCCACAGGTACATCTGCCCGCACGGCTAACCCTCTGCCAACACAGGCTAACACTCTGACACAGGGCTAACACTCTGGTCACACCAGTCGTAACACTCTGCCAACAGGCTAACCACTTTGCAACACACAGTTTCTAACCACTCTGCCACGACAGCGCTAACCACTCTGCAACACAGGCTAACCACCTGCACCAGGCTAAACTCTGCCACACAGCTAACACTGCACCGGCTACCATTGCAAGGCTACCACTCTGTCACTGACACACAGCTAACCACTCCTGCCACTGACACAGCTAACCACTCTGCTACTGACACAGCACCACTCTGTCACTGACACACAGCTAACCCACTCTGCCTACCACAGGCTACACTTGCCACACGCATGCTAACCACTCTGCACAGCGCTAACCACTCTGCCAACAGGGCTACCACTCTGCCGACACGGGCTACCACTCTGTAAGGCTTAACACTCTGTCACACAGCTAACCCTCTGCCCAAGGCTAACCACTCTGTCAACAGCTACCACTTGCACACGGCTAACACATCTGTACAACAGGCTAAACCTCTGCCCACAGGCTAACCCTCTGCCACATCGGGCTAACCTGCCACAGGACTAACACTCTGTCAACAGGTAACCACTACTGCCACAGAGGCTACCACTGTTGCCACACAGCTAACCACTCTGCCACACAGCTAACCACTGTGCCACACAACTAACCACTGGCCACAGCTAACCACTCTTGCCACAGCTAACTACTCTGCCAACAGGCTAACATCTGTCACAGGTACCACTCTGCCACACAGCGTACACTGGCATGCCCAAAATCTAACCACTCTACACAGGCTAACCACTTACTGCCAAACAGGTAACCACTTGCCAAGGCTCAACACTCTGCTACCAAGGGCTAACCTTGCCACACACAGGCTAAACCTCTGCCAGCACACGGCTAACCCTTCTGCACACAGGCTAACCTCTGCACAAGGCTAACCACTTGCACACGGCTACCACTTGCACACGGCTAAGCCACTCTGCCACACAAGGCTAACACGTCTGCACACAGGCTAACCACTTCTGCCCACAGGCTAACACTTGTCCACGCAGGCTAACACTCTGCACGGCTAACCTCTGCCACACGGTAACACTGTCACAGGCTAACCCTGCCACCGGCTAACCACTCTAGCCAACAGGTAACCACTCTGCCACACAGGCTAACCACTCTGCCACACAGGCTAACCACTCTGCACACAACCACTCTGACACACTCACTGAACCACATCTACACAGGCTAACCACTCTGCCACACAGGCTAACCACTCTGCCACACAGGCTAACCACTCTGCACACACAGGCTAACCACTCTGCTCACACAGGCTAACCACTCTGCCACACAGGCTAACCACTCTGCCACACAGGCTAACCACTCTGCCACACAGGCTAACCACTCTGCCACACAGGCTAACCACTCTGCCACACAGGCTAACCACTCTGCCACACAGGCTAACCACTCTGTAACCAACACTTGAAAGGCTAACCCTTGAAAACATGCTCTGACAAAACCAGTGCACACAAAACTGCCACACAGGAAAGTTGTACAAACATCTGCCGAAATGTGACAAAAGCCAAAAGATAACATAATTTGTTTCCACTGGTCACTATTCAACAATATTGTACGAGGGCCGGCGAGAGATGACCTGTGGAGGGCAGCAGGTGAGGGCTTGCTGGTGGGGGGCTTACTGCCCTCTAGCTAAATGGCCACATTACACCCTGGCTTTTAAAGGCACCTCACTAAACAAGGCAAACGACACAACAAAACAATAAACAATCACAACAAAATTTTACGGTGGAAATGGAATGTCATATATGGGTCATGTTGATTACGTAAACTTAATATAACTAAGTCAATGTTCAATTACTAGAATGGTGACTGGTGTTTAAAGTAAGATTGGTTATGGTTATTAAAGAAGGAGGTATTATGCTTTTTTCAATCACATAGCACCAGTCTATAGCATACTACAATGATGACGTAACTTCTGTTGGTCTGTATATGCAGTAAATTAAAATAACTGCCTTGAATAAATTGCCTCTCTCAAATGGCTGTACTGAACGCTTGAATAGGCCTCTGTCTCTTTAAGAAGCTTTCCGACACGCCCCCTTCAGCACACTGCTGTGGCATCTAAACAACACTACTGTGCGGGGAGGGGGCCTGCTGAGCTGAGGAGCAGTGGTTGGTGGCTTGGTGGTGACGAAAGGTCCAGAGGCGTCTCCAGGAGGTGGGGGCGTTCCTATGGAGACTGAGGCATAGCTACACCTAAAATGGCTGCCGTCTAAGTTTTTACTGATACTCAAAAATATGTGAATGAGCCAAGGCAACACTCCAGGCATGTGTTTAATGAGGGAATGACATAATAACATGATGTAAAGCTTGAAAAAGTCCATTTTACATAATACCCCTCTTTAAGCGAATGGGAAAGGGAAAAGTAAAGAAAAGTACAAATTGTAAATTAAATAAATTAAATTAAATAAATGCTTATATATGGTAAACTGCATACATTTCTATCTTCGTGTTGTCTTCTTACTTTGGAAGTCTTGTAAACATTATGTGATTTTCTTTTTGTTAAACATGAATGTTTTCCTTTAGCAAAGCTGCTGTACGTAAAGTCAATGCGGACAATTGTAATTGTGTAATCCAGGAATTTGTAACGTAAAGTGTTATATTGTACGAGATGATGTATCACTGTAACCGGAATGTAAATTCATTTTGAATATGGGGGTAGGCACTTATAAGTTTTACTTGCTTCGGCCTACTCCTTTACTTTTTTTTTGTTTGTTACTTTATTTATTTTCTGCACTGCAACAATGTTAATGTAAATAATCACTGAAATAAATTCCAAACTAAACTAAAAAGTAACAAAAATGTGCCAAAATTTGACGAAAATTTGATGAAAAAGGGACAAAAAAGAGACAACACGGCAACAACACAAGGAAAAAGATCTGTTTAGATCAGTTTTGTAGGTCTTAGCTTCCAGATGAAGTGTTACTCTGGCCAATAGGCTGTAACAATTTAGATGTGGGTAAAGCTGAACTGGAGAAAACCCACCCGGTTGAGGCGGGGGTTAAGAGGTTAGGGGAGAAAACTGGCTTCAAATCAAATTCAGTATAAGAGTCTTGTTTTGCCTTGATTTAATGAAGGAATAAAACCTGAAACGGCTTGTTTGAATTCCCTGGAGCTGCTGTGAGTAAGAAAGAGTCTAACCGCTCTGCCACATTCTCCATCCTCTCTGCACACAGCCACTTCTCTGTCGCCCCAAATTTAGCTCAGACTTTCCACTCCCCTCCGCGCCCCCTCTGCAGTTTGTCTACGCTTTATAAAGAAAAATACTCCAAACGATTGATGCCTTTTCACACTCCAGACCAAATCGCTCCCGGGAGATTTGCAGCAAATGTCAGAGTGATTTTTTCCCCCCCTCCAAAACATGAAACCGAGTCCGAGGCGGAGCGCGGGTCCAAGCGTGGATTTGTGTAATCCCGAGCAGAGGTCGGAAAATACCGCCTTTAAACGCGGCGCACAATGTAAGTATTTTTCAGGACTGGCAGCTCGCAGTGGATTTGCCAAAGGAGAAAATAATTGCACCGATCAATTGTTTGTGACGTTTTTCCAGCTTTGAAAACCAGACATTTCGAGTAAAGAGAACGGGTCAGATTTACTTGTTTTTCAGGTCATTGTAATGTCACAAAAACAACAAGTTTGAGCATATTTAAAGCAGCATTATGCAACTTTTCATCTGGGAAAAAAAGTTGATATTGTAGTGACCCAGCAGCTGTGTGAGCGGTCAGCATGGCACCTTTACTTTCCATCACAGTGGTCTCTACAACGCTCCAGGATCAGTTGTTTGGAAGGTTTTCTCTGCTGACTAGGGGTGGGAACCTCTGGGTACCTCACGATTCGATACGATACGGCGATACTGCGATAATCGATATATTGCACAAAAATAATCTACGATACATCACGATTAAAAATAAACATGCTACTTTTAACCTTTATTTTAACATACAACATATTATTCATCATTTACATTTCTTTTCATGTGCTTTGTACCACTTTTATAAATCATCCCTGACTTAGACACTGAAAATGGGTCTATAGATCTGTCACTGACTTCATTTACATTTAAATAAACAAGAAACCACAGTCCTATTTAAATTAATCATTAAAAGTAATGTATTTGTGTGACAGTTTTTGGTCCAAGTGTTTAAAACTGTAGTGCTGCCCCCTGCTGTCCTGACTGAATTCATGATCATTATTGGCCTCTATTGACTGTGAAAACAGTGGAGCCCTGCTGCCTCATTATTATGCATGATGTCATCAAAAGTATTGATATCGGAATAAAGATTATCGTATCGATAGCGATATAATCGATAATATAGTCACACTCCTACTGCTGACGGAGCCTCTCACCAGAAAACCTCCAAAACAACTGACCCTAGAGCAGGGGTGCCCAAAGTGGGGCCCGCGGGCCGAATTTGGCCGAAACAATTCCGTTGGCCCGTCAGAGAGTGACCTTTTGAGTCGCATCTGGTTAATACTAACTATCTCCCATTCATTCTCAATGGTAAATATGGATGCAGTACACTTTTTGGCCACCAGCGTCAAATTGGGGGCGCTGTTTCACTCCTTTCACAAACACTGTTGTGGTGTCTTGGTGTTTATCACAGAGCGTTGTAGCATCGACTTTCACAGTTTTCCAAATTTTATTGCAAAGGTTGTTGACATCAACAAAGTTACATGTTAAAAATGGACTTATAAAATAATTTATGCTGAACTGACACTTTCAAAATGATCTAATATGGCATTTTCTTTGAGTTACCAAATGAATGAGGTAAAGTCACCGTACGTACTGTAGATACAGGTGTTATTGTTTTTTACATTTTGCACTTTATTGCTACAATAGTTGATTTTGTTCAACTAAAACTAGGCTTTTGCCATAGTTAACATTTGTTTTAATGTAGCATGTTATTTGCATAGATAGAATCAAATGCAAATGTATACTGAAAAATAAAATAAAGTAACTATTATTATTTGCAGTTATATGTGTTTCACGCTTAACATTGCTATGTTTGGCCCACGACCCACAAGCACTTTTTCATTTTGGCCCTCGGAGACAAACAGTTTGGGCACCCCTGATCTAGAGCGTTGTAGAGACCACTGTGATGGAAAGTAAAGGCGCCATGCTGGGTCACTACAAGGTCAATTACACACAAATATCAACTTTTCTTTTTCACATAAAAAAGTTGCATAATGCAGCTTTAAGGTGAGACGCTGCAGGTGAATAGGAAAAAAATAGAATCGGTTAGGGACGTCAATTTGAAACATTGGCTGGTGATTATTGACATCAGAGAAAATATGTAATGAATTTTGCCGCTTTTTATCACGTTTTTTAAGTCACTTTTTTGTCGTGTTTTTGCCGCATTTTCGTCACCTTTTGTTGCATTTTCATCCTTGTTTCATCGCTATGTTGATGCTTTTTTTTTAATTTTTTTATTTTTTGGGGTAAAGCCAAACTGGAGTAAATGTGCTCGGTTCAGGCGGGGGGTAAGAGGTTAAAACTAAGACCGCAAGTCCCTGAGGCAGACCAACTCCCCAGTGGGGTGAGAGGGTTGCTTTGGAGTCTACGGAGCTATCCCGGTCCGCACTCTCCTCAGGGTTAGAGTGCGACTAGGAATCATGGTCCATACGGTCACTACCAATAATAACAATAAAATAAAAATTATAATAAAAAAATTAAAAAATTAGAAAAAAGGGGGAAAGAGAAAGAGGAATGGCTAAGAGACCGGAATATGTTTATATGTATGTGTTTATGTATATGTATGTGTGTTTGTCTATTTCTCGTTTGTTTGCTTCTTCCTTCCCTCTTCTTCTGCTCTTCAAATCATCCAATTATTGGTCCCCCATCTCTTGGATTTTATCTATTTAAAATTATTATCATTAATATTATTATTGTTGGGTGGATTATTATTTTTATTTTTTATTTATTTATTTTTTTTTTTGTTTGCCTTCTGTTTTGTCTACTATTTTTATTTGTATTTGTATTTATTTTTTATTTTTTTTTTTTGCTTATTTTCCTTTTCTTAAACGCCAGCCTCTGTCACCCACCATGGCAATTCCCATAACCAATATTATTGAAATGCGCGCGCGCACACGCACACACACACACACACACACACACACACACACACACACACACACACACACACACACAAGAAAAACACAAGACAAATATCTAAAGCAAAATCGTGTCCATTCTTGTTGTCTTGGTCTCCCCACCCATTAATGGGGAAAACGATGGTCCTCACCTTCTTGTCGATGACGCAGAGCTGCTCCGCCGGCAGGTAGTGAAACGGAAAGATGAATCTGAAGTTGAAGTTTCCCTCTCCTCCCAGCGAGCGGTAATGCACGTCAGTCTTCTGCCGGATGTGCTCGTGTCCGTCCAACCAGCTGCAGCAAACGCACAGGCAGCTTTACGTCAACATGTCTCTGCGCCTCTAACTCCTCCTTTACCACCGTCTGTATTTACCCTTTGACGTAGATGTCGCTCATCCTCTCTCCCGTGAAGCTGACGTCGTCCAGGATCACGTCCTGAGTGTTCCACACGATACAACGGAGGAAAAACCTGCCGAGAAAAGCACAAAAAAGCAACAGAAACGTGACAAAGAAACGTGGTGTGAGTCTTACTTCTTGGCTTTCCGGGGGGTGACGTTGAACGGGGGTCCGGGCGGTCCCAGAGACTTTGGGAACAGGTCGACCCACATCATCACACGGCCCTGAACGGACAGCAGCAGCAGCCGGTCAGCACGCGGCGAGCACGGGCCCTTGGGGTATAACGGAGGGCGGGCGTTTTACCTGCTGTATGTCGGGCTGCAGCGGGCTGAAGAGGCGCCGCGTCTCCACGTGTTCAGGAACTAAACTCAGGCGTCTCAGACACAGCAGGGACAGACGCTCGTCCAGGGGCCCGAGGTGAGGGTTCAGCTGCTTACTCTCCTCTGGAGCAGAAACACACGGCTTTAAAGAGGGGGTATTATGCTATTTTCAATCACATAGCACCAGTCTATAGCATACTACAATGATGACGTAACCTTCTGTTGGTCTGTATATGCAGTAAATTAAAATAACTGCCTTGAATAAAATTGCTCTCTCAAAATGGCTGTACTGAACGTCTTGAAATAAGCCTCTGTCTCTTTAAGAAGCTTTCCGACACGCCCCCTTCAGCACACTGCTGTGGCATCTAAACAACACTACTGTGCGGGGAGGGGGCTCTGCTGAGCTGAGGAGCAGTGGTTGGTGGCTTGGCTGGTGACGAAAGGTCCAGAGGCGTCTCCAGGAGGTGGGGGCGTTCCTAGGAGGACTGGGGCATAGCTACACCTAAAATGGCTGCCGTCTAAGTTTTTACTGATTACTCAAAAATATGTGAATGAGCCAAGGCAACACTCCAGGCATGTGTTTAATGAGGGAATGACATAATAACATGATATAAAGCTTGAAAAAGTCGATTTTACATAATACCCCCCTTTAAGCAAGAGAGGGGGAGCTTTGAGAGGCTGAATAAAGTGAGGAACCGTCTCTGGTGCAAGTTAAATGTGGGAAAAATCTTAAACCTAATCTGGATCATTTCTGTCTTTAAATGCAAGGGTCGTGGGTTTGAATCTACACATCGTGGATACAGGCGGCCCGGGACTTTTGGGTCAAGACCGGCCCTCTAAAAAAAATCTGTCATATTCAATGCAATAGTCGATTTGAAGCGCAAAACAATAAGCCCTTGGTTTGAACTAAAACAGTATAAGCTACGAATCGAGGACAATAGCTGCATGTTGTTTCTGCCGAATTCAAGCTAACGCCTCATAGCACTTGACACTTTAATCTTGTCGTTTACAACTTGATGGAACTTTTGTACAATGACTAAACAATCTTAAAATGTGCGTTCCGTTAATGAGGTTCCTCTCGCGACTGCAACACAAATAAACTTCTCAAAACCAACCAAATTATCCCACTGTAGATTTAGGCAATGAAATGGTCAAACTCACCGCGGAGAGGTAAATCCTTTCAATGGAAACTAGAAGCTTTTTCCAAACTGTGCACACTGACGACGAGGGGCAGGAGGGCGAGTCACCTGACAACTCCCAACATGCACTTCTTTGTTACTATAAACAATTTCCTATTATATTGGTAAATATGATGTGAGGGGCATGAGCGTTACGTTCGAGAAGCCCTTTGCTCATTATACGAGATTATCTGGGAGTCATAACTCAAGAAAGCCTGACACCAGAACGGTATAAAAGGCGTCACATCCCTCTAGTGGAAGAATTGTGTAATTACATCGATATAATGATAGGAATCCCCAAAGCTCTTGGCGCTTATTGTGGGCCGGTGTAATGTATTACTGGGCTTATCTCTCGATCCGACTGGCCCGACCGGCCCAAAAGTACGTCGGCCCACCGGGAAAACTCCTGGTGCTCCTGATGGCCAGTCCAGCCCTGGGCGGCCGGAATGATTTAAGGGGGAGCTGTGGGTGAGGAGTTCGGAGTAGACGTCCAGAGGAGCAGCTGAAGTGGCTCTGGCCTCTGTTTTGCCTGTGTTCCTCGCACGTCCCACTGGAAGGACCACAGTCTGTAAAACTAAGAATGGACTTACTGTGACCTGCTTCTTCCTGAAACCGTAAGGAAAAGGCGTCTCGCTCCGGAAGTTCCTGGCTCCCATGGACTTTCCATTGAAACGTCTTTAAAGGAACAGCCCAACGTTTTTCCATCCTGAGATATGTTCTTACCTGAGCTTAGACGAGTTGATACGTACCTGCCTGTGGAAGAGCTATAGGAAGATGCTGGGAGAGGCCAAATGCTAACAACATCAGACAGGTACGTATCAACTCGTCTAAGCTCAGGTAAGAACATATCTCAGTATGGAAAAATGGTGGCCTGTTCCTTTAAGTCATTGCTGAACACAGGCTTGTCATTCTGACCTTCATCATCCTAACTTTACCCTTTTACTATTTTTATTTTTCCGTACACTACAAATGGAACTGGCTCCAAAAACTCAGTCAAACTGCATCATAAATGAGCTTCACCCCGCGCTGAACGCTCTGGGGGAAGCCTCGCTCCCTCAGTCCATTCCTGATTTGACAGTCTCTGCCCAGGACACGCTAGGTGATCCATGTCTCTGTGGCCATGTCTCTCACTCACTTTCTCTCAGCTGGAGAAAGTGAGTGTGGGAAGTCTGGGCGTCTCGGCTCAGACGGAATCAAGACTGAAAATCAATGAATGGATGAAATCTATACATTTCCGTCAGCATGGCCACATGTTCAGAGGCCGTCTGCAGACCTCTTATACTAATACTGTACATTATTTATACGTTTTTCCCGGACCTTCCCAGAACACCTGCACCGGGAGGGGACCAGGAGGCGTCCGAGATAGAGGCCCGAGCCACTTCACTCTACTCTGAACTCCTCACTGCCACCCTGCCAAGGAAACTCGCTTCAACCGCTTGTATCCATGATCTTGTCCTTTCAGGTCGTCGAACATTTTAGAGAAAAGTCAGATTGATGTATTATTTCATTATTGGCTTTTTTACACTTGTTATTACGTTATTAGTTCCTACATGGTCTAGGCATCAAACTTGAGCTAGGGCGATATGGCCAAAAATGAAAATCTCGATTTTGTTACTCAGTTTGGACGATTACGATTTCAATCATAATAAGACAACTGTTCAGAGTCCAGACCATTAATATTTAGATTCATAATATAACCCACAATTAGGCCCATTAGAAAATGTTATTTCTCTTTTAAATATTCCTTGTCTGCTCTCAAAAGTAAAACTTAAGCCATGGAGTTTTCAAAAGCATTTTAGTTTTCTCATCCTCATGCCTCTGCTGTGATTGACAACCGTCTCCATGGAGACTCAAGGGGAAAGGGGCGGAGTTAAGCTGCTGCTGTGCCTCCGCTCAGAGCATCAGGGTGAGAGAAGGGAGAGGATCAGACTGGGGGAAACTCAGTTTTAGCGGAAGAAAACTCAATTGCGCTGAAAACACAACACCTTTGTAAAGCAGCAGAGATCGTCAGAAAGTCTCTGGGTTCTCTTCCGGTGACATTTCAGAAAACAGTCGCTGACACGATTTTACAATTTAGCCTTTTTCCACATCGTCTGTTTTTAAAAGCATGAATTAACTGAATTAATTCGATTTATTGCCCAGCCCTAACTTGAGCCATGAAACTGCGTTGGACTCACGGAGGTCTGCAGCGCTGAGCTCCTCTCCTCTGAACAGCACCTTGTTCCCCTGAAACACGGGTTTGCGCAGGTTTCTCCTCTCGCACACGCGGTTCAGCAGCTGACGAGGAGAGAGCTGGTCCGCCATCGGTTCAGCCCCGACCTGAGACAAACCAGAAAAACATTCAAATGACTCTCAAAAACAGGTCTTGATCGTTTCATTAACTTCAATGTTCAGGAGGAGAACGGGTGAACTGACAGATCCATGGATTCCCTTTTCTATCTGTTTTTATGGTTAAAGGATTTGTGAGTTTCCAGAGTGTTGCGCCTCACGTGCAGTAGGTCTGGGGCAGGCCGCACGCCGCTCCGTGTTTGGACAGGAGGCGGTTCTCCAGGTCGATGACGGTCTCCCCGATCTTCTCGTCTTTGGTGAGCAGGTCGTGGTCGTACAGAGCCACGCGCAGGTCCTTCTCCAGCGGCAGCGAGCAGCTCAACTCGAACATCCTGGAGGCGCCGGCAAAACAAACACGAGAGGGTGTGAATGTCACGTGATCAGTGGAGCTCCACACCGCCACAGGAAATGACGTCACCTCCATTTATTTAAGTTAACCTCAGTAAGATGCCTTTAGTAAACTCCACTATCCTTAAGGTTGGGGTGAGTTTGGGTTAGTTTAAGAGAGCGTTGTCCTGTGGAGGTGACGTCATTTCCTGTGGAGAAGTGGAGCTCCGCTGATCCACCTTGGAAACTGGCCCACATCAGCGAAAGAACTGAAATGAAACTACAACTCATGATCGGTGAGTCAGCAGCGACCTCTAGTGGACACCGGTGAAGCCAACGCCGGTGTTACTTCAGAAAGGACGGCGGTTTTAGGGTGTGTTATTTGCAACAGACACCGATTGAAACGACACTAACGATATCGGAAAAGAAAGCAATTTTACCCAAATCTAAAAAGCTTCTTGACTGGAGCTCACAGCCTCATTTGAAAGCTAAGACCTACAAAAGTGATCTCAATGGAATGGATCTTTCTCTTTGCATAGATGGAGCAACGTCTACGTCACATCAGTGGTGCCAAAAGGTTAACGCCCCTTTTCGGGGGAAAACAGAAGCTCCGTACATTGGAATGAATGAGGAAAGATCGTTTACACATGAATTTACACATGAACAAACGTTTTCTTTGTTTTATTTAATTATGGAACGTGAAAGGGAAGCCATGGAAGTGACCTGTTGTGTCAGATCATTCACAGAGAAGACGGTTAACGTTTTTAAACTGAGCTGCTAAACCCACTGTGATCATGACTTGTCTGTGACATTTGCCTGTGGAACTTTTTCGCTGGATGCTTTATAATGTCACTACAACAGCTTCAGCTTTTAGTCTGTTGCTTTTATATTATCATTAAATTAAAATCATACAGCCTACGATATAGTTGTATAGCTTATGAGAGCAAATGGTACATGGTTCATTCAGCAGCTAACCTACTAGCTGCTAATGCTAACGTTAATGTGTGTTTTAAAACCGAGAGAATCATTAATTAGGCCTAATGCTGAACATGTTTGATGAGTTTGAATAATTACCGATTAAAGACGTTGCACAAAGTGCATAATACACGGCCACCAGGGGGAGCTGTTTCCTCAGTAATGAGCTCTGACATGGACATAACAGATGCTAGTGATCGATAAACTCGCTCATACAAGTGTCCACAAAAAATAAAAAATCTTCCAATCGTCTTCTGACAGTGACTTGATGTGTCTGTGATCAAGAACAGACATTGTCCTGTAGTTCTGACACTGGTTTGGAATATTTTATCCTCCGAACGAGAAATAGTCCCTTTTTCACATACACACTAATGCAATTTTTAACTCTCGATTCCCCCAAAAGGGGGCGTTGCCCAGTAAAAGTTCCCGGATGTTGCTCCCATCTATTGTTGCTGTGGTCACTATTTCCTTTCATCATCCCTTTTTTTGGGTCAGTTTTTGACGCCTTTTTGGGTTAACACTAAAGCACTTTTGATATTCATGTCTTTAAACTTGTACTTAGATGTAGTTGTGTCTTAAAGGGCCGGTACGCACTTTCCAAATACTGGCTCCAGGGTGCAGGGGATGTAGTTCTCGTGGTCGTTTATGGTCTTCTTCCCCAAAGTGATCTTCACGTACGGGTCGCACTGAGGTCCAAAACACAAAAGAAATATAACAACAGATTAAAAAACAGACAGTTTACTTGGATGCATGAAGATCCAGTACCTTCCCGTTGGGGTCTTTGGGCTGCAGTCCGTCGGCCTGGATGACGTAAACTCTTACCACGCACTCCTGCACGCCGTTTGGAGGCAGTTTGGTGAAGTATTTGGGCGGCATGGGAACAGACGGGTCCTCGGGCAGAGGGTAGATCTTAAACATGCCCTGGACACGCGACACCAAAGTTCATTAGTCAGCGCTGGTTCAAGAGTAGGGCTGGGCACCGTTCATATGTTTTCAATACCAGTACTTTAACAATACTTCTTCCGATACCTACACTAAAATATTTGTCGCCTAGAACCACAAAACAGGGCAATAATGTGTGGAAGATCTGCAAATGTACAATATCCGGCTCCAATGTTAGGAAATGTGTAATAAAGGGGGAATGATTTGGGCAAAAATGGGAGAAAATTGGGGAAATTGTGGCAATTATAAGGAAAAAAAAATTGGGAATTAATTGGGAAAAAATGGGAATAGGGAATAGGGAAAATATTGGTAATAAAAAAATTAGCAAAAATTAGGGGGTAAAAAAGGGAAAACAAGAAAAAATTGGGGCAAAAATGGGGGAAATATTAATAAGAATGAGGGGGAAAATTGGAAAAATGAAAATAAAATGGGAAAAATCAATTTAAAAATTGGACAAACATTGTGCAATAACATCTAGAAAAATTGGAAATAAAGGGAAATAAAAACAATTTTTAAATTGGAGAAAAAAATAATTAATTTATCACTTTACTTCCTTTAATGCTGCCTCTGGACCAACAGCATCAAAACTTGGATCTAAAGATAAAATATGTTTTATTTTTTCTGGTTCCTGCTTTCGATACGTTAACGGTACCCAGCCCTATTCAAGAGTGAAACAAAGACAGAACTTTTATTTAGGCGAGATGCTGCAGGTGAACACATACATTTGATTTAAAGATTTGTGTCTAGTTTCCTCCTTAACATCTTAGTTTTAATGTCAAAGTAAAAAACAGACCAAACTCCCCATGTTTATTTCATGAGGTTTTTCCAACATGGCTGTGTTGCTCCCTGGTCTTTCCCACGCTTATTCATTCACAAATACTGACATGTTTGGTATCCACGTGTAGCAGGTAAGGTGACGCTGTAATCTAAATATGGTCATTTCCTTTGTGAGAGACAACAGTGGCATTTATCATTTTAACTAATCGCCTAATGTCATTCATGTGTATAATCATCGTAGTTTTATGCATCTTATCACGTTTTTTTGCCACGAAGAACAGAAAATGGACTAGTTTTTATTAGCCCTGCGCTTAAACACACGCAAACATGACAGTGACCAGTAGATGGCAGTCGCTCATGGTCCCAGCACATGCACACACATTGGGACTAGTTTGAGATGAGTCCCGGAGCGAGTAAAGGCACGGTGAAGTCACGCAAAGTCTCCTCACTGGTCACAGTCACTCGCACGCGGCTCCTTAAATGCTTTTTTGAGTAAAATGCTTCTTTTTAGTTTGGCAAGCAGCAGTAACTGTAGATCTGATAGTAAAAAAAAATACCCAAGAGAGAGAGATTAAATCTAAAGTTTGAGTGGGTTTGGTCTGGTCTTTTATAAAGCTTGTTATTGCCAATGGAACAAGTACATTCATCTTAATTCAATAAAAGGTAAAAGTTAATTTGTCTGATTTTAAGTGGGATTTCTGCTTGTTCCTTTTATCTGATCTTGGATTAGTTCAAACCGATTCAAATGTTTCCCCTTTTCCCCTGCAGCGTCTCGTCTTAAGAGCTTCTGTATAACTGATGGTTGAGGGTCAACTTTATTGTTCTGGCGTCACCTTGAACTCCCCGACCACAGACGGGTCCTCGCGCTCGTCCTGGCTCCGCCCCCTGAACAGTTTGAACGTCTGGCAGAAATCGGACAGGCCTCCGAACGGCTCACGCGCTCCAGCTCCCGGTCATACACCTGAGGAAGACACGATCATCAAGTAACGGCTGCGCTCACAGAAGACACGGAGAAAGTCACATGTAACAAATCACATGTAACAAGAGCAGAAAGTCACATGTAACAGCAGAAAGTCACATGTAACAGGTGGCAGAAAGTCACATGTAACAGGCAGCAGAAAGTCACATGTAACAGGCGGCAGAAAGTCACATGTAACAGGCGGTAGAAAGTCATATGTAACAGGCGGCAGAAAGTCACATGTAACAGGCGGCAGAAAGTCACATGTAACAGGCGGTAGAAAGTCATATGTAACAGGCGGCAGAAAGTCACATGTAACAGGCGGCAGAAAGTCACATGTAACAGGCGGCAGAAAGTCACATGTAACAGGCGGCAGAAAGTCACATGTAACAGGCGGTAGAAAGTCATATGTAACAGGCGGCAGAAAGTCACATGTAACAGAGAGCAGAAAGTCACATGTAACAGGCGGCAGAAAGTCACATGTAACAGGCGGCAAAAAGTCACATGTAACAGGCGGCAAAAAGTCACATGTAACAGAGAGCAGAAAGTCACATGTAACAGGCGGCAGAAAGTCACATGTAACAGGCGGCAGAAAGTCACATGTAACAGGCAGCAGAAAGTCACATGTAACAGGCAGCAGAAAGTCACATGTAACAGAGAGCAGAAAGTCACATGTAACAGAGAGCAGAAAGTCACATGTAACAGGCGGCAGAAAGTCACATGTAACAGGCGGCAGAAAGTCACATGTAACAGGCGGCAGAAAGTCACATGTAACAGGCAGCAGAAAGTCACATGTAACAGGCAGCAGAAAGTCACATGTAACAGAGAGCAGAAAGTCACATGTAACAGGCGGCAGAAAGTCACATGTAACAGGCGGCAGAAAGTCACATGTAACAGGCGGCAGAAAGTCACATGTAACAGGCGGCAGAAAGTCACATGTAACAGGCGGTAGAAAGTCATATGTAACAGGCGGCAGAAAGTCACATGTAACAGAGAGCAGAAAGTCACATGTAACAGGCGGCAGAAAGTCACATGTAACAGGCGGCAGAAAGTCACATGTAACAGGCGGCAGAAAGTCACATGTAACAGGCGGCAGAAAGTCACATGTAACAGGCGGTAGAAAGTCAATGTAACAGGCGGCAGAAAGTCACATGTAACAGGCGGCAGAAAGTCACATGTAACAGGCAGAGCAGAAAGTCACATGTAACAGGAGCAGAAAGTCACATGTAACAGGCAGCAGAAAGTCACATGTAACAGGCAGCAGAAAGTCACATGTAACAGGCGGCAGAAAGTCACATGTAACAGGCGGCAGAAAGTCACATGTAACAGGCAGCAGAAAGTCATATGTAACAGGCAGCAGAAAGTCACATGTAACAGGCGAGTCAGAAAGTCACATGTAACAGGCGCAGAAAGTCACATGTAACAGGCAGCAGAAAGTCACATGTAACAGGCAGCAGAAAGTCACATGTAACAGGCGGCAGAAAGTCACATGTAACAGGCGGCAGAAAGTCACATGTAACAGGCGGCAGAAAGTCACATGTAACAGGCGGCAGAAAGTCACATGTAACAGGTGGCAGAAAGTCACATGTAACAGGCAGCAGAAAGTCACATGTAACAGGCGGCAGAAAGTCACATGTAACAGGCGCAGAAAGTCACATGTAACAGGCGGCAGAAAGTCACATGTAACAGGCGGCAGAAAGTCACATGTAACAGGCAGCAGAAAGTCACATGTAACAGGCGTAGAAAGTCATATGTAACAGGCAGCAGAAAGTCACATGTAACAGGCGGCAGAAAGTCACATGTAACAGCAGCAGAAAGTCACATGTAACAGGCGGCAGAAAGTCACATGTAACAGGCGGCAAAAGTCACATGTAACAGAGAGCAGAAAAGTCACATGTAACAGGCGGCAGAAAGTCACATGTAACAGGCGGCAGAAAGTCACATGTAACAGGCGGCAGAAAGTCACATGTAACAGCAGCAGAAAGTCACATGTAACAGGCAGCAGAAAGTCACATGTAACAGAGAGCAGAAAGTCACATGTAACAGGCAGCAGAAAGTCACATGTAACAGGCAGCAGAAAGTCACATGTAACAGGTGGCAGAAAGTCACATGTAACAGGCGGCAGAAAGTCACATGTAACAGGTGGCAGAAAGTCACATGTAACAGGCAGCAGAAAGTCACATGTAACAGGCGCAGAAAGTCACATGTAAGGCGGCAGAAAGTCACATGTCAAATCTAAAGCTTCTGGAAAAAAAATTCAATGTAGCGACAAAAGAAAACTAGGACGAAAAAGTCAGAAAAACCCAACATGAAAGTGTCAAAACAGAGATAGGAACGAGGATGAAAAAGTGAGCAAAAAAAGACGAAAAAGTGACAAAGATTTGATGATAAAGTGACTAAAAAGTTATGAAAAAGTAAAAATGTGACAAAAAAGTAAAAAAGTGACAAAAAAGTGACGAAAAAGTGACAAAAATTTAATGAAAAAGTGACAAAAAAGTAAAAAAGTGACAAAAAAGTAAAAAGTGACAAAAATGTGATGAAAAAGTGACAAAAATGTAAAAAAGTGACAAAAAAGTGACGAAAAAGTGACAAAAATTTTATGAAAAAGTGACAAAAAAGTGACAAAAAAGTAAAAAAGTGACAAAAAAGTGATGAAAAAGTGACGAAAAAGTGACAAAAACGTGATGAAAAAGTGATGAAAATTTGATGAAAAACACAACATAAAAGCAATGAAACAAAATGTGAAAAAAGTGAAGACAACGCAACATCAGTGCACGGCAAAATAACCTTCTAGATGAGTTTTGTAAGTCTTAGCTTTCAAATGAGGCCTTTAGGCTGTAACCTTTTAGATTTGGGTAAAGCTGAACTGGAGAGTATGCACTTGGTGAATGATTTGTTACTTCTAAACACTTGTATCCATTCCAGTAAAATGAGGATGGATGTAAAAAGAAAAAAAGCTGGATATTTAAATCCCGTTCGTTCCCACGTCCTGATCATTTTTACAATTACCGCCGCTGCCAGTCCGAGCGCTAATATCGGGTTCTGCCCCTGAGCTTTATGTGGATGGCATCATGTTTGAGGCAGCGCCAGTGGAAAAGGAGTTCAATATGTCGGAATGCTATTTATTATGTGACATTGGTTTGTGTAGAGAGACGCGGGCTGTGGGCGAGACAACACAAAGTCACGTTTAAGGCTTTTTAAGGCAAAAGATGCACAATTTTAAAGACAAAATGCATTCATCCTCGGTAAGATTTGTATCGATTCAATAAGCTCTGTGACGCTTATTGACGTGGCGTCTCTATAGCGACCAATGCAACCCAGGAATGTGAGACAGTCAATGTTATTGTTATTACTTCTTAGTCTCGTATCTCAGGACATTTCTTTGAAACGTCTCATTTCTTTAGTCGTGTTGTTTATTCTCAGGGTTCAGTAGTTAGCATTCCAGTGGTTAGCATTCATCGTGTCACTGTCCCATATTCAATAAATAAGGGTCTTGTACGCCTTAACCGAGCACATTTTCTCCAGTTCGGCTTTACCCAAACCCAAAAGCTAACCTCGACTGGAGAGTTTATACAACCTGTAGGCAAATAGGTCAGTAATTAGAAATACAGTCACAAAACAACCCTTAATCCACTGGAATTACAAACCTATAGGTCAGTGTCATGCCGCATTTGAAAGCTAAGACCTACAAAACTGATCGTCACTTTTTGTTGTTGTGTTGTCGCCGCATTTGTCACATTTCTAAGCGTTTTTATTGTGTTATTGTTGATTTTCTGGGCACGTTTTTTGTCGCTTTTTTGCTGCGTTGATATAAAAAGTGAATGATTTGAAGAGTTTGACAGAAGTAAATCCATGAACAAATGGAGCTAAAGTCTGAGCCTCTGATAAAACTGGAATAACATTAGAAAAACTACAAAAACTTTATTTTCTTGCCAGATCTGACATAAATATCATGAAATGACTCAAAGTAGATCAAAGCATTTGATTACATCGCACTGGGTCAGAAGGGCCAGTCACAAGATGGCCGTGAGAAATCTC